>CM057465.1:0-342500 GCA_030035585.1 Dugong dugon
ACACTGGACAGCTGGGCAGACAGGGATGACAAGGGACAAGGCCCAACAACCCATCCAGAATGGAGCAGGAGGCCTGGGGAGGGTGTGGGGTTACCTGGCCCAGGTGATGGCTGGGATCGATGCCACAGGGGGGCACCCTCCCTGGGGAAGACAGGCGGGGGAACCTGACAACAGAGTCCACTCGAAGACCCCCACATCCAGCCCCTCACCTTTCTGGGTCCTCTGCAGCAGCGTCTCCTGGGGGTACATGCCCATGGGTTCCAGCATGAAGGCCCCCATGGGGTGGGGGGTGCATGTGTTCATCCTGAAATCCTTCCGGCTGGCCAGCACCTCTCCCTGACAGCTGTACCGGCAAAAACACACCTGCAGTAGACACCTTCTCAGGCAGCCCTCCCAAGCGCCCGGCTCGGGCCCGTACCTGTACAGCGGGTGGTGGTTCTTCTCCACCTCGTCCGGGGCCACCAGGGCCATAGGCATGAGGGGCACAATGACCACTTCCTGCATGGGGGCCAGGGGCTGGCGTGAGCAATGCGTCCCTCAGGCCTAGGGCAGGGAGCCCACACCACCCAGCACCCCTTCCACTAGCAAGACACCCCAGGAGAGCCCTGAAGGGGCTGCTCACACTGGCAGATTGGCCATCCTTCAGGTCCACGCAGGCCCGGGCATCGGGCATCTCATCCAGGGACAAGAACTATGGGAAACACGAGTCATGCAGGGGCCAGAGCCAGGAGCCACACCACCAGGCGGGGCCACCTGCCAAGACCCTCACCTCGTCCTCTGGCTCCCGGAGGGCCCCGGAGCTGGCATCCCCAGCACCCCTGTCGTCCCGCACTAAGGAGAGCTGCTTGGCCTGCCTGGGAGAGATGGTCCATGTGTGGGCTTCACAGGGGGCGCGGAGCCTCCCCAGTCGCGGCCCCCGGCACCCCCCTCAGTACTCACTTTTTCCCAGAGATGAAATCGAGGGCCTGGTAGACCAGCGAGTA
Source organism: Dugong dugon (assembly GCA_030035585.1). Lineage (NCBI taxonomy): Eukaryota > Metazoa > Chordata > Mammalia > Sirenia > Dugongidae > Dugong > Dugong dugon. The sequence goes on from CM057465.1 coordinate 984, forward strand.
GAGGTACTCCACCTGCCACCAGGGCGCACGTGAGGATGCGGAAGGGCGGGTCCAGTCCAGCCACCCAGCCCTAGTCCCTGGGGCCTACCAAACCAGGCCTGTGCACACCCAGAGGTCTGGCCTCATCTCCAAAACCCCAGGTGCAAGTCCTACCAATTCTACTGCCAAAACCACATTTCAAATCCAGCTAACGTCTCCATGTAACTACGGACGGCTGGAGGCTTCCCTCCCCACTCCCCCGACCACTGCACACAGCATGCAGTGCGGCCTAAAGCCACAGACCCAGTCCGGCCCTGGTTCCCCGGCCCTGGTTCCCCACAATGCTCTTCCTCGCTGGTCACGCCCCCGCGCGACCACGCCCCCACCCTCCTTGCTCCTCCCACCAGGAGCCTGTGGTCAAGTCCGTGCTGTTTCCCCACCCCACACCTGTGCTAGCTCCTCCTGTCCACTCAGACTCAGCCTCATGCCGCTTGCCTCAAGCCGGCCCTGTGGCAGCTCCAACCACAAGCCTTGTTTCCCCGTCTAGAATACGAGGACCCACTGAGCTGGGGGAGGGATCTCGGGCCTTTGAGTCGCCGAGGGCACCACTACTGGATGACAGAGCGGAGCGCACACGCGCCACCCTACAGGCTGTCCGCCCTCGCCTTAGGTGTTACTCCTCCAGGCAACAACAGCGCCAAGAACACAAGCGCCCTGTCTTCTTGGGCACGCCGAGCCATGTTACATCCACGCTTGTTGTTTGGTGCTACAAGGACTCGGCAGCGGGGGCTGAGATGCTGGGAGGCCCGGTCAGAGGCAGACCAGCCCCTGGCCCGCCGCACACGCCAGCACGGGCTCACCTTCTTACTGTAGACACAGGCAGAGCCCTGGATCAGCAGCGCGGCCTCAATGAAGTTCATTGTAGTCTTGCCTTCATCGAAAGAAATGCAGATCTGGTCCAGCTGCAAGACACCCGCAGAGGGGGGGGGCCGGAGCCCCATCCCAGTGTGGCCTCAGGCATGCTTCCTCCCCCTGCAGCGCCCCCTCTCCTGCCTCTTCCCCCCGCGGCCCCCCTCTCCTCCACCCCCAGCAGCCCCCCTCACCCGCCTCAGCAGCCCCCCTGCTCCCTTTGCAGCACCCCTCACCCCCTTCGGCAGTCCCCCTCTCCCCCCTTAGCAGCCCCCCACCCCGTTCCGTTTGCAGCCCCCCCTCCCCCTCTGCAGCCCCACCTAGTGACTCAGACAGCACAGGGTCCAGGTGCTGCCAGTTGCCCAGAGCAGTCCGCCCCTCCCCTGACGGATAGCTCTGACTCCACTGTGGGTTCACCTTTTCGGGAGGAGGGGCGATGACTTTGTGATTTCACCTACTTTCTGTAATCTCTGGGACCTAGCGTTTTTGAAGGGGAGGCTCCCAGAGCTGACTGTCTACCAAACGGCCAGAGCCACTAGCATTCCTGTGAGGCACGGGGAGGGCATTCCATGATGCTCCCCCAAGTCAGAGCCCCATGCTACCAGTCTCCAGCACACAGACCCCCATCCTAAGAGAAGCGAAACCTCTCGGCGGTGGGGATCACAAACAGAACAACAGGGTCGCCATCCTTGGAGCAGAGAACCTAGGAGACTCTTCAGGTAAGTTCTCTCTCCCTTCCCCCTCAACCACCCTGGCCTTCTCCAAGTGCCCGCTCCTCTGCTCACCCCAAAACATTAGCACCCAGCGTTTGCCCTTGGCCCTCCTCTCCTCACGACTCGTCTGCTCACCCACGGACTCGCCAGCCTGCCAGACTGCCAGCCTTGCGCTCACGATTCTCAGACCTCACCTCCAGGCCCCTCTCCTGCAGCCTACTGGATGGCTCCACCAAGACGTGTCCCTGACCCTCCATCTCCAGGCCTGATTCACCGTCCCCCCAAACCGGCCCTCCACTGTGCTCCTTTGTGAGGGGCACTTTGAAGGCTCCCCTGCTATTTCCCCAAGGCTTTTTGCCCCTGCTTTGCCGTAGGACACCCTCCCCCAGCCGTCCCCCAGACACAGACGGACTCGGCTCCAATGTGAAAGCGTCTGCAGGCCCCCCACGTGTTCCTGCAGACGCAGACCCAGCTCTGGGCCCCACCCCCACATAGCTCCTCACTCCACCAGGGCAGTCTCACCGCATTGGAGCCATCCCATGCCTCTCGTCCCCTCACTGGGCCGGGAGCTGCTTTAAAGTAATCCCAGCCCCAGGTCTGGAGCCTGACACAAGCAAAGTGGTGATGTCAGAGCTCAGCCTGAAAACTGGACAGACACTCGCCAGGCAGACGAAGGGAGAAGGCCTAGCAGGAAGTGGCTACCATGTGAAGGTGGAGAGCCGGGAAGGGTACAGCTGCTTAGGAAAAGAAACACTCCTCAAATGCAGCATCACAAAGAAGGCGGAGCGCCTGGGAAGATGCCACCAAAGGGAAGATGCTCTACTGACTCTTGAAAGGAGAAAGGAGCATGTCAGGTCAGCAGGGAGGGAGGACAGAGAAGCACCATCATAGGAGGAAGCACAGCATCAGGACCCGGCATGTGAAGGGGCAGGCTAGGCTGGAGCCACCCACACCACCCGTCTATGCTTCTAACGACTCCCAAACACAGCTCCAGTCTGGACTTCCCTTCTAAGCCAAACCCACATGTCCAATGTCCTCTTCCAACGTCCATTTGGATGTCTTAATGAAAATTCATACTAAACATGTCCTCACTGAAGTCTAGATAACCTCCCACACAAACCACCTGCCCAGAAGCTGTGGCGTCTAGCCCCTTCCCTCCTTCTCACCTACTGTTCGCACCTGTCCTGGTTCCCTGTCAATGCCCTGCTCTGCCCACACCTACTCTGTCACTCCACTGTGGGTGACGGCCCTGCTCTCGCCCAGCCAGCTCCACCTCTGGCCTGGACCACAGCATCCAACAGGGCTCTCCTACCCTCTCTTCCCTTGCCTACACGCCACACTCCAGCCAGCGCTCGTCCTAAAGCGGACCACAATGCACCCTCAGAACCCTAATGGAAAATCCAAAATCGTAAACAGAGCCACGTGGCCACACAGGCCTGCTCAGAGCCTTCCCGCCCCTGTCCCTCTGCCTGGAACGTTCTTTGGCTTACTTGACTAGGCAGTTCCTTTCATCACAAAAAAGAGAGGTCCCCAGTCAAACACTTCATGGAACCCCAAACTTTTCTTTCAGAGCTCATGTAGTTTGTGATTACACAAAGATGATGTGCAGTGGTCAGGAACGTGGACTCTGCTCTGCCCCTTGCCAGTCGTGACTGGGCACGACTAACTTCCCTGTGCCTCGTCCTCCTCATCTGTGAGAAGGGGCAGAACCACCTACACCAATAGGGGTTTCGTGAGGATTAAATGAGTTTGTATGCACACAGCACAAGCAAGCCCTGACAGTATGTTAATTCCGATTCCGTGTAGTTACTTCTTTAAGACTCATCTTACCCACCCAGCTGAGGGTCCTGCTAAAGCAGGAGCTGTTGTTTGCTCTGCTCTCCACTATTCCCTAGGGTCTAACGCTGGTGGACACTCAAAACCCTGCAGTGCAACGGATCGGTTTTACATGGCCTTTCTCACCACAGTCTTGTAACTCCCACCAAATGATTGGGTGGAACTACGCAAATAAGGTGCTTTTGGCCTAAGATCAGGCTAAAAAGGTAGCAGGGCCAGACCCAGAAGGGCCTGGAAGCCACAGGGAGGAGCTTGGGTTTTATTCCAAGTGCAGTGGAAAGCCAAGGACGAGCTTTAAGCAGCGAAGTGATGTGGCTGGATGTTACTTTTTAAGAGCCACATTTGCTGCTGGATGGAACACGGATTGCAGGGGGCCAAAAGCAGAGGTAGGAAGTTATTGCGAAGATTCACATGACTCAGAGATGCTGGTGGCCTGGACCCGTGAAAATTGAGAGCAGCTGAATTCGAGCAATACTCTGATGGAAAAGCGGACAGCATCCATGGATAAACTGGGTGGACAGCGTGGGGTTTCACCAGAACAGCTCTTACCTTTCATCTTTAATAGCTGGTTGAACAGTGGTGCCATTTACTGAAATCAGTGACTGAGATTTGAGCAGAAAAATAAAGAGTTGTACCTTAAATGCCGTAAATGCTTATATGACATCTCAGTGGAATCACAAAAATAGATTCACAAGAAAAATCTGTGTGGAGATATACATTTCGGAGTTATAATCATACACTTGTTATTTAAAATCATGGAAATAAACGAGATTGTTTGAGGTGGGAAGTGCCAAAATACGGCTAGGCCCCTGCCCTGAGGAGCTCAGCACTTAAAGATTAGATAGGAGAAAAAAGTACCCAGTGACATAAAGAGAAAACCAGAATGCCCTGTCAAGCAACACAAGAAAAGGCAATGTTCCAAATAGGAGGAAGCGATCAACTCCAACAAAGGCTGCTGCTCCAGTAAGATAAGGCTTTTAGAGTCTGTCGGATTTGGCACAATAAAGGTCGTGGTTGATTGAGAAAAGAGCAGTTTACGTGTAGGGGAGGCCAGGCTGGATAGGCTGAGGAGAGGAAGGTGCGAATGTGGACGGGACAGCTCCCTAGTAGAAGTGGTACAGTGGTTAAGCGCTCGGCTGCTATTTAAAAGGTTGGCGGTTGGAACCCACCAGCCGCTCAGCGGGAGAAAGATGTGGCAGTCTGCTTCCGTAAAGATTACAGCTTTGGAAACCCTATGGGGCAGTTCCACTCTGTCCTATGGTGTCGCTATAAATCGGAATTACAACCGCAAAGGGTTGGCACGGCTGTCAAATACGCAAAAACGATTCATGCTGACAGGATGGAACATGGCAGTGGCTGGAAAGTGGTTTGAAAACCCACCGTAAGAAATCCTTTTACACAATGATCCAGATCTATCACACACACATACACAAATCTGCAAACAATAACTAAAACAAAATGAACTCTAATACTTTCCAGTCTGTTCTATTTTGTCAGTGAAAAACGCTGGTCACAACTCAATCGACTTCATGGCTCACTAATGGGCAGCAACCTGCAATTACGACTCCAGGCTAATTTCCCAAGATGACTTCGGATCGGGTTGGGAAAAAGAAGCGGTAAGGAGCCTGAGGACTAGCGAAGCCGGAGCGCCGGAGTGGCCACCGACGCGGAGGCGGCGGCGCCCACGGCCCAGCCCGCGATCCAACCCGCTCGCCCCGCGCCACTCCCCCGCCGCCCTTACCTCTTCCAGATACTCGCCCAGCTGGGCAGCCACGTCCACCTCCCAGTTCTTGGTGAGGTCGCGGATGGGCTGCAGAAGATGGGCAAAGCGCGCCTCTACGTCCTCCATGTCCGGGAGGGGCTGGGCGCGCGGCAGGGACGGGCCGGGACCGCAGGATCGGCTTCCGAAGGGGGCCGGTGTCTTCAGCCCGCAGCTAGTTCTGGCGCCATTTTGCTGTTCCCGCCCAGGAAAGTACGTAGCACGCGCCGCCACGCGCATACCTATGACGTACGCGCCAGGCGAGGCCCGAGAGGGCGACAGGCCGCGGCGCGCGCTAGAGGTGGGGCAGGCGCTGGGGCGGGGCGGAGCCAGCAAAGCGACGAGACTTGCAGTTGCCTCCGGCGCGCTGGGGCGGGGCGGGGCGGGGCTCGGGGCGGGGCCTGGGGGTCGGGGCGGGGCCTGGAGGGCTGGCTGGTTCTTGTGCAGCCCGCCGCGTAGCGGACATGGCGGGCTCCCGGCTCCCGCAGCAGCTATTCCTCCAGGGCGTGGCCGCCGTCTTCATGTTCGCCTTCGCGTCCCTCTACATGCAGATTCCGGGTGAGGGCGCCGAGGGCGGGACACCCCCCGATCCGCGCTCGGGGCCCTGGGTCCGCTCATTGCCCCGGGCGACGCTCCGCTGTCTGGGGGGCGGGGAACAGGAGTGAGGTTCAGGCCTTAGTGCGTGGGGTGGGGGGCAGCGGTTCGTATCCTGCTGGCCGCGGGGATGGTGGGGATAGACGTGAGAGCAACGGTCCGTTTCCCACACGTTTCCTGGTTCTGATCTGGGGCGGGGGGCAGAACCTGACGGGGCGGGAGAAGCGTCCGCCCAGATGTGGTAGGGCATGTGGAAGGGAGGGCTCTGACCAGTAGGGGAGGGGAGCTGGGCTCTGCTGGGTGGGACAACCCGAGCTAGGGTGTCAGGTGGGGGGTAGGGAGGTCTGCAGACCCTGACCTGGGGTGGGGGTCCTAGCCTGCAAGGACAGTGTCCTGGTCCTGACATGCCCTCTTACAGGCCTATATGGTGCCGAGGGCATCCTGCCGGCTCGGAGGACACTGCGGCCGCAGGGCAAGGGGCACTGGCAGCAGCTGTGGGAGATGCCGACGCTGCTGTGGGAGGTGCCGAGGCTGGGGCTGGACACCGCTCAGGGCCTGGAGCTGCTGAGCCTGCTGGGGACGCTGCTGGCCCTGGGCGCACTGCTGCTGCGCCCGCTGCGCCACCGCCTCACCTACCTGCTGCTCTGGGCCGCCTACCTGTCAGCCTACCAGGCAAGTGGGGCCACCTCCTGTTCCCCACCCCCACGTCTCTGCCCAGCCCGGCACCCAGACACACTCCTTTGCCCCCTGACAGTCCCTCTCCCTGCAGGTGGGCCAGGTGTTCCTCTATTTCCAGTGGTGAGTGGCTCCAGGCTCGGGCTGCAGGAGGGCTGGGTGAGTTTGTCCCATTCTGCAGGAGAACCCTCTGAGGGCAGCGACTGCGGTGAGGGGAGCCCTCTGTACTCTTTTCTCTCCAATAGGGATTCCCTCCTCCTGGAGACTGGCTTCCTGGCTGTGCTGGTAGCCCCGCTGAGGCAGACCCCCCTTCGCAAGCAGGCCCCCCAGGGCGGGCCGACGGGAGCCACGCCCCACGAAGACCTCCCCTTTTGGCTAGTGCGCTGGCTGCTATTTCGGCTCATGTTTGCCTCGGGCGTGGTCAAGCTGACCAGCCGCTGCCCCGCATGGTGGGGGCTCACCGGTGAGGATCCTGGCCTGGGACTGGGGTGGTCTGGGAGCTCCTGCCGGCCGTGACCCTCTGCCTGCCCGTTCTCCCTGCAGCCCTCACCTACCACTATGAGACGCAGTGCCTGCCCACTCCCGCTGCCTGGTTCGCCCACCACCTGCCCGTCTGGCTGCAGAGGCTCAGCGTGGCAGCCACCTTCCTCATCGAGATTGCGGTGCCGCCTCTGTTCTTCGCCCCCCTCCGCCGCGTGCGGTTGGCAGCCTTTTACTCCCAGGTGGGCGGGGCTCAGCTTCGAGGACCCAAGCAGGGCCCTACCTACTCAGCACTTCCAGACAGGGGACAGCAACCGCAAAGACAGGGGCGTGTAAAGGTGTAGGCCTGTGGTGGGGGGACTGCAGCTGTGTTGAGGATGTCAGTCTCTAGGTCAGCACGGGCCCGGCAGGGAAGGGCCACTTACCATGTGCTGAGACCAGGAGCACTATGGAAGAGTCAAGCAGTGGCTTAGGGCAGATGAGGCAGAAACAAGCCAGGGGATGGAGAGGAGGGTGCCCTTCCAAGGCAGAACAGGCAGGGAGGGATGTCTGCAGTGGAGACCCACGCGGAGGTGGTCAGGGTGTACTTGGAGGGGCCAAGTGTAGCAGACTGCCGAGGGCTCCAGGGGCAGGCAGCCTTCGGAAGCTCTGAGCGCAGACCCCCCCCCCCCCCACCAGGTCCTGCTGCAAGTCCTGATCATCATCACGGGTAACTACAACTTCTTTAACCTGCTCACCCTGGTGCTCTGCACCTCCCTGCTGGACGACAAGCACCTGGGTGTGGAGCGAGGCCGTGGCCGCCGCACAAAGATGCCCACCTGTAAGCTCCAGCCTATCCTCACCCCACTGCCTATGCCCCATGGCCCCTGCTCTAGCTCCACCGCAGCCCCCCAGCTGCCAGCCCCCCACCTCCATCCCCCGTCAGCCATGACCGCCCTCCCCGCAGCCTGGCCCAAGGCCCTGCTGACCATGTTGGCCCCCCTGCTGGAGCTGGCTGTCTATGGCCTGCTGGCCTATGGCACCACCCACTACTTCAGCCTGGAGGTGGACTGGGAGCAGCGCGCCATCCACTCCAGAACCAGTGAGCGCCCGCTGGGGGTGGGAGGGCAGGCTGTTCCCCCCACACCTGCCTGCCCTCACACCTGCCCCGGCCCCCTTCCCTGCAGATTTCACCTTTCACCAATTCTCCCAGTGGCTGAAGGCAGTGACCCTGCCCACCATGTGGCTGGGCGGGGCCTCCCTCGCCTGGGAGCTGCTGACTGCCCTCTGGAGGTACATGGGCCAGAGATGGGGGGTGGGGGTGGCCACGGTGTGCCCACAAGCCTGACCGCCCTCCGTTCCCCCCAGGTGGACACAGGTGCGTGGGTGGCTGTGGAAGCTCTGGTCTGCGGTCCAGCTGTCCATCTTTGGCACGGCCACAGTGGCCTTATTCACTGTCAGCCTGGTGGGTAGCTAGGGGAGGAGGGCGTGGGGAAGCGGGGCTGCACTGCGGGTGCTCAGGGCCGCACTGAGCCTCTGCCCACCCGCCTCTAGGTACCCTACTCCTACATGGAGCCGGGCACCCACGGGCGCCTCTGGACCAGGGCCCATCGCCTCTTTGGTGCCGTGGAGCACCTGCAGCTGGCCAACTCCTATGGCCTCTTCCGCCGGATGACCGGTCTGGGTGGGCGGCCCGAAGTGGTGCTGGAGGGTAGCTACGACGGGCGCCACTGGACGGTGAGCCCCCGCGGGTGGGCTCCATGGTGGGTGGCCGAGTGGACGTGGGCCCAGTTGGCCACCATCTGCAGCCTTGCATGTGACAGGAGATCGAGTTCATGTACAAACCCGGGAACATGAGCCGGCCGCCGCCCATCGTGACACCTCACCAACCGCGCCTCGACTGGCAGATGTGGTTTGCAGCACTGGGGCCACACACGCACAGCCCCTGGTTCACTGGCCTGGTCCTCCGACTGCTGCAGGGCCAGGAGTCTGGTGAGGGGGCCAGGGCCGAGGTGGAAGGAAGGATGGATGGAGGGCGGGGTAGGATGGGGAGGGGGCAGGGCTAGATGGGGGTGCCGTGCAGGTGGGGTAGGGCCGGGATGGAAAAAGAGCGGGGATGTGAAAGAGGATGGCCAGTCACAGGTGGGACGACCAGGTGAGGGTGGGGATCTGGGGTGGCCAAGGCTGAGCCTGGCTCTCCATCCTGCAGTGATCCGCCTGATACAGAACGACCTCACCAGGTACCCCTTCCACAAGCAGCCGCCCACCTACGTTCGCGCCCAGCGCTATAAGTACTGGTTTTCGCAGCCTGGGGAGCAGGAGTAAGTTGAGGCGCTGGGTGGGTGTGGGACCTGGCCCGTCCTCACACTGACCACCAGTCCTGCTGCAGCCGGTGGTGGCGCCGCCAGTGGGTAGAGCAGTTCTTCCCACCTGTGGCCCTGGGGGACCCCACGCTGGAGACGCTGCTTGTGCAGTTTGGGCTTCAGGTAGGAGGCATCAGCTGGCTGGGGGAGGCTGGGGTGACCACTCTCCCTGGACCGTCCTCACTGTGGCCACCCCCTACAGGACAAGAGCCCACCACGACCCCGCAGCACCAGCAGCCTCCTGCCCCAGGCCCTGCACTGGGTGCGGACCCAGCTGTCTCCCCTGAAGGCCCCCACCCTGCTCTGGGGGCTCCTTGCGGCCGTGGGGGCCATCAGGGTGGTACAGGCCCTGCTGGCCCCCAACTCCCCACCCCCCAGCAGGGAGGAAAAACACAGGGCAGCCCCCAAGAAGGAGCCAGGAGCTGCCAGTGAACAGGACACCTCAGCCCCTGACAGCTGCAGCAGCGGGGCACGGACCCCCCGGCGAAAGAAGTAGCTGTGCTCTATTGAGATGGGTGTCCCCAGGGGGGCAGGGAGGGTCCCCCAGTGGCTCAGGCCTCCCCCCAGTAGCACACAGCCAGCCACAAGTGCCTTAACCAACGCTGCTGTGGCAGACGCAGATGGCATACTGCCCACCACCCTTGCGGTTTGCCGGGGTGACCCTGGCTCCCTGCAGCTTTCAGGACCACCCGTCACCCCCATGCCTCCCACGTGCTCCCTGGCCTGAGTGATGGGCCTAGGGCAGCCCGTGGCCCGGCAGTGCCACATCACAGCCCTTCCCCCAACAGACCTTGCAGGCGGCGGGCAGGAGCCCCTTCTCCTCCGGTCCCTGTGTGAGGGTCTGAGTCTGGAGTCTCCAAGAGGCAGGGAATGAGGCTGACTTGCTGAAGGAGGAGGCAGAACAGTGTTTGGGTCTGTGAACCAATAAAGGCATCTTTTGTGCTAAACCATGTGTCTAGTGGTCCAAGCGGGGCCCCTCCCTGCCTCGTGGAGGCCAGCCAGACCTCTGTCCAGCTAGGCACTGGCCTGAAGTCAGGTGGCTCTGCGTCCCAGCCCAGCATTCTCTGCAGACTGATGGATGCTGTCAGGCCTCCCAGCCCCATCCTGCAGGGCACAGAGCCAGGCAGTGGAATGTGGCCCAGACCTGTCCGAGGAACACAAGGGCCAGGGAACCTGCCAAAACCCAGCCCCTTCCTTCCCTCCACTCCAGCAGGTCCGCAGCACTAGACTGACCTAGGCAAGGCACCAAGGGACGTCGAGGCAGCTGCCACAGGGCATGTGATCCAGGTGGACAGGAGGCCGGAGCAAGGTGCCCACCCTGGGTGCTCCGGGGAATGGAGGAGGGAGGCAGGAAGGGAGGATACATTTAGCAACCTCCGCCCTCCAGTTTGGAGACCTGGGTAGGTGGAGGCATTGCTTCTGGGAAGAGGACGCAGGGAGCCTGGGGTGGGGGCTAGGTCCAGACTTCTGCTGGGTCCTGAGGTCCATGACCCTTCCTGGGAGTTGGCCCCTCCATGGGAAACTCGCAGCCCAGCCACCCTGCCCCTGCTCTGTCCTCGTCCCCCAGGACCCCTGGTCTTCCCCACAGACCCCTGGGCTCCCCCATATGCCCAGGTCCTCTGACCCCACCTCACTGCTCCCTCCAAGGGACCCTGTGCCCCTGGGGGGTGTGGCTTCAGGAGGCCTGTGACTAGAGCTTTCTGATGCCTTCAGGGGCTCTTGTTGGCTGCCTTAGAATTGACGCCCAACTCAAGACAACCCCATGCACAATGGAACGAAACCCTGCAATGGTCCTTCACCATCCCCATAATCGAGCTCTTGCACACTGAAAATATGACCTGGAGGTCTGTCTTTGCTTTAAAACAGTTGCTGTGTGTCCTCAAATCATTCCAACTCATAGCGACTCCGTGTGACAGAGTAGAACTGCCACATAGGGTTTTCTAGACTGAACTTTACAGGTACTTGTCTGTCGGTTTGTAGTACTGTGGTGGCTTGCGTGTTGCTGTGATGCTGGAAGGTATGCCACCAGTATTTCAAATACCAGCAGGGTCACCCACGGTGGACAGGTTTCGGCTGAGCTTCTAGACTAAGACAGACTAGGAGGAAGGACCCAGCAGTCTACTTCTGAAAAGAATTAGCTAGTGAAAACCTTATGAGTAGGAGTGGAACACTGATATAGTGTGGGAAGATGAGACTCTCAGCTCGGAAGACACTCAAAATACAACTGGGGAAGAGCTGCCTCCTCAAAGTAGAGTCAAGCTTAATGACTTAGATGGAGTAAAGCTTTTGGGACCTTCATTTGCTGACGTGGCATGACTCAAAATGAGAAGAAATAGCTGCAAACATCCATTAATAACTTGAACGTGGAATGTACAAACTAAGAATCTAGGAAAATTGGAAGTCATCAAAAATTAAACACAAAGCTTGAAGGTAGATATCCTAGGCATTAGGAAGCTGAAATGGACTGGTATTGGCCTTTCTGAATCTGAAAATCATGTAATCTACTATGCTGGGAATGATAAATTGAAGAGGAGGGATGGAGTCACATTCATTGTCAAAAACAACATTTCAAAATCTATCCTGAAGTAAGCTGTCAGTGATAGGATAATATTGATAGAATAACATCCATATGCCAAGAAGGAAGATGAGTTAATGTGACTGTTACTCAAATTTATGTACCAACCACTGAGGCCAAAGATGAAGAAATTGAAGATTTTTACCAACTTCTGCAGTCTGAAATTGATCAAATATGTAGTCAGGATGCATTGATAATTATTGGAGATTGTAATTCAAAAGTTGAAAACAAAGAAGGATCAGTAGTTGGAAAATGTGTCCTTGGTTGCAGCAGTACATGGACAGGGAGCTGCCAAACACTCAAGCCCGATTCAGAAGAGGGATCTCATTGCTGATGTCAGATGGATCCTGGCTGAAAACAGAAAATACCAGAAGGATGTTTACCTGTGTTTTATTGACTATGCAAAGGCATTCGACTGTGTGGATCATAACAAATTATGGATAACATTTCAAAGAATGAGAATTCCAGAACTCTTAATTGTGCTCGTGAGGGACCTCTACATAGACCAAGAGGCAGTTGTTCGAACAGAACAAGGGGATGCTCGGTGGTTCAAAATCAGGAAAGGTATGTGTCAGGGTTGTATACTTTCACCATACCTATTCAATCTGTATGATGAGCAAATAATCCGAGAAGCTGGACTATATGAAGACAAAGGAAGGTGGCATCAGGATTGGAGGAAGACTCGTTAACACCCTGCGATATGCAGATGACACAACTTGCTGAAAGTGAAGAGGACCTGACGCACTTACTGACGAAGATCAGAGACAACAGCCTTCGGTATGGATTACACTTCAACACAAAGAAACAAAAATCCTCACAACTAGTCCAATAAGGAACATCATGATAAACAGAGAAAAGATTGAAGTTGTCAGGATTTCACTTTACTTGGATCCATAATCAACACCCACGGAAGCAGCAGTCAAGAAATCAAATGATGTATTGCATTGGGCAAATCTCCTGCAAAAGACCTCTCTAAAGTGTTAAAAAATAAAGAAGTCACTTTGAGGACTAAGGTGAACCTGACCCAAGCCATGGTGTTTTTAATTGCCTCACACTCATGTAAAAGCTGGACAATGAATAAGGAAGACCTGAGAAGAAGTGATGTCTTTGAAGAGTACTGAATCTACCATGGACTGCCAGAAGAACGAACCAATCTGTCTTGGAAAATGTCATGGATTGAATTGTGTCCCCAAAAAATATATGTATCGATTTGGCTAGGCCATGATTCCCAGTATTGTGTGATTGTTCAACATTTTGTCATCTGATGTGATTTTCCTGTTATGTTGCTATTGTTGTTAGGTGCCATCGAGTCGGTTCCAACTCATAGTGACCCTATGCACAACACAACAAAACACTGCCCGGTCCTGCGCCATCCTCACAATTGTTGCTATGCTTGAGTCCATTGTTGCAGCCACTGTGTCAGTCCAGCTTGTTGAGGGTCTTCCTCTTTTTTGCTGACCCTCTACTTTACCAAGCATGATATCCTTCTCCAGGGACTGATCCCTCCTGATGACATGTCCAAAGCATGTGAGACGTAGTCTCCCCATCCTTGCTTCTAAGGAGCATTCTGGTCATACTTCTTTCAAGACAGATTTGTTCGTTCTTCTGGCCGTCGGTGGTATATTCAATATTCTTCGCAAACGCCACAATTCAAAGGTGTCAATTCTTCTTCGGTCTTCCTTGTTCATTGTCCAGCTTTCGCACGCATATGATGCAATTGGAAATACCATGGCTTGGGTCAGGCACACCTTAGTCCTCAAGATGACATCTTTGTTTTTTAACACTTCAAAGAGATCTCACGCAGCCGATTTGCCCAATGCAATACATCTTTTGATTTCTTGACTGCTGCTTCCATGGGCGTTGATTGTGGATCCAAGTAAAATGAAATCCTTGACAACCTCAATCTTTTCTCCGTTTATTATGATGTTGCTTGTTGGTCCAGTTGTGAGGAGTTTTGTTTTCTTTATGTTGAGGTGTAATCCATACTGAAAGCTATGGTCTTTGATCTTCATCAGTAAGTGATTCGAGTCCTCTTCACTTTCAGTATGCAAGGTTGTGTCACCTGCGTATCGCAGGTTGTTAATGAGTCTTCCTCCAGTCCTGATGCCGCCTTCCTTCTTCATCATATATTCAGGTTCTCAGATTATTTGCTCAGCACACAGATTGAGTAAGTGTGGTGAAATGATACAACCCTGACACACACACCTTTCTTGACTTTAAACCATGCAGTATCCTCTTGTTCTTTTCGAATGACTGCCTCTTGATCCGTGTACAGATTCCTCACAAGCACAATTAAGCGTTCCAGAATTCCAATTCTTCGCAGTGTTATCCATAATTTGTTATGATCCACACAGTCGAATGCCTTTGCATAATCAATAAAACACAGGTAACATCTTTCTGGTATTCTCTGCTTTCAGCCAGGATCCATCTAACATCAGCAATGATATCCCTGGTTCCATGTCCTCTTCTAAATACAGCTTGAGTTTCTGGCATATCCTCATCGATGTACTGCAGCTGTTTTTGAATTATCTTCCGCAAAATTTTGCTTGCATGTGATGTTAACGATATTGTCCCATCATTTCCTCATTCAGTTGGATCACCTTTCTTGGGAATAGGCATAAGTAAGGATCTCTTCCAGTCAGCTGGCCAGGTAGCTGTCTTCCAAATTTCTTGACATAGATGAGTGAGTACCTCCAGCACTGCATCTGTATGTTGAAACATCTCAGATGGTACTCCCCTTGATTCCCAGAGCCTTGTTTTTTGCCAATGCCTTCAGTGCAGCTTGGACTTCTTCCTTCAGTGCCATGAGTTCCTCATCATATATTACCTCCTGAAATGGTTAAACGTCGACCAATTCTCTTTGGTAGAGTGCCTCTGTGTATTTCTTCCATCTTCTTTTGATGCTTTCTGCATCGTTCAATATTTTCCCGGTACAATCCTTCAATAGTGCAACTCGAGGCTTGAATTTTTTCTTCAGTTCTTTCAGCTTGAGAAATGCTGGGTGTGTTCTTCCCTTTTGGTTTTCTATCTCCAAGTCTTTGCATAGGTCGTCATACTTTACTTTGTCTTCTTGAGCCGCCCTTTGAAATCTTCTTTTCAGCTCTTTGACTTCATCACTTTTTTTTGCTTTAGCTACATGACATTCAAGAGCAAGCTTCAGAGTCTCTTCTGACATCCATTTAGGTCTTTTCTTTCTCTTCTGTCTTTTTTGATGATCTCTTGCTTTCTTCATGTATGATGTCTGGTCTTCAGTCATCAATGTTCAATGCGTTAAATCTATTCTTGAGATGGTCTCTAAATTCAGGTGGAAAATACTCACGGTCGTACTTTGGCTCTCGTGGACTTGTCCTAATTTTCTTCAGTTTCAGCTTGAACTTGCATATGAGTAATTGATGGTCTGATCCGCAATCGGCCCCTGGCCTTGTTCTGACTGATGATATTGAGCTTTTCCATCGTTTCTTTCCTCAGATGTAGTCAATTTGATTCCTGTGTATTCCATCTAGTGAGATCCGTATGTGTAGTTGTGATTTATGTTGATGAAAAAATGTATTTGCAATGAAAAAGTCATTGGTCTTGCAAAATTCAATCATGTGGTCACCGGCATAGTTTCTATGACCTAGGCCATATTTTCCAACTACCGATCCTTCTTTGTTTCCAACTTTCACATTCCAATCACCGGTAGTTACCAGTGCATCCTGATTGCATGTTCTATCAATTTCAGACTGCAAAAGTTGGTAAAAATCTTCAGTTTCTTCATCTTTGGCCTTAGTGGTTGGTGCATAAATTTGAATGATAGTCGTATTAACTGGTCTTCCTTGTAGGCTTATGGATATTATCCTATCACTGCAGCGTTGTGCTTCACGATAAATCTTGAAATGTTCTTTTTGACGATAAATACAACGCCATTCCTCTTCAATTTGTCATTCCCGGCATAGTAGACCATATGATTGTCAGATTCAAAATGACCAGTACAAGTCCATTCCAGCTCACTAATGCCTAGGATATTGATATTTATGGGTTCCATTTCACTCCTGATGATTTCCAATTTTCCTAGATTCACACTTTGTACATTCCAGGTTCCGATTATTAATGAATGTTTGCAGTTGTTTCTTCTCATTTTAAGTCGTACCACATTAGCAAATGAAGGCCCCGAAAACTTGACTCCATCCACGTCATTAAGGTCGACTCTACTGGATTAAGTAGACTCAAAGTAGAGTGATCTTCCTATGTGTTGTAAATTGTATCTCTGACTTGCTAATGAGACAGGATTAGAGGCAGTTATGTTAATGAGGTAGGATTCAATCTACAAGATTAGGTTGTATCTTAAACCAATCTCTTTTGAGATATGAAACAGAGAAGTGAGCAGAGAGACAGGGGGACCTCATACCACCAAGAAAGTAGTGCCAGGAGAAGAGTGTGTCTTTTGGAACCAGGATCCCTGCACTGAGAAGCTGCTAGTCCAGGGGAATATTGATGACAAGGACCTTCCTCCAGAGCCAACAGAGAGAGAAAGCCTTCCCCTGGAGCTGACACCCTGAATTTGGACTTATAGCCTACCAGACTGTGAGAGAATAAACTTCGGTTTGTTGAAGCCATCCACTAGACAGCTGAGACAGCTGGCAACTCAAACAATCTCACAACTGCTTTTCCTTGAGACAACTGCCTCATTTTGTATTCAGCAAAAGTGCTTTGTGTGTACTTCCCATATTGTCACACAGAATATTAGAAAGACACAGACTCAAGGATGGAGATTTAATAATATCAATAATTTTTACTGCTTCATCAAAGACATTCTTATGTAAAATCGGCTTTTTGTGTTTTGTTAACCGCACATGTGCCAGTGAAGACTATAACAATGGGGGTACAGTTTGTGCCACTGACTTGATTCCTACAAGAGTGCCAGCAGTTAACCCACCATTGCTTTTGCCCCAGGAGTCCCTGGATGGCACAAACAGTTAAGTGCTCGACTATTAACTGAAAGGCAGGTGGTTCAAACCCAACCAGAGGTGCCTTGGAAGAAAGGCCTGGGGATCTGCTTCCAAAATGTCACAGCCTTGAAAACCCTATAGAGCTTAGTTCTACTTGGACACACGTGCGGTCGCCATGAGTCGGAATTGACTCAATGGCAACTGGTTTGGTTTTTCTGATTTGGCTTTTACACCAACAGTATGAACGTCTACACAGTGAAAAGGGCAAATCTCGTCTTAATATTTTTATGGAAATAGCTTTAACCTTGCAGTCCCCTGAAACGGCTTCAGGGGCACACAGGCATTGCAGACCACGCTCTAGGAATCACAAAGACCATCTCTGGTTAAGGCCATGACCCATCCCCTTGCTGCTGAGTCGATTCCGAAGTGACCCTATAGGACTGGGTAGAACTGCCCCATAGGGTTTCCAAGGAGCAGCTGGTGGATTCAAACTGCTGACTTTTGGTTAGCAGCACCACACCACCAGGGCTCTGGTTAAGGCCATAAGCCTTAAATTCAGGAGTCTGAACTTGTCATTCTATTTCCTGGGGTCCTTTTGTGCCATTAGAAGCAGCCCTTTCCTCTGGAATCTGTCACGTTGTCCCACGGCCTGGCCTTCAGCAGGCTCATCTTTACAGAGTAGCAAAAGCCATAATTAGCTGTTTCACTGCTGCAAAGCCAGGGGCTGCCAGGTTTCCAGCACCAACAGTGTTTTCCCAATCGCAGCCCCAAACAGCTGGGCTGGAGGGAGAGTCTTCAGAGGAAACACAGCCGAGCTGACACCAGGAACTCGGACTTCAGGCTTCCAGAACTGTGAGAGAATGATGATCTGCTTTAAGCCACCCAGTTTGTGGTGCTTTCTTACCACAGCCCTCGGAACCCAAGACAAACATATCCTCTGAACATGGGGCAGGCTGCCTCTGAGGACTTCCAGTCTCCTGGGGTGGGTGAGCAGTGAGCAGAGGCAGGGTCAGGGGTCAGGCTGGGCACAGGCGTCAGGAAACCACCGCTAGGGCGCCATGGAGCCCCGCAGAGTCCCTTCCCCGCCTTCCTGGCTTCGTCAGGGACTTGGCCCACCCAAGTGATAGGAGACCCAACGGTCCTGCTGGCCAGTGTGTTTGTCCACTGCACCCTGCGCCCAGGATCAGGGAGGTGCATGCCAGCTCCCCAGCTGGAGCAGAGGCTGGTCACACTGAGGTAGGGGAGGGGCTCAAGTCAAGTGGGGTCCAAGCCCAGACAGAGACCCCACCTGCCTGCAGATGCACCCCCACAGTCTACACTTTAAACCACACACACCCAAGATCACTAAAACCACGACTCCAAGGATGATTTACCACATTCTCTGCAGACAAAGGAAATGGTGATTGCTTAATTAAAGCAGTTATTGTTGCCATTGCTGGTTAAAGCTCTTTGCGGAGGCTTAGGGGCTGCAGGGCTGAGGCTCAAAGAGGCTGCTGGGAGCTTCTACTGGGTGCTGGTCCTCCCGCAGCTCTTTGTGCCCTGCCTCCGGGCTACACCACCTCCGGCCCTCGTCCAGCTGCAGGCGTCGTCCTGATTCTGTGATGGCAGAACCTGCTGTAGGGACCTCCCAACATTCTGGGGCTGGGGTCTCATTCCTGGGCTCTCCTTCCTGGGGTCTCGTTCCTGGGCTCTCCTTCCTGGGGTCTCCTTCCTGGACTGTGAGTCTTGCTCCTGGACTGGGCTAGGGGTCTTGTTCCTGGGGTCTCATTCCTGGGGGTCTCCCTCCTGAATTCAGAGTTTTGCTTCTGGTGGTCTCTCGCCTGGACTGGGGATCTTACTCCTGGGGGTCTCCTTCCTGGACGGAGCTGGGGGTCTCGCTCCTCAGGGTCCCACTCCTAGACTGGAGGTCTTGCTCCTGGGGGTCTTGCTCCTGGACTGGGAGTCACTCCTGGGCCAGGGGTCTCGCTCTTGAGGGTCTCACTCCTGGACTGGGATGGGGGTCTCATTCCTGGTGGTCTCACTCCTGGGGAGTCTCAGTTCTGAGCTGGGGGTCTTGCTACGGGGGGGGTCTCGCTCCTGGCCCTGATGGCTCTATGCTGCACACCTAGCCCATGGCTGACCCTCCTGTGCACTGCCTACAGGGGTCAAAGCTCAGAGACTAGCTATCACCTTCAGGGGCCCAGGGTCAGGGGCTGCCAGGGCAGGGTGCCAGGCTCAGTGTGGGGTGGGGGAACAAATTTGGGGGTTTAGGGATGCACCTGAGGGGTGTGAGGAGAGAGCTGGAGTCCTGTGCTGACTCTGGAGTAATGGGGTAAACATGGGGGTGTGGGGCAGGTTACAAGGGTCCTGGGTAGGGCTGGTGGCCTGGGTGGTGCTCAGGGATGCAACTGCCCAGGACTGGATGCCAGTGGTGGCTGACAGATGCAGAGACAGAGAACCGCTCTGACTCCTGCGGCCAGTGGGTCCCCAGGGAGATGTGGTGGGGGTGGCTGGGAGATGGCCTCATGCACAGTGAGGCACAGGGACCGGGATGCTCAGGTGCCAGAGCAGGGTGAGGGTGAATACTTCTTTCCCCACCAACCCCAGCTTCCCTCTGAGATCCACCCTGCTGGCCTGCTGCATCCATCCCTGCTGCAAGCCCCCCACCTCCAGCACCTGGATCAAGTCCAGACTCTGAGGCCACTTCCCCAGTACCTCTGTGCCCCCACAGAGTGGCTCCAGGGAACCTCATAGCTGGGGGGTGATGGAGAAGGGCAGGTGGGAATTTCCCAGGAGGGGCCAGGTGGGGGGCAATTTGAGCAAAGGCCCTTCTCCTGTCCCTAACCACGATGGGGTGGGCGGGCACAAATGAAGTCAGGGTTTGCAGGGAGGGCCGAGGAGGGGAGTTGGGGCAGATAGGGTGTGTTCAGACGGGGGTGAGGGAGTTGGTACAGCTATGCTTACATCTGATAGCCAAGACCAGGGGTGAAGATGTAGGTGGACTTTCAAAAGGGGAGTTAGTCTTCAGCCTCCACATGTGGATATGGAATATCATCTTCCAGGGCTCCAGGAAGAACGGCTGATTCAGGGCTGGGGCAGCCCCTGTGGTAGGCCAGAAAATGGCCCCAAGAGATACCCCTGGCACCTGTGAGCTTGATCTACTTAGAAAAAGGGCCTGGCAGAAGGAGCTCAGGTGGTGCAGTGGTCAAATGCTTGGCCGCTAACTGAAAGGTCAGAGGTTTGAACCCACCAGCTGCTCCATGAGAGAAAGATGTGGTAGTCTGCTTCCGTAAAGATTACAGCCTTGGAAGCTCTATGGGGCAGCTCTACTCTGTCCTACAGGGTTGCTAGGAGTCAGAATTGACTCAGTAGTAAAGGGCTTGGTTTAGTTTGGTTAGATGTATTTAAGTCAAGGATCTTGAGATGATTCTGGATTACCCAGGAGGCTCTAAGCACTAGGACAAGTGTCCTTATATGAGACAGAAGGGAAGAAGACACAGACACAGGTAGGAAGGCCATGTGAGGACAGGGCAGAGATGGAGCGATGCTGTAACAAACCCAGGAATGCCTGGGGCCACCAGAAGGTGGACGAGCCAAGAAAAGAGCTTTCCCTAGAGCCTTCGAAGAGAGCATGATCTTGCTGACACCCGGATTTCAGACCTCTAGCCTCCAGAACTGTGAGAGGATACATTCTGTCGTGCTAGCCTTTGTAGGACTAAGGTGGACTTGAAGCACTTCCTGATGAAGATCAAAGACCACAGCCTTCACTATGGATTACACCTCAACATAAAGAAAACAAAAAATCCTCACAACAGGACCAAGAAGCAACATCATGATAAACAGAGAAAAGATTGAAGTTGTCAAGGATTTCATTTTCCTTGGATCCACAATCAACACCCATGGAAGCAGCAGTCAAGAAATCAAATGACTCATTGCATTGGGCAAATCTGCTGCAAGAGATCTCTTTAAAGTGCTAAAAAAGCAAAGATCTCACTTTAAGGACTAAGGTGCGCCTGACCCAAGCCGTGGTGTTTTTAATTGCCTCATATGCATGTGAAAGCTGGATAATGAATAAGGAAGACCGAAGAAGAATTGACACCTTTGAATTATGGTGTTGGCAAAGAATATTGAATATACCATGGACTGCCATAGGAATGAACAAATCTGTCTTGCGAGGAGTACAGCCAGAGTGCCCCTTGGAAGCAAGGATCGTGAGACTTCATCTCACGTACTTTGGACAAGTTATTAGGACCAATCCCTGGAAAAGGACATCGTGCTTGGTAAAGTAGAGGGTCAGCGAAAAAGAGGAAGATATCGTGGCTGCAACAATGGGCACAAGTATAACACCAATTATGAGGATGGCACAGGACCAGCAGTGTTTTGTTCTGTTGTACATAGGGTTGATGTAAGTTGGAACTGACTTGATGGCACCTAACAACAACAACAACAAGCCACCCAGTATGTGGTTATTTGTCACACAGCCCCAGGACAGTCACTCAGGCTGAGTATAATGTCCCACCGGACAGTAGGCGTCTACAGAGTTAACCCAGAGGACCCTGGAGCCAGTCCACTCCTGCAGCCAAGGTTAAGACAATCTGAACACGATGAGGACAATAACTCAGTGGATGAAATCCCACCAAATATGCTGAAGCCTGTGTGTTCTTAACAAAAACAGACTATCACCTTTGAAGGATGCTAGCAACCAGCCTTAGAGGATTGGTTAGCAAAGGGAAGCACTCAGCATCTATCCAGCCTTCACTGGGTAACCAAACAGAGCGGAAGCGTTGCTTACAGAAGTGTTCCAACAAGTAAAGGACGAGAGAGTGATGGAGTGGCAACGTCGTCATTGGGCCCTAGTGAATTGAGGGTCTACGTTAGCCTGAGCACCGTGGCTGCTAACCACGTGGAAAGGCAGGCCTCACGTGGCCCTCATAAAGAGTGCACCTCCAAAACCAAACATAGATCTCATTAAGCCTCTAAATGCATTCATAGATTAGCAGGAAGTGCAGAGGAAACCATTACTATACACCATGGGAATCCGGGAACTGTTAAGGTACACCATATGCAATCAGCAAAGTCCCAACTTAAGGGCATTCTATAAGACAGAGGACCCACTTCCTTCTAAAAACAAACTGCAAGGGGAAAAAAGAGATGGAGCGAAGACTTTGGGTTGAAAGAAACTTGGCTAACGTTTAGAAGGTGCACTTTGAAGATTAAACAACATAGAAAAGGGATTGGCGGGAAGCTAAGATGGAGGTGGCTCTGTGTGGGGCCGAACCTGGGAGCATGTAGGCGTGCTGGCGGGCCCTTGCAGGCTAATGCTCATTTTACAGCAGTTAATCTGAGATCCGCTGTATGGTGTCTTCTATAGATGTAATCTTTGACTTTAGGGTTTTTGAAAGGAGACAGTGCCCCCAGCACTGGGTGACGCTTTGGCGAGTGAGGGGTGAGCAGGTACAGATTACCCAATAGGCAAGGTAAGGTAGGCAAGTGAAATCGTTCACTGCAGATGATCTGGTAAACACTGTGCTCACGTTGCCTATTGGATAATACCCCCGGGGGTGAGCGAGAGGGAGGAGTTGTAACTCAGCTCGGATCACTGGCTGGCCTGGGAAGCTGGGAGAATGAACGGGCTGTCCAGGTGCGGGCGGGCAGGGGTGGGGGCCGGGATTCTCCTCCTGCCCTACATGCAGGATCTTCTCTGCCCAGGACCACTGCAGCTGCCACAACACAGCTCAGCAGAAGAAGGGACCTGGCACCCCCAGGGCAGGGTCAGACCCACAAGGCTGCTTCAAGGTCTTTATTGCTGCAGGGTATTACTGGGGCGCTGACTGCAGGTGGGTGTAGGGGTCCCTCAGGAAAGCTGAGGTGGAGCATCACTGTCCTGACAGTGCTGTCTGCTGGGGCTGGAGCAGGCCCATCACCCAGGACACTCGGCCAGCCCCGGGGTTGCGGGGGGCGGGGGGTCACCAGTTCAGGACTCCAGGGCAGTACTTGTCAACGAGCCCCTGGTAGTAGGGCCGCAGCTTGTCCACGTCAGGCAGGTCAGGGCACTTGGTGTAGAGGTCAAACTTGCTGTCAGGGAGGAGGGGTGGTGAGGTCGGAGGGCCTACCTACCCTCCACTCCTGTCTCCCCCTGCTCCCCCTGCTCCCCCCACCCCACCCCTCGCAGGCTGGCCATACTTGAACTCCTGCACCCAGGGCAGCATGGCCAGGTCCTTCTCACTGCACAGCTGCTGGTAGTCACCGCCTGTGTGCCACGGGTAGAAGGAATGGAACCGGATCATGTAGAAGGCCTGAGGGGGGAAGCGTCCAGCATGCTGCCTGCCCATGAGTGGGCAGGGCTGGCTAGACTGGGCTAGGCTGGGCTGGGCTGAGTTGGACTAGACTAGACTGGGCTGGGCTGGCCTGGACTGTGCTGGGCTGTGCTGTGCTAGGCTGGACCGGGCTGGGCTGGGCTGGGCTGGGGTACGCTGGGCTGGGCTGGGGTGTGCTGAGCTGGGGTGAGCTGGGGTGAGCTGGGCTGGGCTGGGCTGGGGTGTGCTGGGCTGAGCTGGGGTGTGCTGGGCTGGGCTGGGCTGAGCTGGGGTGTGCTGGGCTGTGCTGTGCTGTGCTGGGGTGGGTTCCCACTTAGACGCCCCATACCTCCGGGGGGAGGGAGAACTTGTTGAACTTCATCATCTGGTACATGTACTCTGAGAGAGAGAGGGGGTCATTACCAGGCCCCTAGCCTTAGGGATGGTACTCCCATCCTCTCCCCCTCCAGCCAGCCTCACCGTCGTGGCCCCAGGACATGAGGACGTTCTCAAGCCCGCAGTGGGGCTGGTACATGCCAAGCTCCGTGCTGCGGTGGGAAATTGGGGTCAGGGGGGCTGAGGAGCCTCCTGGGGAGGGAGGAACTGGCAGTAGGGGTCAGGGGGGCACCTGTATCGAGGATCCCGGAGGTCAGGATTGTCCTGGAAAGTTGAGTCACAGAAAACTACAGAGGCCTGAGGACAGCAGCCAACAGGGAAGGTGTCTCCGACGACAGCCCACTGGGGATAGACAGTCTGGTGGGCGTGGGCCTGGGTGTCCTAAGCCCAGCCAGGCAGCCCCTTCCAGGCCCCAGCCCTCACCTGGGGTTCCCCAGCCAGGGCCAGCACCTTCCCCAGGTCGTGCAGCAGCCCAACCAGGTGGAACCAGTCTGGGAGGAGACACAGTGGGGTTGGGGCTCAGAGGGCTCCCCCACCCGCCAACCCAGCTGACTCCTTGCATGGTTACAGCCCCCTCATTTGGGGTGAAGCGCACCCTTGTCGGGGTGGGCCCTCCGGATGCCCTCGGCGGTCTGGTAGGCATGGAAGGAGTTGGGGAATTCCACATCTGGGTCCGACTCATCTATCAGCTGGTCCAGCATGTCCACTGCCTCCAGGATGGTCATCTTCTTGTAGGAGAAGTTTCCGAACTGGGCATGCTGGGCCAGAGAGGGACGTCAGCACAGCTGCGGGCTGGGCCGACCTGCAATACTGCCACCCGGGCCGACTCTGTTCAGAGGGTGAGGACGTCCTTGCCAGGCATACCTTCTTCCTGACAAAGTCCACTGTCTGGTGTGTGTGCATGAGCTTGTAGGTGGCAAAGACGCGGTCCAGGAGCAGGCCCGACTGCAAGCCCACAGGTCAGCCTGGCGTTCACTCTGCCCGGCCCCCAGAGCCCTCACACCCAGGGCCCCACTGCCTCCCAGGCCAGGCCTCACAAGGTGTGAGTGGGGGCAGCCCCCTGTACCCCATGACTCCAGGGGAGGGGCTTCCCAATGGTACCCCCTGGAGTTGTTCAGGGTCTCACTGCCTCTCAGGCTGGGCCCCACAAGGTGTGAGTGGGGGTGGCCCTCCAGACTCCAGGACTCCAGGGGAGGGGTTTCCCAACGGCACCCCCTGGAGTTGTTCAGGGTAACGTTGTTCTCAGACCCCGGAGCCAAGGCTCTGCCTGGGGAGGGGCGGGGTGGGGTGGACTGAGCCTCACAGTGTAGTTTCGGAAGCTGCTCTTGTCCTTGACTGTCTCCGGGTCCACATCCGGTCGGTAGACCAGAGAAGGGTCTGGGCCCTGGGGAGGGGAGTTAACCTGTTTCATCCTCATGCCAACCCCATGAGGAAATGAGGACATCCCCCAGGGAGCCCTGATGGGCAGCCTGAGGCCCAAGGTGGGCAGCAGAGCCCAGCGACCGCTCACAGCCACCACCCGGCACGGTCCCCCTGGTCTGAGGAGTTCTCTCTCCTGGATGTCCTTATCTTTCTCTCCTCAAGGTCCTTACCTCCTGCTTCCAGGGATCCACTGGCCTGGGGAGATGCTGTGAGGGAGCCACAGTGGCCTGGCCTGGCGCCTGCGGCTCAGAAAGTGACAGCTGCCCCAGGGAGACACCTAGACCACAGGAACCCTAGGGTCGGGCACCGCTGATCCTTGCCCCAGCTGGACCAACACCCAGGCAGGAGGGAGCCCTTTGACTGGATGGATGGAATGGGACTGGTGGGACGCAAATGAGGGGAGGGGAGGGTGCTGCCCCCCCTTGAGGGATCGGTTGACCACAGGGTCCCAGTACTCACCACAGCCACCTTCATTCTGAGAGGGAACGGGGCGCGGGTGGGCAAGAGTTCCCCAGGCCAGAGGACCTATATACGCTGGTAGGTTACGTAAGTGACCTGACATCACCCAGCCCCTTGGCCTTGGCCCTCGGTAATGAGTGACCATCTACCCTACTGCCTAGTCTCAGCGAGTTAATGTGTCATCTCAGGGACAGCCCCCAGTGACCTCAGCCCTTGCTTGACCCTGGCCTGCCCCTCCCTGAGCAACTGGCCTGGGGAAGCTTGTCCTGGCCACTCTGCAGCTGCCTCTGAACACCCCTGCCCTCACCACGTGGGCCGGCCTCACTTGAACTCCTATACCCAGGGCACCGTGGTCAGGTCCCACTCGCAGGGGGGCCCTTCCATCCTCGCCACCACCCATCCCCCGCTGCCTGGTCTCAGGGAGTTGATGCTGTGACTCTGGGTGGGGGTTTGGGATGAGGATGCCTTTGAAGCCAGGGTCAGGAATGGATTACACACCCTGATGGAGCAGTCAGGGTGCAGCAGGGACCACAGACACGAAATCAATCACCAGTCTCCTCTGTATTGGAAAGAGGCAGGTGTTACTGACAAGGAGGAAGTGGGGAGGCCGGGGGTGGGGCGGGTGGAGTCACAGACACCAGAGGACATTCCGTCCTGTAGGAACCAGGGAGAAGGTCATGAGGCCTGTTTGGGGCGTCCTCCGAGGGAGACGTCCTGGCAATGGCGTCATCTGACTTATGCTCAGCAGGTTCCTGCGGCAGCTGAGAATAAATGAGGGGACCCCAGCACCACTAGCCCGCCCCATTCAGATTGGCTCCAGCTCCCACGGCCCCTTACCTGACTGCCACGGCCATAGCTTGCTGACTTATGTTTGACCTGTTTGCCTGTCTCTGCCTCCCCAGCCAGAACGTCAGCCCCAGGAGTTCAGGGACTGCTGCGGGCATGTCCTGATGTGTCTCCCCGTACCGCAGGTTCTCCAAAAATATTTGCTGGATGGATGGAGTGGGGGACCCCAGGGAGGGCTAGGGCGATCTTGAGAAGCAAGTAGGGCTTGGCCCTGGAGCAGGTGACTATGGCCGGAATCCTGGTATGTCTTAGATGTGGGGGTCAACAGGATTTGGATTGAGGGTGTGAACCACAGTCGGAGCAGGCTCTGGGGGAGCTCTGAGCAGGGGTGTCAGATGGGCAACCAGCACACAGTCTGGGACTCAGGGGTGGCTGTGAGCTGCCTGGGTGTGGGCCAGGTGGCATCATGACACTGTGACCTCTGTCACTTGGACAGTCATGCAGCGAGGGCCACAGGCGTCCACTTGATGGAGAAGCCACAGAGGCTTGGCGAAGGCGGAGCAGAATCCCTGTGCCTTCACCCCTTCCCTGAGGTCCCCCCGCAGGCCTAGAGGATGCAAGGGGTTACCGTGAGGAAGGTTTTGCCTGCGTGTTCATGCACGTGTGTGCTTGTATATATATGTGTGTGGGTGCTTATAATCATGTGCACACGTGTGCATGTGTGTGCATTGCGTGTGTGCGTACATGTGTTTGTACTCATGTGCAGTGGAAGGTGTTCCTGGAAGAAGGAACAGTGTGTGCCAAGGAACAGACCGCACACAGGTCACAGGGCACTGGGCACTTCCAGGAGGGGGTGTGAGGATGGACTTTACTCCAGGGACCAGGGAGCCCAGGTTTTGGCAGAGCTGCTCTGTGGGTACTGAGTGCCTGACTCTGTCCAATTTACTCCTGCTCCCCCTGGACTCCTCCTCTCCCAACTCCCGTCTCCCTTGTCCTGTCCACTGGCTATCCACACTGCCACACCAAGGCAGGCTGCCCGCCTTCTCACGGCCTGCCCTCCCCCACTATCATCATCTAAAACACCAGTCCCCGCCTGCCTTCTTCGACACCCCTCAGTGGCCACAGGGTACGTGGCTCTGAGACCAGGTCTCTGACCCCTCCAGCTCTGACTCAGCTGGGGTCCAAACTCTCTTAGCTGCTTTTGGCTGCCAGACTACCCCAGCCACATGCCCTGTGGGCTCAAGCCTTGGAGCTCTGGTGAACCCCTGATATTCCTCTAGTCCCACCTAGACTGCTGCTTCTTCCAACCAGCCTTCCTTGACTGCCTTGCCATGCTCTCTGTCATAGCCCTGAGCACCCTCTGCTGCAATTCTAGTCAGTGGCAGGGTCCACAGGGACCGACGGCGAGTCCCTGACCTCTCTAAAGTGGGGGTGAGGGTAGTGCCCACCACACAGGGGGCTGTGCAGTTGAAGTGCTGTGTGAGCGAAGCCCGGGTTCTCTGGGGTAGTATGGGGGTTCATCAGGACTTTGGTGACTTGGGGCAGGCGCATACCAAGAACTGTACACATGCTGGCTGTGGTCATTGTTCTTATTGCTATCATTTGAGGCCCGTCTCCCCAGCCTTGGCGGGGCTCAGGGGGGTGAGCCTATTCAAGCCCCTGCTGTCCCCCACTGTCCCACTGAGTCCCCAGGGCCAGGGCCTGTGCCACCTGCTCAATCTCATTCTTGCTCAGCCACCTCCACCCTGCTGAGGTGGAGAGGGATTTTTATTTCTCTATTTTGGGGGCCCCCTCATCCCGGCCCAGCCCTGCCCTGGCATTGGGGCCCCAGCTCTGCTCCACTCTTCAGCCCAGGATGGCCAGGGTGGTTCCCAAGCTCCGGTGTGGCCCCTCCACCTCCCTTCCCCACACCTGGCCCACAGCAGGTCCCAAGCTGTCCAGTCCTCTGCCCTTTAGCCCTGTCTGGGGGATGCAGTGGGAGAAAGGGGAAGCTGAGACTTCTGGGAGGACTTGCAAAGAGGGTCTTTGATCCAATGCTGGAACCCGTGAGGAAAGGGACAGGGTCTAGCCCACCCTGCCCCTCTCTGGCCCTGTGTCTTCAGGACACTGGCTTCTGTTCCATCTGCCATGGCCTCTCCCCCTAAGCCCTGTTCCGCATAGGTACAGGGAGGGAAGCACCCAGGTGCTGGGTCCACCTGCCCTTCTGTGTGTGCAGATGTGGGGGTGTGCAGGTCCCCGGGATGAGGCCTGCCTGGTGTCCACATAAACAAGGGTTTACATGTCCAGAAGCATGTTCAAGTATGTGGGAGGTTGGAGGGTGAGAGCGGGCTCCTCTGGGGCCTGCGCCCCTTTCTGGGCATCCACCATCTGCAGGAGCTCTGGGGGCTGGACACGGCATTGGGCAGAGCAGGTGGGCTGTGGCCGACCCAGCTCAGCCATAGCTGTGAGGGCTGCTGGGGTCTACAGGGGCCAAGTCCCGCCGACCGGCCTGCCCCACAAGCTGCCACAGGCGATGGCTGAGGTTCTGCACCTGGCAGGTCCCCAGTGCACAGCCCACCCGCAGGAGCTGGGCTCGGCGTCTGCGGGGGCCTGAGTGCCAGGAGCCTGAGTGTCTTCGGCCATGGTCCTGGGGAGGTTGGCTCAAGGCAGGGGCCAGACTAGTGCTCTTCTGTGGCTGAGGGGCCTGGTGCAGCTTCCAGACCACAGGCTGGGGTGCGGGGTGCCGGGGACGCAGGCTTCTGGAAGAGGTCCGGGCCAAGGGCTCCCTGCACAGAGGTGGGGAGCAAACTGAATGGTCCAGCTTTTCAGGGATCCCAAACCCACCGACTTTCCCCTCCACGCAGCCCTGTGGTCACTAGCAGGGGAAGCCCATGGCTTCCCCAGTAGCCTGGAGCGCCTCCAGGGGAATCCCAGAGCCCCCGCTCACACCCAGCCTGGGACTCCCAGGGGAAGCCCACAGTCCCTTTTGGGGCTCAGGGCCTGGGACCTGGCCGCTCGGTCATCTCAGTGGCCCCAGGTCACATGCCCTATTAACCTCCCCAGGCAAAGGGCACCCCAGGCCTCTGTGGGTCACTACATTCAGAACTTGGGGTGACTCCCTGGACCCATCCCTTGGAGTGGTGGGAGCTAGGAAGGCCTGAGGGTCCCTCCAGCCACTCCCCCAGCAGATCCCTCCTTGGTGGTGGTGGGGGCAGGGCAAGTGCCCTACGGTGAGGAACAAGGACACCTGTCACCCAGCTCAGGTGTTGCTGAAGGCAAGGGGCGCTGGCCCTTGATTAGGGGGGTTCCCAGGCGTCCTGGCTTCCTGCTGCCACAGAGCCAGGGCTGGGGCTGGTCCAAGCCGCACTCACCTGAATCGGGAGGGACGCGGGCGCCCCCCCAGGCCGAGGGACAGCGCTCCAGGGAGCTGCAGGTACAGGAGGCTGATGCAACCGAGGGTGACTGCCAGGAGCCTTGCCATGGCGGGCGGGGGGGCGGGGGGGGCGGAGGGGCGCGGGGTCGGGGGGCGCCGGCCCTAGCCTCGCGCCACCTTCCTCCTCCGCACCTGGGGAGCCCTCCGCGGTCGGGGCGCCGGGTGGTGGCGGGGCAGGCTGGATCCTGCGGTCCTGCAGACCCCAGGTCCTGCCCGTGAATTGGTCCCGGCGGGTCCCGGGCTCTGTCGGTGCGTCTGGGAGCGCGGAGGATAGCAGGTCGGGAGTCACTTGGCCAGTTGGCGGTCCGGGATCTCTCCTGGGACGGCGCCGGCCCTCAGCACCCTCTAGAGCTAAATTATCTCTCCAGGAGAAGGCGGAGCCGGGCTCCCTACTGGGCGGGGCGCTCCTCCCCAGCCCCACGCCTCTGGGGATGGAGTTTGGGGCTAAAACCTGACGGCCCCACCCCGAACTCGCTCCTCTAGAGTTGCCTGGCAACGCCGTCCCGGAGGTGCTCAGCCCGGAGCCTCGGTCCCCCGGAGCCTGGCTGGGCTCTGGAGATGGCGGGGGGGGGGGGGGGGGGGGGGGATTGGGCGCTGAGCTGGCTGTTCCATTCTCTACGGAGGCAATTTCCGGACCCCTCGTCAGGATTGTCTAGAGGCTGTATTCTAAAAATTTAACCATTTTCCCCCATGACCAAAGGATCAAATGGATTTTGTAAGAAATTCAAGTAAATAAAAAGTGAAGCGCGTCATCCACTGACCCCGGTGCAGATTCCTCTGCGTGTGTTTGGAGGCTGGGACTTTCTGGTCTTCTCTTGGGTTTGGGGAGGGCTTGGTGTGTGTATTACACATATGCACATATATATATAACGCGTGTAAATACAGAGGCCCCCATTGTTCTCTAGGCTGGTCCTCGCCAACACCTAGACGTGCTGTTAACTTACTTGAATCCTAACCTTTCTTTTCTCCAGCTAGACGCCCGCTGTCTGATCTGCCCTTACTGTTACCCCTGCGCGCAGAAGGGGACCATCTACAGAGCACGTTCCTGGAGGTGGAAACGCTGTGTTGGAGGCTGAGCGTGTGTCTTTTGTAAGCCTGCGCCATCTCACCCTTCACCAAACAGTGCACTTGGCATCATTGGTTCTTTGCCTTGTCAACCTGAGAGGTGACCATGACCTTGTTGCCCCTTAATAGACATCCCTTCGATTATCTCAGCATTTCTCTGCCTCCTTCTGCATCCCCTCTTTGGTCTTACCCTTGCCCCTCGAGGCTCCTCTGTTGGGCTCACAGATGGCGGGTCATTCTGGTCCCCTCCTGCCTTTCCTGCCGAGTCCCTCCTGTGGAGCCCATCAGTAAACACTTGCCGGGTGAATAAATCAACAAGGGCTGAACACATGCCCTGCTGAAGAGCTTGTTTACCTCCCAGGAAGGTGGAGACCCATGGGCAGATCCTGTGTTTCTGTTTCTTTAGGTTCATGGGTTGGGGGTTGGGGGGGTGAGCTGGTCACATTTACAGTAGAAAGATGGAGCTGGCAGCCAGGAAGAAGCATGGGGCAGGGAGGCAGGTTCGTGGGGACGCTGCAGGAGGGGTCAGAGAGACATGAGTTGGAGCCATCTCCAGGCCTGGGCAGTGCAGGGAGGCGGATGGACTGAGCTGTGGGCGGGGGTGGGGAGGCTGGAGAGCTGGTCTGGCCTGGACATGTGGAGGAGGCTGAGCTATCCGTGGGACATGCAGCCAGAGGGGCCTAGCTGCCCCCAGCCTCTTGGGGACACAGAGAGTAGGCCCTGGGATATGGCCTGGGGGTTCCCAGAGATGACCAGGGAAGGGGTGTGGTGAGCACCACCTACAGAGAGTATCCAGAGAGAACAGAGCCCAGTATACCAGGACCAGCAGGACAGGTAGTGGAAGAGCAGGCAGGAGACAGCAGAGGCGGCCAATCCTTGGCTGCCTGCTTTCATCGGTCCCCCTCCCCCATGCCTCATGCCTTCTCTCAATCTATCTTCCAGACTACTGCCAATACTAACTAACACACAAATGTGGCCATATTACTCACCCCCTTCCAACTAAAATGGAGTCGTTGGTGGTCCAGTGGTGGAATTCTCACCTTCCATGCAGGAGACGCAGGTTCGATTCCTGGCCAATGCACCTCATGAGCAGCCACCAGCCGTCTGTCAGTGGAGGCTTGCATGTTGCTGTGATACTCAACAGGTTTCAGCAGAGCTTCCAGACAAAGACAGACTAGGAAGAAAGGCCTGGTGATCTACTTCTGGAAATTAGCCCATGAAAACACTATGGATCCAAATGGTCTGATCCAAAACCAATCACAGGGACGGCACAGGACTGGATAGCATTTTATTCCATTATGCATCGTGTCTCCATGAGTTGGGATTGACTTCACGGTTGCTGGCAACAGGAACAACAACCAATAAAAACACCAAATAAAGTTCTCAGCCTTCACACCAGTTTCAATCCGGGACGGTGGAGGTAAGCCTCAGGGAGGCCTGTGGTTCCATGCCTACTATGTTCTTTCTTTCAGACCCTAGGCAAATAGGCCAGCACTGCCTTGGTGGTCCCAGAGTGTATGTCCTCATGCCCTCTACACCTGCCGACTGGATTAGAGAACCCCTCTGGGTCTTCAGTGTAGTGAATTACTTTAATATGGCCCTTCTAGCCATGGTCTTTGTAACTCCCACAAAAATTATTGGATGAGATTATGTAAATAAGGTGCTTGTGGCCCACCAAGGGGATTGGACAGCCTGCTAATAATGCAAATAAGGTGCATGGAACCTTTGTGGCAGTGGAACTATGCAAATAAGATGTATGGAACACTAACAAGGGGATTAGTCAGTTTTGCTATCCCATAGGCTTAAAGAGGAACCCTGGTGGCACAGTGGTTAAGAGCTTGGCTGTTAACCAAAAGGTCAGCAGTTTGAATCCACCAACCGTTACTTGGAAACCCTATGGGGCAGTTCTACTCAGTTCTATATGGTCACTATGAGTCAGAATCGACTCGACGGCAATGGTTTTTTTTTGTTTGTTTGTTTGTTTTTTGTTTTTTGTTTCTTGTTGGCTTAAAGGGAGCCAATACCAGAAGTGGCGAGGGGACCTCACTACCATCAAGAAGAAGAGCCGGGAGCAGAGAGTGTCCTTTGGGCTTAGGGTCTGTCTTAGTCATCTAGTGCTGCTGTAACAGAAATACCACGAGTGGATGGCTTTAACAAACAGAAGTTTATTCTCTCACAGTCCAGTAGGCTACAAGTCCAAATTCAGGGCATCAGCTCCAGGAGAAGGCTTTCTCTCTCTGTCGGCTCTGGAGGAAGGTCTTTGTGATGCATCAGTCTTCCCTTGGTCTGGGAGCATGTCAGCAGGAACCTCAGGTCCAAAGGATGTGCTCTGCTCCTGGCACTGCTTTCTTGGTGGTGTGAGGTTCCCATGTGTCTCTGTTCACTTCTCTCTTTTATATCCCAAATGAGATTGGATTAAGACACAATCCAATCTTGTGTACCTCATCAGTATAACCTCATCACAGCGATAGAATTTACAACACATAAGGAGATCACATATAACCTCATCATAGTCATAGAGTTTACAACACAAGAGGAAATCACATCAGATTACACAATCATACAATGCTGGGAATCATGACCCAGCCAAGTCGACAGATATTTTTGGAGGACACAGTTCAATCCATGACAGGGTCCCTGGGCTGAAAACCTCCTAGACTCAGGAGACAGACAGAGAGCAGTAACACTGGAGACAGTGAGAAGCGGCAGCAGAGAAACCGCAGCAGCAGAACCAAACCAGAAGACCAGTTCAAGACAGTGCAGTGGGCTTCCCAACCCATGCGGCCAGAGCGAGAGCTGAGCACCTTCAGACAGTATGCTTGCTGGAAGAGCAGGTGCCTCCAGGCACTTGTTGGATTGCTAAAGAGCTTTGTAACATTTGCCTGAGCAAGGCAGAGGCCAGGCCTAGGGCCAAAGGGCTGAGGGGCTGAGAGAGAGGCCTGCCTGCTGGCATGGCTGACAGGGTGTCCTGAGCAAAGAACTGTATCCTGAGTCATTCCTGATCCTGAATTGTAACCGGTTACCTCCCTAACAAACCCCACAACTGTGATTATGGTCTGTGAGTCCTATGTGGCCATTGCAATAATCGAACCCAGAAGAGAAGCAGAGAGTGCCATGGGTAAGATGGCTGGTGTCAGAACTGGTAAAAAAAAAAAAAAAAAAAAACGGTTGGAGAGAGGAGGTGTCTTAGTCATCTAGTGCTGCTGTAACAGAAATATCACAAGTGGATGGCTTTAACAAAGATAAATTTTTTCTTTCACAGTCTAGTAGGCTACAAGTCCAAATTCAGGGTTTCAGCACCAGGGAAAGGCTTTCTCTCTCTGTTGGCTCTGGAGGAAGGTCCTTGTCATCAGTCCTTCCCTGGAGGAGCTTCTCAGCACAGGACCCAGGGTCCAAAGGATGCACTCTGCTCCCAGCATTGCTTTCTTTGTGGTATGAGGTCCCATCTCTCTGCTGGCTTTTCTCTTTTATATGTCAAAAGAGGTTGGTTCAAGACACAATCTAATCTTGTAGATCTCATCAACATAACTGCCACTTGTCCATCTCATTAACATCATAGTGATAGGATTTATAACACATAGGAAAATTATATCAGATAACAAAATGGTGGACAATCACACAATACTGGGAATCATGGCATAGCCAAATTGATACACATATTTTTGGGGGACACAGTTCAATTCATGACATTCCACCCTTTGGCCCCCCCAAATTCATGTTCTTTCCACATGTAAGACACATTCACCCCATCATATCATAGTAAAAGTCTTAAATCAACTCCAAGTCCAAAATCCAAAAATTCTTCTTCATTTATGAAACCTAAAATACAAGTTATCTGCTTCCAAAGGTGCTATGGTGCAACAGGCAGGCACAAGCTAGACATTTCCACTACAAATGGGAGAAGTTGGAGGGAAAGAAGGTATAACAGCCACCAAGCAAGTCAGCAGAACACATTCCATTAGCCCTCAAGGATTGAAAATAACTCCCTGTTCTCTGAGATCATTTATACAATGGCCCTGCCCTCCAGACTCTAGGTATTGGCCACACTCTCTGGATTCTGAGTGGAGGCCCCTCAGCCCTGGGCTTCAGCTCCGCCTTCCAGGACCACTGGGATGGCAACTCTGCTCCCCTGACTTTAGGAGCACCGTTCTAGTGCATCTGAGTGGCAGCTCTACCCTTAGAGACAGCAGAGGCCATGGCTCCACCCTTAGAGACCCCAGAGGTCATGGCCATACACTTTGAGACTAAGGCAGCTCTGCTTCCTGAGTTCCTTGTCTCTTCAGTTTCTGCTTCCTGGTTCCTTGGCCTCTTAGCTCTTTGGGCCTCATTGCCTGTGTCTGCCCTGCTGGGGCGAGTGTTCCAAAGCTCTGTGGCTCCACTGATAATTGCCTGGAGGCACTCTACTCTGCCAAAAAAAAAAAACAAAAAAAACCCCCAAACCTGTTGCCGTCAAGTCAATTCCAACTCATAGTCCAAGGACCACTTGGAGGGCTCAAACTGCTCACCTTTTGGTTAGCAGCTATAGCTCTTAACCACTGTGCCACCAGGGTTTCTCAACTCTGCCAGGAAGCCTCCTAATCCATCTCATTAACATCATAGTGATAGGACTTACAGAACACAGGAAAATCAGATAACAAAATGGTGGAGAACATACAATACTGAGAATCATGGCATAGCTGAATTGATACTCATATTTTTGGGGGACACAATTCAATCCTTGACAAGAGGTATGTCTGACCTCCACCTCATAGCAATCAGCTTTGGGCTGATGATCTTGATTCTCTGTCCTCCCCCTTGTAAAATTAGACAAGGAATTCTGAGGCCCCCGCACCATTTTTACAGGGTTCCACAGCCCCCTACATGACAGCTGCTCTGGGTGCGTAAGGGAGATCTGCAGGCAGAGTGCCTGGCTTCACTCATTTTTAGTTGGAGGAGTGAGGGGGCTGGCCACCTGGAACCTGCTCAGCTCTGGAAGCCAGCAGAGAAGTAGATCAGGGGCCCCAGGTGAGACGGGAGTGAGCCACAGGAGGGCTGGGTGGGGCCTTGATTATGAGCAGCACAGGTGGGATGGGGAGGAGGAGGGAGGGACATGGCCTCAAAGTAATGGGGGAAGGAGGAGGTGGTTCGACATGAGGCCTCTGTGAGGGAGGGGGCAGCGGTGAGGAGGGTCAGGCAGTGGGGGGCATCCATCTGAGACTGATTTTGGGGTCACAGTGGGTCACTCTGCCCTCTGTGGTGGGTGCAGGCCTGGGGGAGATTGTGCTCAGAATTGTGCAGGGCTGGGTTTGCCAGGTAGGGACAGTGGAGAAAAATCAGAGTGGCAGGGGGCTTAGGACACTGGCAAGGTGTTGGCCAGGGAGACTGAGCTGGGTGGGGGTGAAAGGAAGGAAGGGGAGAGCTGAGGGCTCAGGAGGGAGCCAAGGGGCCGATAGGCCTGAGGAAGAGTCACTTCCTGCAAGAGGAGAGGAAGTGCTGGGGACAGCAGGGTCCCCTGAGAAGGGGAGGAAGCTCGGGGGCAAAGAGCAGGCTCTTGAGGGCTGACATGGCAATGCAGGGGACTGGACACTAAAAGGGACCGTGGTCTGGAAGGAACCCCAAGAGAGGACTGCAGGGATGCAGTTTCCTTTAGGCCGAGGACACAGCGGGTGGCAGTCCCTGAAGGCCTGCTGGAAGGGCATGAGGGCAGGGAAAAAGGGGTATGGGGTCTGCACAGTGTCTGGGAGGAGAGCCAGCCCTGGGCTCTGGCGACCATCTCGAAGACCTGCCCCAGGATTGCTGGTGGTCCACTCACAAGCTCAACGCTGTGGTAATGAGGCAGTCAGGCTCTTTTTGGGTACAAGTGACAGAAAGTAACCCAAGCCAGCCAAGGAAGAGGAGGTCTGTGGCCGGCTCCTTCCAGCAGCCAAGCTGATGTAAAAGCAGACCTAACCCTGTCTCTCCACTCTGCTCCCACGGTGTCCTGCCCCTCGCTAAGA
The DNA here is from genome assembly GCA_030035585.1 of Dugong dugon. Classification (NCBI taxonomy): domain Eukaryota; kingdom Metazoa; phylum Chordata; class Mammalia; order Sirenia; family Dugongidae; genus Dugong; species Dugong dugon. The sequence continues at coordinate 37,564 of CM057465.1, forward strand.
TGTCCCCCTTTGCCCTTCCCTGGGCTGCTGGGGGAGGATGTGGTCCGCTCCTGCCTGGGGGTGGGAGGCATGGCTAGGTGTCCTTTCAGATGTACTTCCTGGGTGGTGCAGCCTTCTCCAAGGAACCTCCCACTCACAATGCACACCCGGACCCCACGGGCCTCTCACGCTTTTTACAGCAGGATTCCTTTTTAAAAGGACATTTGTCAAACGTCTCACTCCATTTACACGGGGGCTCCGACGTGGGGTCGGGCCCTTTTCTTTCCTCAGACTGGGAACGCTAAGGGCAGGGCTTGGGTACTCTCCTCGCCCTTGTTCCCAGGCTAGTAGTCTCCGAGGCTACGCCCCCGGGCTCCCTTGCTGTCCCCCAGTTGAGCTAGGTGGGGAGGGCTGGGACCCTTCTGCCTCCTCCAGATCCGCAGCGTGGGAAGAAAGAGCCTGGGGATTCGCCCGTCCCCCGGCTGTGAGATATCGAGGGTGGAGCCTGTGTGCATGCCCGATGGCGAGCCCGGCGCTGACCCCGGCCCGCGGCCCACGCTGCGGCCCACCTCGGCCTGAGCAGCTGACCCGCCCGAGCCGCCGTCCCTGTCACCGGCCTGCGGGGCGGGGCGTCGCTCCCAGGAACCGTCCCCGCGCCCGCGGGACCAGTTGGGGGGGGGGGGGGCGGGGAGCGGCGGCGCCGCTCCGGGCCACGCCCACAAAGGGGGCGGAGCGCGGGCGCGCAGGCGCACGGCCCGGGCGGGCGGGCCGGCTGGCTGGGAAGATGGCGGCGGGAGTTCTGGCCGCGGTCGCCGCCGCCGCCGCCGCTGGGCGGATCCGGGTTGTCCGGGGTGCCCGGGCCAGGGCCGGGGCAGGGCCATGAGCGCGCCGCCCTCGCGTCCCCGAGCCGCGGAGCCCGCCCGCGCCCCCCGGGCCCCCCGCGCCTCTCGCCATGGCCCGGCTCGCGGACTACTTCGTGCTGGTGGCGTTCGGGCCGCACCCGCGCGGTGAGTGCCGGCCGCGGGCTCGGGCTGAGGGCGGCCCGGGGGCGTCTCGCGGGCCGCAGGGCGAAAGGGAGCCGGGCGGCCGGTGCTCAGGCGGCGGGCGGGGGCCGCCCCGGGGCTCCTGCGGGCCGGGGTCGGGGAGGTGCGAGCTCCCCGGAGATGGGCAGGAGGCGATGTGGCAGGACCTCGACGTCGGCCGGGAGGTGGGAGGGCCCGGGGCGGCTCAGCCTCCCTGACTCCCAGTTGGGTGGGATGGGCTCTCCGTCTTGGCCGGCTGCCGGGTGGCTCTGACTCCAGGGGCGCGGGTCATTGGCCTGCAGGCCTCCTCTCTGACCCCCAGTGCTTCTGGTTTGGAGCCTGGAGGCCTGGGGTGTGTGATGTCTCTGCTACCAGCCCCGACAGCATGGCTCCTGTAGCAGACTTGATGGGCTGTAAAAGAGGGTAGGTTCAGGGGCTCCTTCATGAGGGAGATAGCTATGGAGCTGGAGGATTTTGGCAGCAAGGGTTGGGAGGAGAGAGACGAGCATTCCTGGCTGATAGCCTGTGCGCCCAGCCCTTGGTGGGGGATCAGGGAGGTGACTGGGGCTGATGTCCAGGAGGTCTGGGGTCAGTGCCTGTGTCTGAGGACTGTTCAGCCAGGGGGGTAGGAGAAACGGAGCTGACAGCGACATCAGCAGTAGCCACGAAGACATGGCGTTGGTGAGGCACTCAGCGTGTCAGGCCCGGCACACGGCCCTTTGTGAGCATGATCTCACTGCCTGCCTGCCTCCGAGGCTGGTCCTGCTGTCACCATGTGAGCTGCAGAGTCAGGCACACAGAGGGTCAGCGCCTGGGCTCAACTCACACTGGGGCCGGGATCTGCACCTAGGCCATCTATCTGGGAGCCAGGTGGTGGGCTCACATCTTGGCTCTCCAGGGGCAATGAGGGCTGCCCTGGCCTGTCCCTTCATCCGGTTTCTACCTGCTGAAACCCTGTAGCTATTGGGAGTCCACTCCCAGAGTCCTCCTTGTCTCAAAGCCCTCCTCAGCTCCCCCCGCCCCCCAGAATCACTCTCCTTCCTCTCTGAGTACACTTGCCCCACAGCATTGTCAGAGTGTCTGTCTCTACCCAGGACAGGGAGTTCCCACAGGTGAGGACCCCTGCCTCGTGCATGTGGTGGGCTCACTATCGGGCCCCAGGGGGAGCACAGTCTGCCCAGAGGCCCAGGTGGGGCACAGTGAGGAGGCTGTGCTGCCTGGGGCAGAGGGTCTGCGGGCAGCAGCAGCTAGTGTGTGTGTGGTGGGGAGGCTTGGACTAGGTGCTGGGGCAGCACAAGGAAGGTGTGCTCAGAGGCTGGTGATGCTGAAGGCAGTGTCAGGGAGGGCCAGGGCTGGAAGATACCACAGGCCGAGGCACCAGGCAGTGACGCTGGGTGTGGAGGGTTGAGGGTGAATGTGAGGGCAGCACGAGGAGGGACGGACAGAGTGTGATGACAGCTTGTTGCGGGAGCCACACTTGGGGGCACCCATGCATGTGCAGCCTCTGAGCAGGACGGGTAGAGGGCTGGAGCCAGCAGGCCACTCACCCTCAGTGGCGGGAAGGAGTCAGCCCCTCCCCACTGCCTTCCAGAGTTGGAGCTGGTCAGCTGCTGCCCACCACCCAGCCTGATGGCATCCCCAGGCGGGACAGGGCTCAGGCTGAGTGCAGGGACAGGTGGCTGGGCCGGGAAGGCACCAGAAGCAGAGGAGCATGGCGTAGGGTTGGGTGGACGTTGCTTTGCCACTCGTCAGCTCTGTGGGCCAGTTGCTCGGCTGTCTGAGCCTCGGTTTCCTCATCTGGAGATGAGGTGGTCTCCTGGGCTGCATGAGGATGAGGTGATAGCACCCGGAGCCACAGCACCAGGAGGCTCCGAAGACATGGTTTTCTGTCAGGCAGGGCCTCCTGCAGCGTCAGGTCATCAGGACAGGGATGCAGTGTCCTCTGAGTTTGGGGACTTGCTGCCGGCCTGGATCTGGACGTCCTGTTCTGCTGCACTGCCGTCTAGGCATGCGTCTAGGCTGCCTGGGTCGAGCTTGGGGGTCATGTGAGGGAGGGTCTTTGTGTGGGGGTCACTGCCAGATATCCTGTTGAGCCAGGGCGGGCAGGGACCCCACCTCTCTGTGGTGTGGGGTTGGGGTGTACTTAGTGGACGAGGACCCAGCTCCTTCTGGGACACAGGCCCCGGGACACAGCAGGACCTCCTGGCCCAAGCGGCACAGACCATGGCCCAGTGGTCTTCACTCATGTGCTCAGGGAGTAGTGTGTCCCTCAGGCTGTCGGAAGACGCACTGCCTTGGCTGCGAGTCTGCTCTGGGAGGGAGGGCGAGGCACTCTCCTTGTGCTGGCGGGCACCCCCTCCCTACCAAGCCTCTGAAAAGAGGTGGTCCATGCCCTGCTTCCCGTGGCTGTCTGTCAGCCCTGGCTGTGATGAGCCGGGCACATTCCTGGGCCTGTCTCCTGTCCCCACCCATGTGCGCCTGCCCGCCCTCTGGAGCAGGTTGGGGCTGTTTGGGAGGCCAGAGCTGGTTCCCAGCCCCCACCCAAGGAGCCCAGAGGGTCTGTGGCCTGGGTCAGCGCTGGTCCAGTCTGCCTCTGGGACTGAGAGAGCGTGTGGGGTGGGGGCGGTGGGGGGAGGACGGCTGGGGGAGCTGCGGTGCCTCCTCTGCACATGCTGTGGTGGCCTGGGGCGGGGTGCGCCTGCGTGGTGAGGTCTGGGTGGGAGGAACAGCAGTGGTGGAGGCCATTCTTCCTCTCCCTCCCCTCTTCCTACAGCTGGACTGGGGTGGGGGGGTGGAAGGCGGGAGCCTGCTACAGGGACTTGGAGGGGCACGGGGAGGCTGTGTGTGGGTCTCTCTTTGTACAGTGAAGGGGGGAGCCTCCTGCAGGAATGGGGGCACAGAGGAGGCTGTGGGTCTCTCCTTGTATAGTGGGGCGGGAGCCTCCTGCAGGGATAGGGGGCACAGAGGAGGCTGTGGGTCTCTCCTTGTACAGTGGGCAGGGGGAGCCTCCTGCAGAAATGGGGGGCACAGAGGAGGCTGTGGGTCTCTACTTGTACAGTGGGGGGGGGGGGTAGCCTCCTGCAGGGATGGAGGGGGTACAGAGAAGGCTGTGGGTCTCCTTTTGTACAGTTGTGGGGGAGCCTCCTGCAGGGATGGAGGGGGTACAGAGAAGGCTGTGGGTCTCTCCTTGTACAGTGGGAAGGGAGCTTCCTGCAAGGATGGAGGGGGTATGGAAGAGGCCATGGGTCTCTCTTCGCTTCTCCCCACAGTGTCCTCTGACCGGGTTGGCCCTCCCTAGGTGTCAGAGCGTTGGGATGGGACACTGCCCACAGCCCTCCATCTGCTGTGGCCCATGCTGCCCCCACCTCTTCGGCATTCAGGCCTGAGGTCCACATGGGTCACTGCAGGAGAAATGGGGCTGGTGGACGGGAACCTCAGCGTTGCACTCTGCTCCAGGTGGAGGAGAGGGGTTTTTCATCTGGGTGCCAGGGGGCCTTGGCGCCCCTCCTTTCAGGGCCCCGTAGAGAGCCGCCTCTGACTCGTGGCTGCACTGGCTGGATTGTTCTTGTCCCTGGAGCAGGAGGGGCACCCCTCCCTCTCTGGCTGCCCAGAAGTGGGGTAGCCGGGAGCTGGCCGGCTGCAGGTGAGGCTGTGCAGGCTGAGGCCACAAGATCTCGAGTAGTGGCCGGGAGAGCTGAGGTACAGGGGGGGCTGTGAGGGTTGGAGGGCACTGGGAGTTGAGGTGCTCATGGGCTGAAGCTGGCTAGGCCCCTTCATAGTTCCCCCTTAAAGAAGCTGCCCTGGACCTGCCCTGGCCTGGGGCCTGATCTGGGTCCTGAGTCCTGCTCTGGGTCCAGGTCCTCTTCTGCTCTGGGTCCTGAGTCCTGGTTCTGCTCTGGGTCCAGGTCCTCTTCTGCTGTGGGTCCTGAGTCCTGCTCCTGTTCCTGGTTCTGCTCTGGGTCCAGGTCCGGGGCCTGCTCTGGTCCTGAGTCCTGTTCCTGCTCCTGGTCCAGGTCCTATTCTGCTCTGGGTCCAGGTCCAGGGCCTGCTCTGGTCCTGAGTCCTGCCCCCGGTCCAGGTCCTGTTCTGCTCCTAGTCCTGCTCTGGGCAGCCCTGCACTTTCCGCTGGTGATGTGTGCTTTGTTGGGTGAGTGGGCCTGGGTATGGGGAGGATGTTTGTGTCTGTCACTGCTGAACACTTCCAACAAACACCACTCAGGCGGGGCTCTGTGCTGGGCCCGGGTTGAGGGGGAGGAGCAGGCGGCATTTTGCTCCTGAGCTCGAAGCCCAGAAGGCATATAGGTGCTCAAGTAATCACGGTGGAAGGGAGTCCCTGGGGACTGCGGTGTCCCCTAGCGGGCTCTGAAAAAATCCCTGGTGGAAGGGACCCCTCAGGGACCATTCGGCACAGGGGTGCCCCCATAGAGAGCTGCCCCCCCTCGATGGACACGTGTTTGTTCAGGGAGAGCCTCATGTGGAACTGGGGAGCTCAGGGTTTGTTCTCTGTGGCGGGGGTGGGGAGTGGCGCCACAGCTCTGTGCCCACTTCCCATGGGGGAGAAGCTGACGACAGCTACCGCCTGTACGCCGCCCACCTGCCTGCCTGGCCTTGGGAGGGAGGCCAGGGTCCCTCCCCACGCCCCCTGTTCCTTCCTTGGGCTGCTTGCTTTGTGTGGGCTCTGGGTGGGCCCTGGGTGCCCTTCAGGGCAGGATCCAGGTGGTGGTTTGGGCCCCAGCACGGAGAGAAGCCTGTTCCAGGGTGGGCATGGGGGGTATATATGTGTGGGGCTGCGTGTTGGGCGTGCGTGTGCATGTGTGTGTGTGTGTGCGTGTGCGTGCGTGTAGGTGGTGGCACCAGCAGACACCTGCCTCCCTCTCGGGCCCCCCCATCTTGTTTAGGCACAGCTGCTGACTGCGGTGTCTGTGGTGCTGTCAGTGGGGGAGGGGAGGCAGGAAGCTGAGGTTTGTGAGTCAGAGCTCGTGGCCCCTCACCTCTGCCTCTGGCCCAGCAACAACCTGCTGTGGGGCAGTCCTGACACTGTGCTTCCCTCTGTTCCCTAAAGAAGCAGTGGTCTCCCAGGTGCTGGCTGGCAACTTTGCCCTTAGGAGGACCTGGGAGATGAGGCTGTGAGGGCTGCGGGGTCTGCTCACCGTGCGGGGGTCCAGGGCGCCGGCTGCTCAGACGCTCCTGTGCTCTCGCTCAAGTGCTCAGCCAGCTGCTGGCTGGGGGCAGGCGTGGCGTCTCTGAGGCTGCAAAGCATTTGCGCCGAGCCCCCTGCCCTGTCCAGCGAAGTAGTGGTGCCGAGCTGGCCCAGGAGAGGCCCCATGCTGAGTGGGAGCTAGTGGAGGGGCACCGTGTCCACCCTCCTTGGTCATCTCTCCTGGTTTGGCTTTGCAGGAGGTGAGCGAGGGGCAGGATCTCTGGCCCACCTCGTGTGTGCCCTAGAGAAGGTTTTGGGAAGCCATCAGGGCCAACAGGCTAGGGGCACGGTGTGCAGGGGGGCACAGGAACAGGCCTGATACGGGTGATAAGGAGGGCGCAGGCCCCCGGCCACCCTCTGAGAGGCCTCCCCCGACTTCCCAGCCCCCAGTGAGTTGCTGTCACCATGGCCATGAGTGCTGGGCCCCTGGCTCTCAGACCACTGCTGGGTGCCTTTTCAGGAGGTGACCTGAGACCAAGTCCCATCCTCCCTGCCTACAGCTGCCCTCCTTGGTCCTGGTGGGGGGAGGGGCACTTGCTGAGCCTGGTCTTCCAGGGCCTGTGCATGGGCCAGACTGTCACGGGGCTCTGAGGCCCTGGGGGTGGTGGCAGTGTGGGGGAGTGGGCTCGTGTGGTCTCTCCCCTGGCACGGTGTCAGGCTGCTCACTACCAGTGTTGGCCTTAGGTGGAGTGGGGGCTGGGGCCCGAGCCCTGAGGTGTGTACGTGTGTCCTGAGTGTCCTCTGGTTCAGACTGTGAACACAACACACTTGCTCACTGCCACTGTCCCCGAGTGGTCACAGGCCACGGGGCCATGGGGTGCAGGGCACCTCACCTTGGGCTGGAGTGCCTGGAATGGGCAGGGGAGCGAGCAGGTGTGCGGGGGTCATGGGGTCCCTGGGCTCGGGTTGGTCGGGCAGTTCAGCAGCAGCTCCAGGAGGTCTGGCTGGGCCGAGCATTGGGTGCAGTGCTTGGCGGGGCTGGAAGGTGCTCTGGAGGCCTGCTTGTCCTCCTGGCCTGCCAGGCTTATCCTCGGCCCAGCCCAAGCTCTGGGAGGTCCAGTTCATAGCAGAGCCTCTGGTATGCCCCTGACAGCCCCTAGGGTCTGTGGCTGCCCAGTGGCCTCTCCACCCAGGGCTGTTTTTAGGGAAGTGATGGCTCTGGTGGCTGAGGCTGGTCTGGAACCAGATGATGGCCCAGGTAGGGGACGTCTCCTCCTGGGGCCACAAGATAGCCTTCTCAGACCCTCAAGCCTCTCCTGACAGGGTGGGGGTGTGGGAGGTGGTAGGGTGCCCTGACCCCTGCTCTTGTCCCCAGGGAGTGGGGAAGGCCAGGGCCAGATCCTGCAGCGCTTTCCAGAGAAGGACTGGGAGGACAACCCATTTCCCCAGGGCATCGAGCTGGTGAGTGGGGAGAGGTGCTCCCCACGCCATGGAGCTGGTGGGGTGCTCCCCAGACCATGGAGCTGGGGGAAGGAGTGCCCCCCAGGGTGTGGAGCTGGGGGGAGAGGTGCTCCCCAGGCCATGGAGCTGGTGGGTGGGGTGCTCCCCAGACCATGGAGCTAGGGGGAGGAGTGCTCCCCAGGCCATGGAGCTGGTGGGTGGGGTGCTCCCCAGGGTGTGGAGCTGGAGGAAGGGGTGCTCCCCAGCCCGTGGTGCTGGGGGAAGGGTGCTCCCCAGGCCGTGGAGCTGGAGGAGAGGGGTGCTCCCCAGGGCATGGAGCTGAAGGGGAGGGGTACTCCCCAGGCCATGGAGCCAGGGGGAGGGGTGCTCCCCAGGCCTTGGAGCGGGTCGGGGTAGGGTGTGGTATGGGCAAGTGGGGGCTGCTACTGTTGGAGAGTTGGGGTACCCCCAGTGCCCTCCTCTGTCCCCAGACTGTGCTGAAGACTCAGCTGTGCCCCCACTCCCTGTGGGGCGGGGCCTGCCCTTGTACAAGGGGAGGTTAGGGTGACTCGAGGGTGGAGCATGGCCTGGCTGGGGAGGTGCCTGGTGCCTCCATCACGCACATCACTCCTCGCTCATCGTGGGTGCTGGCCCAGAGGGAGGTGGTGCCTGAGCTGGGGTAGAACCCAGGCATCCTGGCTCCAGTACAGCCTTGGCAGCAAAGATGAGCGGGCAGAGGGCACTAACCCGGGGCCCCTCCCGCAGTTCTGCCAGCCCAGCGGATGGCAGCTGTGTGCTGAGCGGAACCCACCGACGTTCTTTGTTGCTGTCCTCACTGACATCAACTCCGAGCGGCACTACTGTGCCTGTCTGACCTTCTGGGAGCCTGCGGAGCCTGCCCAGGTCAGACTGGCCGCTTGGGCCAAGTCCCCCCATGCCCACCCTCTCCTGTTGCATCCCCTCCCCGTGGCTGAGTGGGTGCTGGGTGGGGCGCCTGCCTGTCAGAGCCAGGCCAACAGGGCTTCTGTGCTCAGGATGCCGTGTGTGCTGAGGGCACCGCAGGGAGTGACGAGTTGGCCGAGGAGGGGGGCCCTGTGCAACTCTCGCCCATACCCCCAAGTCCCCCTGGCCAGCTGTTTGCTCCGAAGACCCTGGTGCTGGTGTCGAGGCTGGACCACACGGAGGTGTTCAGGGTGAGTTTATGGCCAGATGGGGTGGGGCGGGGCAGGGTCTCCTGCCAACTGTTGACTGTGCCTCCACTCCCCGACTGTGGTCACTGCAGAACAGCCTGGGGCTCATCTACACGGTCCACGTCGAGGGCCTGAGTGTGTCCCTGGAGAGCGTCATTGGGAACCTGCTGACCTGCACCATCCCCCTCACCGGGGGCTCGCAGGTGGGTTTCCTCCGCCACTGGCCCTCCTGGTACAGTCCCGTGCCCTCGCTCGTGGGCACAGGCCCCTCATAGCCCCAGAGTCCAGCCCGGCCTCCCTTTGGCTTGGTGTCCTCGACTCTGACCTTTCACTCCCGGGTGTGTGTCTGTCTGGCCTGTTCTCTGGACGTTGGTGTCTGACTGTCTATCCTGTCCCGCCCTGCTATCCCTGTCTGCCTTTCGCGTGGCCGGTTGTGTGTCTAACTGTGTCTCTCTGCCTGTCTGTCCTGTGCAGCTGGACTCTGTTGAGGAAGGAGCGGTACGGACTCTTTTGTTGTTCCACCTACCCAGGGCCCGTCCCTGCGCCTCTGCCCCAGCCAGTCTGCCTCAGGGTCTGTTGGGTGCCAGGCCATGGGGCCCGGGGCTCATACAGTCTGGTCCTTTCTCCTTCAGAGAACCATCTCTCTGGGTGCAGGTGACCGGCAGGTCATCCAGACCCCACTCACTGACTCGCTGCCCGTCAGCTGCTGCAGCGTGGCCCTCCTCTTCCGCCAGCTCGGTGAGCCCGCCCACCTGCCCGCCTGCTGCACAGCCTCGTCCCCCGCAGCCCCTGTTTCTCTCTAGCACGCATGGGCCTGGGCCCGAGGTGGGGGCCCTTTCCTGCGCAGGTGGGGACCCAGGATGCCTCTCCAAGCCTGCACTCTTCTTCAGGCATCACCAACGTGCTGTCCTTGTTCTGTGCGGCGCTCACCGAGCACAAGATCCTCTTCTTGTCCCGGAGCTACCAGCGGCTCTCAGACGCCTGCCGGGGCCTCCTGGCACTGCTCTTCCCCCTGCGATACAGGTACCCCGCCTCAGCCCGCTCTGCCCCCCCGCCCAGCTCCACTGCCCTGCTGCCCATGCCCCCTGCCCTGCCCCAGCTCCTCACCTTGCCCCTGTCCTGGGCCCCCAGCCCCTGCCCCGGCCCCCTGCCCTGCCCCAGCTCTTCACCTGGCCCCTGTCCTGGCCCCCCAGCCCCTGCCCCGGCCCCCTGCCCTGCCCCAGCTCTTCACCTGGCTCTTGTCCTGGGCCCCCAGCCCCTGCCCTGGCTCTCTAGCTCCTTGCATGGCCCCTGTCCTGGCCCCCCAGCCCCTGCCCCGGCCCCCTGCCCTGCCCCAGCTCCTCACCTGGCCCCTGTCCTGGGCCCCCAGCTCCTGCCCTGGCCCCCCAGCTCCTCACCTGGCCCGTCCTGGGCCCCCAGCCCCTGCCCTGCCCCAGCTCCTCACCTGGCCCCCCAGCCCCTGCCTCCGCCCCACCCTGCCCTGGGTGTGGCTCATGCACTGAGCCCTGTCCTGTTGCAGCTTCACCTACGTGCCCATCCTGCCGGCACAGCTCCTGGAGGTCCTCAGCACGCCCACACCCTTCATAATTGGCGTCAACGCGGCCTTCCAGGCGGAGACCCAGGAACTGGTGAGGACAATGCCGTGTGGCTGCACAGCCTGCCTCGTCCCTGACGGGAAGTGTAAAAGCTGGGGCCCTGCTGACAGGCGCTGCGGTGCCCTGATCTCTCATCCTGCGCATAGCTGGACGTGATCATTGCTGATCTCGACGGGGGGACAGTGACTGTTCCTGAGTGTGTGCACATCCCGCCCCTGCCGGAGCCACTGCAGAGCCAAACGCACAGTGTTCTGAGCATGGTGAGGGTGGGCGTGGGGATGTGGGGGCCACAGGGACCTGGGGGGCAAAGCCGAGGCTACTTGCTGCTGGAGGCCTCCCTGAGCCCTGCTGCCCCTGCTTCCTCAGGTCCTAGATCCAGAGCTGGAGCTGGCTGACCTCGCCTTCCCACCCCCCATGACATCCTCCTCCTCCCTGAAGATGCAGGTGGGCACACTGCCCCCCACTTGGGCCCCGTGCCCCAGGGCACTCCCACTCACAGTACCTGGTGGCCCCCCTCCCAGGCTGCTGGCTTGTTGGGGGGTCATGAGGGGCTGGCAGGGCCAGACCTCGGGGCCCTTGAGGCCATGTTGAGGGGCAGTCTGGACTAGGCACTGGGCCGTGGGGAGCCGCTGGGGGCCCTGGGTGGGAGTCCTGGGGAGCTGAGGCAGGGTCTTCACCAGCACCACCCCCAGGACAAGGAGCTGCGTGCGGTCTTCCTGCGGCTCTTCGCTCAGCTCCTGCAGGGCTACCGCTGGTGCCTGCACATCGTCCGCATCCACCCTGAGCCCGTCATCCGCTTCCACAAGGTGGGTGCTTGGCCTGCTGGGGTGGCGGGGGTGATGCCTGGCCTGTGGGTCCTGAGGGCTGAGCCACTTGTGTGCCCCCAGGCAGCCTTTCTGGGCCAGCGGGGGCTGGTGGAGGATGACTTCCTGATGAAGGTGCTGGAGGGCATGGCCTTTGCAGGCTTCGTGTCGGAGCGTGGGGTCCCCTACCGAGCCACGGACCTGTTTGATGAGGTGTACCCCTGCCCCACCCCCTGCTAGAGGGGAATCTGCCCTGGCTACCCTGCCCGATCCTGCCCTTCCCATCTGGAGGGGGGCCCCCGGCCCTGACCAGCCTTCCTGACCCTGCCTCCCTCCAGCTGGTGGCCCATGAGGTGGCACGGATGCGGGCAGATGAGAACTACCCGCAGCGAATCCTGCGTCACGTCAGGGAACTGGCAGAGCAGCTGTATAAGAATGTAAGGCGGGCAGGGCGGGTGGAGGAGGCTGAGGGGCAGCAGGCCGAGGCAGGGTGTGGGGCACTGTGCCTACTCCCTCCCACACTGCCCCCCCCCCCCCCCCCCCAGGAGAACCCATACCCCGCAGTAACGATGCACAAGGTGCAGAGGCCGGTAGAGGCTAGCCACCTGCGAAGGATGCTGCGGCCCTTCCCCCGGCTGGACGAGGGCACTGTGCAGTGGATTGTGGACCAGGCCACCGCCAAGATGCAGGGCGCACCCCCGGCCGTGCGGGCTGAGAGGAAGACCACTGTGCCTTCGGGACCCCCCATGAGTACGTCAGGGTCGGGTCTTGCATCCCTGGGCCTCCCCAGCACAGCCGGGGGCGTGGGCTTGGCTGAGCGCCCTCTACTTCCACAGCTGCCATCCTGGAGCGGAGCAGCGGGCTCCACGCCAACAGCGCCCGCCGGCTGGAGGTGGTCCGCAACTGCATCTCTTACGTGTTTGAGGGGAAGATGCTGGAGGCCAAAAAGGTGGGCACGGCATGAGGAGCATGGGGGCAGCGCTGGGCCGTGGCTGGAGTGCCCCGTGGACCTCACTGCCTATGGGTGGCCAGAAGGGCAGGTGAATGTCCACCAGTCAGCTGTCCACTTTGGTCTCAGCGGACAGCCTCAGGAAGGTAGAGCAATCTGCCAGCCAGTTTGAGCTCTAGCCTGGAGGGGAGGGCCAGCGGGGGTGGCCGCGCTTCAGGCTCCAGAAATTCAGAGGACTGGAGGTCTCCACTGTTAGGTTTTTTCCGCATCCTTCCCAGAAAAAATCGTGGGACCCCGCACATGGTTTCTTGTTTCCATTTGTGGATGGTGGAGCTTGCATGCTGCTCCATGCTGTGTATTTGTCACCGGAAACCTCAGCTGTCGGGGGCAGGGAGCCTGTAGGGAAGGGGCACACGTGGAGGGGGTGGAGGGGAGCGTGTGGAGGGCAGGAAGGGTGTGCATGGAGGGGAGGGGAGTGCGTGGGGGCCACGCGGGGCATGGAGGGGAGCGCGTGGGGGAGGGGAGGGCGTGGGGCCATGTGGGGTATGGAGGGGGGCACCTGGGGGGCATGTGGGGTATGGAGGAGAGCGCATAGGGGAGGGGAGTGCGTGGGGGAGGGGAGCGCATGGGGCCATGTGGGGGCTCTGCCCCAGGTCTCTGGGTGCTGCGCAGACGAGCATGTCATGAATGTTGATGCCGTGAACGTCCTGCTGTCTCATCCTGACAGACTCCGTGTGTGTGTGCGCGTGCGCACGCATACACACGGTTCTTGGCCACGGACTTGCTGGGCCCACGGCAAGTTTTACGGTTGTTACTGGTCAGGGGAGCCGAGTTTGGGCTGCCTGACCTGGACAATGCTCGGTGTCTGCCGCCTGGTGTGCCCCGCCCTGACCAGTCTCACGCTCACAGCCCCACGTGCCCCTGCCTGCTGGGCCGTGACCCGGCTCCGCAGGCAGGCCAGCCCATGTGACCTGGACGTATCCCCAGTTGCTGCCGGCCATGCTGAGGGCCCTGAAGGGCCGTGCTGCCCGCCGCTGCCTCACTCAGGAGCTGCACACACACGTGCAGCAGAACCGGGCCGTGCTGGACCACCAGCAGTTCGACTTCGTCGTCCGCATGATGAACTGCTGCCTGCAGGTGAGGCCACCACGCGATGCTGGGGCCCCTCGTTGGGGACATTACATGGGGTGGGAGGCCAGTGTGAGGGCAGAGGACCCCTCTTTCGGGGACAGTGACAGTGGGGGGCCCGGTGTGGGGGTGCAGAGGACCCCTCCTTTGGGGACAGTGACAGTGGGGGGCCTGGTGTGGGGATGCAGAGGACCCCTCCTCTGGGAATAGTGACGGGAGGAGCCTGGTGTGGAGTGCAGAGAATCCCACTGCCGGGGACAGTGACGAGGGAGGAGGCCCTGGTCTGTGGGTGGCAGTGATGTGGGGAGAACCTTATTGGAGGTGGGTAGGGGTGTCAGGGCAGGTGGGCGTGGACAACCCTTTGTCCTTAAGGGAGCTACAGTGACAGGTGCAGGTAGGAGGCCCGGTAGGCGGGTGGCGGTGACTGGGAGGCCTGTCTGGCAGGGGGGCTCACACCGAGGCCCGCCTCTGCCCAGGACTGCACCTCCATGGACGAGCATGGCATCGCAGCCGCCCTGCTGCCTCTGGTCACTGCCTTCTGTCGGGTGAGTGTCGGTGGCCCCACCGCCCCCTCCTGCCCGATGGTGTCACCGCTTACCTGGCCACAGACTGCTGACTTGCTCCTGGCCCCACAGAAGCTGAGCCCGGGGGTGACGCAGTTTGCATACAGCTGTGTGCAGGAGCACGTGGTGTGGAGCACGCCGCAGTTCTGGGAGGCCATGTTCTATGGGGACGTGCAGACCCACATCCGGGCCCTCTACCTGGAGCCTGCTGAGGACCATGCCCCCTCCCAGGTGAGCTGAGCCCGGGCTACTGGGGCTGGCAGGGCGGGGCAGGCTGGCGGGGCTCATTGCATGGTGCTGTACGCAGGAGGTGGGAGAGGTGCTCCCATGTGAGGACGAGCGGTCGGCCCTGGATGTGGCCTCCGAGCAGCGGCGCCTGTGGCCCACGCTGAGTCGGGAGAAGCAGCAGGAGCTGGTGCAGAAGGAGGAGAGTACCGTGTTCAGCCAGGCCATCCACTACGCCAACCGGATGAGCTACCTCCTGCTGCCCCTGGATAGCAGCAAGAGTCGGCTGCTGCGGGACCGCGCAGGCCTGGGGGACCTGGAGAGCGCCAGCAACAGCCTGGTCACCAACAGGTGGGCCTGCGCCCGTCCCAGCCTGGGGGGCATCCTGGCCAAGGTAGGGACGGTCCCCAGTGTCAGGGGTCCCAGCTGAGGTAGGATGTCCTGGTCTCCAGGGTGTCCTGGCCAAGGTGAGAAGGTCTTGATGTTGGGGAGTCCTGGACGAGGGGGTGCGTCTGTCCTGGCCTCCAGGGTGTCCTGGCCTCGGGGGGAGGGTCTCAGTGTAGGGGGAGGTCTGAGTGTCCTCGCCTCATGACGGGGGTCCCGGCTTCCCGTAGAGTCCCTGCCTTGAGGGGTTGGATTCTGACCAGGTGGTTCCCAGCATCTAGGGGGGGTAGGATTCTGGCCTTGGGGTGGGGGCTTCCTGGCCTGGGGGGTCTGGCCTCGGGCCTGTGCCCACATGCCCTCCTTGGCAGTATGGCGGGCAGCATGGCGGGCAGCTACGACACAGAAAGTGGCTTTGAGGATGCTGAGATCTCAGACGTGGCCGGGGCCGTGGTTCGCTTCATCAACCGCTTCGTGGACAAGGTCTGCACAGAGAGTGGGGTTACCAGCGACCACCTCAAGGGTCTGCATGTCATGGTGCCAGGTATGGGGAGTCTAGGATGCAACTCCCTTCCAGTGGGGCAGGTGTGGGTGGCCCCGGGCGTGAGACCTGCTCTCCCCCAGACATCGTCCAGATGCACATCGAGACTTTGGAGGCCGTGCACCGTGAGAGCAAGAGACTGCCACCTATTCAGAAGGTGGGGGCCATGGGCGCAGGGGCTGGGCCGGGAGTCTGGAGGCCCAGGCTGAGGGCATGGGGGGCTGGGTTGGGAGGCTGGGGGCCCAGGCCAGCAGTGCTGGGGGATCTGGGACAGGGACACGGGGGTCTGGGCCAGGAGTGCTGGGGGATCCAGGCTGCGGGCACCTGTGGGTCTGGGCTGTGAGTGCTGGGGAGTCCAGGCCGTGAATGTAGGTGGTTCTGGGCCTTGAGTGCTGGGGGGTTCTGAGTCGTGCATGTGGGTGGGTCCCACCGCACCCTGAGACCTCTCCCCTCCTCTGGCAGCCCAAACTGCTGCGGCCGCGTCTGCTGCCCGGCGAGGAGTGTGTGCTGGACGGGCTCCGTGTCTCCTTGCTCCCTGATGGGCGTGAGGCTGGCGCCGGGGGTGGCGTGGGGGGCCCTGCGCTGCTGCCAGCTGAGGGTGCCGTCTTCCTCACCACGTATCGGGTCATCTTCACGGGGATGCCCGCCGACCCCCTGGGTGAGCCTCTGCGGCCCCCACCCCCCAGGGCTGCAGGGCCCCCGCGGGAGATGGGCTCCCCCACACCTTGGGCCCCAGGAGTCTGTGCCCCCTGCCCAAGCCCCCCTCCCTGTGCTCCCCTGACTCCCGGCTGTTCTCAGTGGGAGAGCAGGTGGTGGCGCGATCCTTCCCGGTGGCCGCGCTGACCAAGGAGAAGCGCATCAGCGTCCACACCCACGTGGACCAGTTCCTGCAGGACGGGCTGCAGCTGCGCTCGTGCACGTTCCAGGTGGGGGCCCTGGGGGGTTACAGAGGTCTTGGGTGGGGAAGGGGGCCGTGGGGAGGCTGTGGGGTGTGAGGGGGGCTGCAGGATGTGGGGGGGGAGGGGGCCGCCGGGAGGAAGGGGGCATCCTGGCCAGCTCCCTCTGGGCCCATGTGACCTCCGGGTTCCTGTATGGAATCCTGCTGGGGCCCCAGGTCCTAGGTGTTTGGCGGGGCCCCTACTCTCAGTGTGGGCCTTCCATCCACCGCAGCCCCAGCCGCCAGCTACTGGCTGTGTCCGTGGGTTAGTGTGAGCTGCACACCTCGCCCTTCCTGCAGGGGTGCTCAGTGGGCACTCTCAGAGGGGGCACGAGGCCCGTCCCCCGAGACACCAGAGTGGGCCTAGGGCTCTCGTTTGGTGTGCACACGCCCCTTTCCAAGGATGTATGCCCATTCTGGGCCACCCAGTCATGGGGCCAAGGGGCCTCCTCACAGCTCACTTGCCTGTGTGGCCTGACTGGCTGGCTGAGGAGGGGCCTGACTGGCCGGCGGGGCCTCGGGCTGGGCCTCCCATCCGCTGAGGGCATCCTTGTCTGGCCCAGCTGCTGAAGATGGCGTTCGACGAGGAGGTGGGGTCTGACAGCGCCGAGCTCTTCCGTAAGCAGCTGCACAAGCTGCGTTATCCCCCAGACATCAGGGGCACCTTCGCCTTCACTGGGGGCACTGCCCACACGCCTGGCCGGCCAGCCCGGGCCACCAAGGACAAGGGGCCTTCCCTCAGGTACGGGCCCAGTTCCCAGGGGTACCTGTCCCACCCGGGCTGCCCCCAGGGCCCAGTGTACAGGCATGCATCTGTCATGCTCGCTGTGTTTATCTGGTTCCCTCCAGGGCCCTGTCCCGGAACCTGGTGAAGAACGCCAAGAAGACCATCGGGAGGCAGTACGTCACTCGGAAGAAGTACACCCCCCCGAGCTGGGAGCATCGGGGCCAGCCCCCCACTGAGGACCAGGAGGACGAGATCTCAGGTGAGGCAGGGGGCCAGGTGGTCCCCGGGTGCCGACCCCTTGGGCAGGGCAGGGCGGTCCCTAGTGGCAACCCTGTGTGCTGTACCCCCAGTTTCGGACGAGCTCGAGCCCAGCACCCTGACCCCCACGTCGGCCCTGAAGCCCTCGGACCGCATGACCATGAGCAGCCTGGTGGAGCGGGCGTGCTGCCGTGACTACCAGCGCCTGGGCCTGGGTACGCTCAGCAGCAGCCTGAGCCGGGCCAAGTCCGAGCCTTTCCGCGTCTCCCCGGTCAACCGCATGTATGCCATCTGTCGCAGGTGAGCCTTTGCACAGGCAGAGGCCGCGGGGTAGGGGGCCCCGACGGCGGGTTCTCCAGAAGTGCCTCTGGCCTGGGCGGCGGTGAACTGGGGTGCACGGTGGGGCCAAGCGCGCTGCCTCACGTGCACCTCCTCGCAGCTACCCAGGGCTGCTGATCGTGCCCCAGAGCATCCAGGACAATGCCCTGCAGCGTGTGTCTCGCTGCTACCGCCAGAACCGCTTCCCCGTGGTGTGCTGGCGCAGCGGACGCTCCCGGGCCGTGCTGCTGCGCTCAGGGGGCCTGCACGGCAAGGGCGTCGTCGGCCTTTTCAAGGCCCAGAACGCGCCATCACCAGGTACGCTACTGCTGCCCCGTCCCTTCCCTTCCCGTCTCCCCTCCCCTTCCTTTCTTCTCTCTCCCACCTCCCCCTCTTCCCCTTTCTCCCCTCCAGAGAGGCGCTGGCTGGGCACTGGGCTGGCCCTGCACCCCACCCACCGCCCTTTCCTCTGCAGGCCAGTCCCAGGCGGACTCGAGCAGCCTGGAGCAGGAGAAGTACCTGCAGGCCGTGGTCAGCTCCATGCCCCGCTACGCTGACACATCGGGGCGCAACACCCTCAGTGGCTTCTCCTCTGCCCACCTGGGCAGCCATGGTGAGGGCTTCTTGGGGTGGGGGGCAGGGTGGGCCAGGCAGGAGGGGCAGAAGGAGCCTTGGCTAGGATACTGGGGAGAGGGACGTGAAGTCTGCCCAGTGCCAGGTAAGTGTGCTGAGCCCCACCTGGGCCTCTCCACCCCTCGCTCAGCCAAGCTCCCGGGCTGGCCTCCGCGTTCCTTGGCACCATCTCAGCACGCTCTCTGGGGACGTAGGCAGCCCCTCCTCTGCCCACTGCCTGTTTCCGCCACCTGAGCCAGGGAGGGTCCCGTCACCCATGCCCTACCCACCTGGCTTGGCCCTGGTGGCTGCACAGCACTTTATGCAGGTGCCTTTGCACCAAGGGGTCTTGCCGCCCAGGGGCTCTGCCCAGGGTCGCCCGTGCCGTAGCCCCTCCTGTGCAGGGCAGGCCTGGGCCTGGACACATCATCAGTGCTCAGGAAACGCTGAGTGGTGCTTTTGCATGCCCGCTGTCTGGGGTGGCGCTGCATGTGGGCGTGGGGTCAGGTCCACAGGGGCAATGGGCAGAGCCAGCTCAGTGGAGGGCAAGGTTTCAGATGGGAGACACGGCCCAATGGCCAAGGACTGCTTGGAGGTCTGTAGGGAGGAGGGGTGGGTGACACAGAGGGCAGCATCTGCCTGCAGCTCGCCTCCCTTCTCCCCCCCCTTCCCCACTTCCCTTCTTGTCCTCCCCCCACCTTTTCTTCTCCCCTCCCTTCTCCCCCCCTTCCCCGCTTCCCTTCTTGTCCTCCCACCACCTTTTCTTCTCCCCTTCCCTCTCCCCCCCTTCCCCGCTTCCCTTCTTGTCCTCCCCCCACCTTTTCTTCTCCCCTCCCTTCTCCCCCCCTTCCCCGCTTCCCTTCTTGTCCTCCCCCCACCTTTTCTTCTCCCCTCCCTTCTCCCCCCCTTCCCCGCTTCACTTCTTGTCCTCCCCCCACCTTTTCTTCTCCCCTCCCCTCTCCCCCCTTCCCCGCTTCCCTTCTTGTCCTCCCCCCACCTTTTCTTCTCCCCTCCCTTCTCCCCCCCTCCCCGCTTCCCTTCTTGTCCTCCCCCCACCTTTTCTCCCCCCCCCCCCCATTCTCCTCTTTCTCCTCTCCTCCTCTTCCCTTCTCCTCCCCGTTCCTCCTCCCGCCCTGCTGCTCATGAAAGCCAGGCTCCTCTCCAGGTCTCCATTGTCTCCTCTCCACAGTCTCCCACTGTCCCATCCCCCCCCACCCCATCACCCCCTTACGTCTCCCCTTGCAGCTGTCCCCCAGGCAGGGGCTCCTCAAGGTCTGGGTGTGGCCTCCCACTACTCCCACTCCAGCACACGGGCCCTGAGTTTGTGTCCCAGCCACGTGGGTCCTCTGAGCCAGGGCCTCATGCCCAGCTGGTTCTCAATGCCTGTGTTTAGATGTCTCGTGTCTGTGAGCACCAGACTGAGAGCCACACCTGGGACGCACTGTGTCCCGACTCTGGCTGGCCCACCCCAGCAAGCCGTTGTCCCTGTTTGTGGTACGCAGTGACAGCCCCCACCCCACAAGGGTTTCTGAGGAATGAGCAGTTTAAACACAGCCTGCAGTTAGCCTGGTACAGAGTGCTCAGTAACGCCACCATCACCTCATGTCACTCCCATTGAGGCGCCCTGACCCTGTGGTAGAGGTCACCTCGAGTCACTCCCGATGAGGCGCCCTCAGCCCACTGGTAGAGGTCGGTAGAGGTCCCTGGGCCTCCATGACCTCTGCTGACTCCCTGACACACACCCCCGCCCCGCCCCGCGCTTGTCTTCCCCTTGGTGTCCCCTGGGCATTTGACTAGCTGTCTCTATACCCATCTGCATCACCTGGATCCCCTGTGTCACCAGCGCGTGGGTGTCGGCTCAAGTCCAGGCTCTGCCTTTTCACAAGTATCCTTACCTGTAAGAGGACAAGGTATCTGCTGCAGTGTTATTAGCATTGGGTGGTCTCATGCTTGGCTCACAGTAACAGGCAGTGGGCAGTGGGAACCCCCCACTCTGACCTGGGTTGACCTCACGCTCTTCTGTGGAGGCTGGCGAGCCAGGGGAGGGGCTCCAGGCCCCTGTAAGTGGGCAGAGTGCCTAGATGGGGCTGTGCTGTGGGTGGTCCATCTGTGTCCATGGCCAAGGCCCCCCCCCCGGGCCTTCCAGGCTTCTGGAAGCTCCAGGCCAGTCCTGCCTGCTCCTTCCCTCGAGGCCGTGCGCACCCTGAGCCAGGAGAGAGGAGGCCGGAGCTGCTTGGGTTGGGTCAGCATGGAGAGTGCAGCCCTGCCCTCCTCACCCTCTGGGACAGTGCCTCTTCCCACTCCTGAGGGCCTTGGCACAGATCCCTGCTGCCGGGTTGGCAGGGCAGTCTGTAGTGGGAGCCAACCCTGTGCCCCTTCACCCACAGATGCCTGGTTGGGCACTTGGGCGGGCTGAGCCTTCTCTCTGCTTGCCCTCAGTGCCCAGTCCCCGAGCCAGGGTCACCACGCTGTCCAACCCCATGGCGGCCTTGGTCTCCAGACGGACCACGCCCCGAGGTACCGTACCAGGCCATGCAGCCAGGCCTGTTGCCGGGCACTAACCGCCCCTCGCGGCGCGGCACTACGTCCTCACTCTGCTCACTGGCACTAACCGCCCCTGTGACGGGCTGTCACTGCTCTCCCAGTGGCCCCGGCCTTCCTGCTCCCACCAGCATTAACAGCCCCTCACTAATGCAGGCACTGGCCTTGCTCCTCAGTCTCAGCATCTCTTCTCCCCGCCCACCCTCCCTGGGGCTCAGCCGGCCCCAGGTAAGTGGTGCCTGCACCCGACCCACGCTCACCTGTCGCCGATCCCGCAGGGAAGTGGGGCAGCATCCGGGCCAGTGGACGCAGCAGTGGCGGTGTGGATGTGGGCTCCCGGTTAGCGGGGAGAGATGTACTGGGCACCCCCCAGCCCAACGGGGCACCCCCTGACCCTGGCTTCCTGCGGCCCCACCGTGCAGCACTCTACATCATTGGGGACAAAGCACAGCTTAAGGTAATGCATGGTGCAGGGCAGGCACGGGGGTGGCGGGCTGTGGGACGGGGGTGGTGGGCAGCGGGACATGGGTGGTGGGCCACGGGTCGGGTGGTGGACCGCAGGATGGGTGGGTTGGCCTGGGGTGTGGGTTGGGGGTGGGCCCTGGGGCGTGGATTGGGGAGTGAGCATGGAGGTGTGGGCCCTGGGGCATGGGTTGCGGGTTAGGCATGGAGGGATGGGCCCTGGGGCATGGGTTACGGGGTAGGCATGGAGGGGTGGGCCCTGGGGTGTGGGTTGGGTAGACATGGGGGTGGTAGACCCTGGGACATGGGGCAGGTTGTAGGGCAAGGCGTCGGTAAGCAGGGCCCCACCTTCTCACGCGACCCCCACCAGGGTGTGCGGCCGGACCCTCTGCAGCAATGGGAGCTGGTGCCCATTGAGGTGTTTGAGGTGCGGCAGGTGAAGGCGAGTTTCAAGAAGCTGTTGAAGGCCTGCGTCCCAGGCTGCCTCGCTGCCGAACTCAGCCCAACCTCCTACCTGCGCTCACTGGAGGACTCGGAGTGGCTGAGCCAGGTCTCCTTGTGGCCTTCGGGGTGCAGGGGGACCCAGAGGGAAGAGGGGCAGCGAGGGACCCCAGATGGGGGGAGTGGGGGGTTTGGTTTGCTTCTTTGACAGCTTGGCCCCCAGGATGGGAGGAGGCAGCACCCTCTCTGACGACCCCATCCGACCCGTGGTGGGGCCACTGGGATCGTGGAGCGGGAGGGCGCAGGCAGGTCGGGGGCAGGCCAGGCTGGGCAGACCTGGGTGTGGTGTCAGCAATAGCCTGCTGGGCCCAGTGCCTTGGTGACCCACACAGGGGCCATGAGGCTTCTGCCTCTGTGGAGCCCCTGTGCTCTGTCCGAGGGGGTGGGACCAGGTATTGGCGGTGCCTGCTGGAGAGCAGGCCCCAAGGACGGGTGTGGGCTGGGACAGCTGGTCCTTGGTCGGCCCAGAGCAGCTGTGCCATGCAGCGCTGTGCCCACCCTGGCAGGCGAGGTGCCTGGAACTGTTGGGCCACGCAGGCTGAGCTGGGCTCTGCTCAAAGGTGGGTGGGCGTGCAGGCAGGGCAGCCGGGCAGGGGCCCCAGCACAGTACTGTCTGTGTGAGGGGCTGTGGGGGGTTCTGGGTAGAGTGGTGCTCTGGGCTGGGGCTGCAGGCGACGAGGTAGGAGGTGGTGAGAGGGTGGTCTTGGGCGGGGCAGTGGCAGCAGTGGGTTCTGGATTCACACTGATGAGGAGTTGGAAGGAGGTGGTCACAGGACTGTGCCGTCCCCGCAGATCCACAAGCTGCTGCAGGTGTCGGTGCTGGTGGTGGAGCTGCTGGACTCAGGCTCCTCGGTCCTGGTGAGCCTGGAGGATGGCTGGGACATCACCACCCAGGTGTGCAGAGGACAGGGGGACAAGGGAGATGTGGGAGCACGGGGGGATTGGGGGGGATGCAGCGGGACAAGGGGGCTGAAGGGGGCATGGGGGCACCATCCTCACAAGCAGGGCCTGCAGGTGGTGTCGCTGGTGCAGCTGCTCTCAGACCCCTTCTACCGCACCCTGGAGGGCTTCCGGCTGCTGGTGGAGAAGGAGTGGCTGTCCTTCGGCCATCGCTTCAGCCACCGTGGGGCCCACACCCTGGCCGGGCAGAGCAGTGGCTTCACACCTATCTTCCTGCAGTTCCTGGATTGTGTACACCAAGTAGGGAGGCTGCTGGGTGGCCGTGGGGGGCTGTACGCAGGGGGCCTGACCCAGCAGCCTCTGACCGCGTGATGCTGCTGCCGCAGGTCCACCTGCAGTTCCCCATGGAGTTTGAGTTCAGCCAGTTCTACCTCAAGTTCCTCAGCTACCATCACGTGTCACGCCGATTCCGGACATTCCTGCTTGACTCAGACTATGAGCGCATCGAGCTGGGTAAGGGGGCTGCACAGCAGGGTTGGGGTGGTGGGGCGGGGCTGGCCAGGCTCAATGCTGCATCCCCACAGGCCTGCTGTACGAGGAGAAGGGGGAGCGGAGGGGCCCGCAGGCCTGCAGGTCTGTGTGGGAGTACATGGACCGGCTGAGCAAGAAGACTCCTGTGTTCTACAACTACATGTACGCGCCTGAGGACACAGAGGTCAGCACAGGGCCGGGGGTGGGATGAGGGGGCACCTGCCCGACCCGTCCTCAACGCTTGGCCCCCCCACCCCCACCCCAGGTCCTGCGCCCCTACAGCAACGTGTCCAACCTGAAGGTGTGGGACTTCTACACTGAGGAGACCCTGGCTGAGGGCCCCCCCTATGACTGGGAACTGGCACAGGGCCCCCCTGAACCCCCCGAGGAGGAGCGGCCCGACGGTGGAGCCCCCCAGAGCAGACGCCGTGTGGTGTGGCCTTGCTATGACAGCCGCCCCCGGGCCCAGCCTGACGCCATCTCACGCCTGCTGGAGGTGTGTTCCGTGGAGCATGTGTGTGCACATTCCCACATTTGTGTACGTGTGTATCCGTGTGTCCATATGTGCATGTACATTGTGTCCGTGTGTGCATATGGTGAGTGTGTCCTGGGAGTTAGGGTGAATTGTTTGCTGGCCTGGGGTGGCTGTGGTCCCCCGGCCCTGCCCCACGTTGGTGAGGTGTCTGCAGACCGTGGTGACTGTGAGCACTGGTCCCACACCCCTAGTATCCTGACACCCTCTCTGCTCTGGAAAATATGTCACGTGTGTGTCTCTTTGATATGGCTCTGAGCGGCTCAGGCAGTGCTTTTAGCAGTGTGGCCATGCTGTGGGG
This sequence comes from Dugong dugon, assembly GCA_030035585.1. Taxonomy (NCBI): domain Eukaryota; kingdom Metazoa; phylum Chordata; class Mammalia; order Sirenia; family Dugongidae; genus Dugong; species Dugong dugon. The sequence goes on from CM057465.1 coordinate 61,140, forward strand.
TCAGCCTTGAGGGGAGACAGTATCCCAGGGGAACATTCCACCTCCCTCCTAGGCTCCTTCCCCACCCACCCTAAGTGAGGGCTGCTTGTCTGGGCCCTTCGCTGGCTTGATGCCCTTTCAGGACAGGATGTGTGGTGGGCCTGGGGCTTGGGACGGACATCCAGGCCCCTCATGCCTCCCCCTGCCATTCTCACCTGGTGGCCCCGTGGCCCTGGAGTGTGTTTGGACATCACAGGTGGAAAGCAGGATGTTGATTCCTGGCCTGCAGGTAATGTGTGAAGGAGGTAACCTGCACGAGGTCTGCTTGAAGGCACCTGTCACCTTTCAGGGTTTGGGTAGCATGGAATCATGATTTTTATCTCTGGTGGTACTTTTTGTCTTGGAATCTGCTTAGAGAGATGTTAACATGGCACTCCATTGTCTTGCGATTAGTGTGTGCCTGACATCATTTGCTGTACTTTCACATTTAACAGATCTGCCTTTATATTTAAGGTGATTTTCTTGTATTCAGCTCGTAGCTGGGCCTTCTTTGTATGTTCTTGTTGTTAGCCGCTATGAAGTCTGTCCTTGACTGATGGCTTCCCCGTGTGTTACAGAGTAGAACTGCTCCATACGGTTTTCTTGGTTGTAATCTTTTATGGAAGCAGTTCGTGAGACCTTTCTTCCACAGAGCCGCTGGGTGGGTTGAAACCACCAACTTTTAGGTTAGCAGCCATTCGCAACCATTCGTGCAACCCATACTCTTTTCTTTTTATTTAGTCTGACAACTTGTGTCTTTTACTGGAATTTTGATTCATTTACATAGAATGTCATTAATGATATGGTAGGGTTTAGGTTTAGTATCTTGCTATTTGTTTTCTATTTGTTCCATTCATTTTCTGATTCTTTCTTCCCTTTGTTTTTTAATACTCAAGTATTTTTAAAATACTCCATTTTATTCTCCTTGTTTGGCTTTGAGCTATACCTTTGTTTTATTATTTAGTGATGGCCAGGACTACAGTTACACTCTTGAATTCACGTTATACCATTTCATACACGAGAATCTTACAACAGTATACTTCCATTACCTCTTTCTTCTTCTTTAGGCTGTTGCTGTCGTATGTACTTTAAGTATGACGTAAACATGTAACATGTATTATTTTGTTTTAAATAGTCAACTGTGTAGTTTTTTTAACTGTGGTATTTAAAAAACTGTGTTAAAATGTGTTGTTAGGTGTCATGGAGTCAGTTCTGACTCATAGGGACCCCATGTACAACAGAACAAAACACTGGCCAGTTCTTTGCCATCCTAATAATCGTTGTTATGTTTGAGCCCATTTTTGCAGCCATTGTGTCATTCCATCTCATTGGAGGTCTTCTTATTTTTTGCTGACCCTTTACTTTACGTAGCATGATGTGTCCTCCAGGGACTGGACCCTCCTGATAACATGTCCAAAGTACATGAGATGAAGTCTTGCCATCCTTATTTCTAGGGAGCATTCTGATTATATTTGATGTTTATGGTTGTGTGTCAGCTTGGCTGGGACATAGCTCTCATTGGTTTGGCAGTTATGTAATGATGTAGTTACGTTCCATTTTGTGACATAATGCAAATAACCTTCAAGATGTGACCTGATGTGATCAGCCAATTAGTTGTAAGGGGAGTTTCCTCAGAGGTGTGGCCTGCATCCAATATGTATGGGTGGTCTGACAAAGCTCACTAGCTTTTGCTTGCTCTGCATCCTGCATCTGGCTCATCATCATGTGACCTTCGGTTCTTGGGTCTTGAGCCAGCGGCCTGCCGTATTGCCTGCCAGTCTTGGATTCGTCAGCTTCCACAGCCTGTGAGCCAGCAGCCCACTGTCTGACATTCCAATCTTGAGTTCGTCAGCCCCTGCAGCTGCGTGAGTCAGGAGAAGCCTACAGCCTGATGCCTGACCCAAGGATTTGGAACTTGCCAGCCTCGACAACCGCGTGAGCGATTTCCTTGAGATAAATTTCTTTTTGTCTCTCCCTCTCTCTCTCTCTCTCTCTCTCTCTCTCTATATATATATATATATATATATATATATATGCATATTTCACTGGTTTTGCTTCTCTAGAGAACTCAGTGTAAGGTATTTGGTACTGAGAGTGGTTTTAGAGAAGCAAAATTGTAAGGATGAGTTTTCTAAATTGGTTCTCAAATCTGGTTAGTCTTAAAGATGTTGGAGACTTTGTTTCCAGTAGTACAGAGAGCACTGCTAATCCATGGCATGAGGTGGCAATAGAAATATACAAAATGTCACCACCAATAGATCAAGTATTGATAAGAGGCGAGGCTCTGGGTGATCGCATGTTTGATACTTTTCTACAGTTTTGTCAGAATAAGAAGTATAAAGAAGCTTGTTGGTTGGTCGGCCCTACTTTCACTAGACAAAGTGGTGAAAGAGAGATGAGCCCAGGGCTTCAGAGTCACAGCTCAGGCAGTGCATAAATGACCTCAAAGTTACCACTTGTGCCCTGAAAGAAAGCCTTATTTCTTATAGTAACAGAGCTGATATTTTTAAAAACCAGACCCAGAGTCTTACCGTAAGAGTGGCTAAATGACAACGCCAATTGAATTGCCCACTTCAAATGATGTCTGAAGTTAAAGTGAGGGCACTGATGGGGAAGAAATGGGATCCTGAAACTTGGGATGGGGAAATGTGGGCAGGTAATCAGGAAGCTGGGGACACCGAGCCTCTAAATTGTGTTGAATCACTACTGTCAACAGAACAAGGCGTCTCACTCCCAACTGAAGAGATTACTCCATCTTTGTCTGCTAAGCTACCCTCCCCAGTGAAACCCTTAGTCCTTCCACCCCAATCTGATGAAGTTAACCCAGCTGTGTCTGAAGAGCCTTTGTCTGAGTCCTTGCCTGGGGCATCGCCTAAGGTACATTCATCACAAGACATTCCTAAGTGTTCTCAGAACACATCCTGCCCGCCCATTTTGGCTTCTAGACCTATAACTAGACTTAAGTCCCAGCAAGCCCCAAAAGGTGAAGTACAAAATGTGACCCAGGAGGAGGTACACTACACCAAAAGAACTGCTTGACTTTTCTAACATGTACAAACAGAAACCTGGGGAATATGTGTGGGCACGGCTATTAAGGGTACGGGATAATGGTGCAAGGAACATAAAGTCGGATCAGTCTGATATGGGCCCACTAAGCACAGATTCTTCATTCAGTGTTTCAGCTGGAGAGGTAAGGAAAGGATCTAATAGTTTATTTGGTTGGTTCACTGAAGCACAGATTATGCTGTGGCCTGCACCAAATCAAGTTGAAGTGCCAGACCTGCCTTGGTATACTGTAGAAGAAGGAATCCATGTTAGAAATTGGCATGTTAGAGTGGATTTATTAGGTTAGACCCACAGACCCACACATGGAGTGCCCAGAGGGCATCCCTTGTACCACAGTTGTGAGGAACAAATTTGTGAAGGGAGCCCCAGCATCCTTGATGACTACTGTGATTGCTATTTTATGTAAGTCAGGTTTGACGGTAGGAACTGCCCTAACTGAATTAAGACACCTAACTACAATTGGGCTGATTGGACCCTGTAGTAGTAGGGGCCAAGTGACGGTACTTGGTCAGCAAAGACAAGGTGGGCGTGGTTATCATAATGGATAGCAGTGTCAAAGCAGTAATCAGTAGTCTGGCTTGTGTGGATTATTTCCTTTTCCCAAATGAACAGTCACTCTAATAAAAGGCCGTAGATCCCTTTTACTAGTAAAATAGTTAGAAAAGCTGTTAAATATATACTTAACCCATACCGGCGGAAGAATTCTAGGTTAAGTGAACAGCAGTCTAACTCGAATCACAAGAATAGAGAGTCACAGTCCCTCAGTTAATTACCAGACTCGAGCAAGTTTATAGACCTATAACCCCTTGAATGAAGGGGAAGCCAGGGCCCCTTGAGGAAGGACCCCACTACACTGCCAAAACTTAATACTGTTACTCTTTCTCCCAGCCTTCCGCAAAGGGATTTATGGCTTTTTACTATAGTGGGTGTTCACTGGGGAAAAGGAAATAATCAGACTTTTTGGGGAATTACTGGATATTGCCTCTGAATTGACACTAATTGCAGGAAACCCAAAACATCACTGTGGCCCACCAGACTGGGGATATATAGAAGTAAAGTTATTAATGGAGTCTTACCTTAGGTTCATCTTACAGTGGATCCAGTGAGTCCCCAGACCCATCCTATAGTGATTTCTCTGGTTCCAAAATACATAATTGGAATACATATCCTCAGGAACTGGCAGAACCCCCACATCAGATCCCTGACAAGTGGAGTAAGGGCTTTTATGGTAGGAAAAGCCAAATAGAAGCCATTAGAACTGCTCCTACCTAGGAAAATAGTAAACTAAAAACAATACCACATTCCTGGAAGGACAGCAGAGATTACTGCCACCATCAAGGACTTGAAGGATGCAGGGTGGTGATTACCACCATATTCTCATTCAGTTTACCTCATTGTCCTATGCAAAAAAACAGCATGGAACTTGGAGAATGACCATAGATTGTCATAAACTTAACCAGGTGGTGACTCCAGTTGCAGCTGTTGTCCCAGGTGTGGTTTCATTGCTTGAGCAAATTCATACATCTCCTGGTACCTGGTATAAGGAGCCCTGGTGGCGCAGTTGTTAAAGCAATCAACTGATAACTGAAAGGTCAGCAGTTCAAAACCACCAGCCACTCCATGGGAGAAAGATGTGGCAGTCTGCTTCTGTATAGATTTACAACTTTCAAAACCCTATGGTGTCACTATGAGTTGGAACTGACTCGCTGGCAGTGGGTTTGGTACCTGGTATGCAGCTGTTGAGCTGCCCAATGCGTTTTTCTCGATTCCGGTTTTGAAGGAACACCAGAAGCAGTTTGCCTTCAGCTGGAAAGGCCAGCAGTACACCTTCACTGTTCTACCTCAGTGCTATATCAACTCTCCAACCCTTTGTCATAATTTAGTCTGCGGGAACTTGATCACTTTTCCCTCCCACAAGATGTCACACTGGTCCTTTACATTGATGGCATTATGCTGATGGACGTAGTAAGAAAGAAGTGTCAGCGACTCTGGACTTTTTCTTAAAACATTCACATGCTAGAGAGTGGGAAATTAGTCTGACAAAAATTCAGGTGCCTTCTAACTCTGTGAAATTTCTAGTATGGGGCATGTTGAGGTATTCCGTCTAAAGTGAAGGATAAGTTATTGCATCTGGCTTCTCCTACAGCTAAAAAGGAGGCACAACACTTGGTAGGCCTCTTTGGATTTTGGAGGCAACATACCCTTCACTTGGGTGTTCTACTCTGGCCTATTTATCAAGTGACTGGAAAAGCTGCTAGCTTTGAGAGGGGCCCAGACCAAGAAAATGCTATGCAACAGGTTCAGGCTGCTGTACAAGCAGCTTTGCCACTTGGGACATATGACCCAACTGATCCAGTGGTGCTTGAATTGTCAGTGGCAGATAGAGATGCTGTTTGGAGTCTTTGGCAGGCCCCTATTGGTGAATCACAGCACAGACCCTTAGGATTTTGGAGCAAAGCCCTGCCATCCTCTGCAGATAACTACTATCCTTTTGAGAAATAGCTTTTGGCTTATTACTGAGCCTTATTAGAGACTGAATGCTTAACCATGGGCTACTAAGTCACCATAAGGTCTGAGCTGCCCATCATGAACTGGATGTTGTCTGAACCACAGAGCCATAAAGTTGGACGTGCACAGCAGCACTTCATCATTAAATGGAGTGATATACATGAGATCGTGCCTGAGCAGAACCTGAAGGAACAGTAAGTAGCATGAGGAAGTGGCCCAAATGCCTATGGTCTTCACTCCTGCCATATTTCCTGCCCTCTCCCAGTCTGCACCTATGGCTTCATGGAGAATTCCTTATGGTCAGTTAACTGATGAAGAGAAAACTCATGCCTGGTTTACAGGTGGTTGCACAATATTCAGGCACCACTCAAAAGTGGACAGTGGCAGCAGTACAGCTCCTTTCTGGGATCTCCTTGAAGGACAGTGGTGAAGGGAAATCCTCCCAATGGGCAGAACTTCAAGCCGTGCACCTGGTTGTTCACTTTGCTTGGAAGGAGAAATGGCCAGATGTGCAACTGTATACCGATTCGTGGGCTGTGTCCAATAGTTTGGCTCAACAGTCAGGGACTTGGAAGGTAAAATGATTGGATAATTGGAGAGAACAAGGTATAGGGAAGAGGTATGTGGATAGACCTCTGTGAGTGGGCCAAAGAAGTGAAGATATTTGTATCTCATGTGCATGCTAACCAAAGCATGACCTCAGCAGAGGAGGATTTTAACAATTAAGTGGATAGGATGACACATTCTGTGGAAACCAGTCGTCTTCTTTCCCCAGCCACTCCTGTCATTGCCCAGTGGGCTCGTGAACAAAATGGCCATCTTGGCAGGGATGGAGGTTATGCATGGGCTCAACAACATGGACTTCCACTCACCAAGGCTGACTTGGCCGCAGCCACTGCTAAGTGCCCAGTCTGCCAGCAGCAGAGACCAGCACTGAGTCCCCAATATAGCACCACCATTCCTTGAGGTGATCAGCCAGCAACCTGGTGGCAAGTTGATTACATTGGACCACTTCCATCAGGGAAAGGGCAGCATTTTGTCCTTACTGGAATAGACACTCTGGATATGGATTTGCCTTCCCTGCACGCAATGCTTCTGCCAAAACCACCGTCCATGGACCTATGCCTTATCCACCATCATGGTATCCCACACAGCATTGCCTCAGATTAAGGGACTCACTTCACAGCAAATGAAGTGCAGCACTGGGCCCATGCCTATGGAATTCACTGGTCTTACCATGTTTCCCATCATCTTGAAGCAGCTGGCTTGATAGAATGATTGAATTGGCCTTCTAAAGACACAATTACGGCACCAGCTAGATGGCAATACTTTGCAGGGTTGCAGCAGTGTTCTCCAGGAGGCTGTATATGCTCTAAAGCAGCATCTAATATATGGTGCTGTATCTCCCATAGCCAGGATTCATGAGTCCAGAAAGCAAGGGGTGGAAATGGGAGTGGTACCACTAGTGACCCATTCGCAAAATTCTTGCTTCCTATCCCCATGACCCTTGCTCTGTAGGTCTAGAGGTGTTAGTTTCAAAGGAAGGAATGCTCCCACAAGGAAACATAATGCTTTCAGTGAACTGGAAGTGAAGAATGCCCCCCAGCCACTTTGGGCTCCTCATGCCTCTGGATCAGCAGGCAAAGAAGGGCATACTGTATTGGCTTGTGTGATTGTTTCTGATTACCAAGGCGAAATTGGATTGATAATACATAATGGAAGTAAAGAAAAAGTATTTCTGGAATGCAGGAGATCCCTTAGGACGTCTCCTAGTACTACCATGCCCTGTGATGAAAGTCAATGGAAAACTACAGTAACCCATTTACAACATGACTCCTTATGGCCCAGACACTTGGAGAATGAAGGTTTGGGTCACCCCACAAGGCAAAGAATCATGACCAGCCGAGGTGCTTGCTGAGGGCAAAGGGAATACCAAATGGATGGTGGAAAACGGTAGTTCTAAATACCAGTTATGACCACATGACCAGTTGCAGAAAGGAAGATTGTAATTGTTATGAGTGTTCCTTCCTGGTATGTGGGCTTCAAATATATTTGGTTCCTTCACTTATAAAATATAAGATGTAAACGGGGCCAGTGCATTTTCAGTTGTACGTATGTTAGTTGGATCATGTTAGACACAAGTATAATTTCTAATTGTCTTTAGAAATTGTGTATGGCTTAAGGAGATTTGTACAGGTGCCAAGTTCACAAGGGGTAGACTGTGCTGGTTAAGGTTATGTGTCAACTTGGCTGGGCTGTGATTCTCAGTGGTTTGGCAGTTATGTAATGATGTAGTTTGGCAGTTATGTTGTTATTAGGTGCCATCAAGTCGGTTCTGACCCATAGTCACCCTGTATGTACAACAGAATGAAACACTGCTCGGTCCTGCACCATCCTCGCAATCATTGTTATGCTTGAGCCCATGGTTGCAGCCACTGTGTCAGTTCATCTCATTGAGGTTCTTCTCTTTAGATGACTCTCCACTTGACCAAGTGTCCTTCTCCAGGGACTGGTCCCTCTTGATAACATGTTCAAAGTATGTGAGATGAAGTCTTCCTATCCTTCCTTCTAATGTGGATTCTGGCTGTACTTCTTCCGAGACAAATTTGTTTGTTCTTCTGGCGGTCCATCGTGTATTCAGTATTCTTCACAAACACCAGAATTCAAAGGCATCAGTTCTTCTTTATTCATTGTCTAGCTTTTGCATGCATATGAGGCAACTGAAAACTCCTATGACTTGGGTCAAACACACATTAGTCCTTAAAGTGACATCTTTGCTTTGTAACACTTCAAAGAGGTCTTTTGCAGCAGATTTGCCCAATGCAATATGTCTTTTGATTTCTTGACTGCTGCTTCCATGGGCGTTTATTGTTGATTCAAGTAGAATGGAATTGTTGACAACTTCAGTTTCTTCTCCATTTATCATGATGTTGTTTATCAGTCCTGTTGTGAGGATTTTTGTTTTCTTTATGTTCAGGTGTAACCCATAATGAAGGCTGTAGTCTTTGACCTTTATCAGTAAGTGCTTCAAGTTGTCTTCACTTTTGGCAAGCAAGGTTGTGTCATTTGCATATTGAAGGTTGTTAATGAGTTTTTCTCCAATCCTGATGCTGTGTTCTTCATACAGTCCGGCTTCTTGGATTACTTGTTCAACATACAAATTGAATAAGTAAGTAGAAGGATACAACCCTGTTGTGCACCTTTTCCAACTTGGAACCACGCAGTATTCCCCTGTTCTGTTAGAACAACTGGCTCTTGGTCTGTGTACAGGTTCTGCATGAGCACAATTAGGTGTTCTGGAATTCCTGTTCTTCATAATGGTATCCATAATTTGATTCACACAATTGAATGCCTTCATGTAGTCGATAAAACACAGGTAAATACCTTTCTGGTATTCTCTGCTTTGGGCCAAGATCAATCAGACATCAGCAGTGATGTCCCTTGTTCCATGTCCTCTTCCCTTCTTGAACTTCTAGAAGTTCCCTGTCAATCTACAGCTGTAGTTGTTTTGGAATTATCTTGAGCAAAATTTTTCTAGCATGTGATATTAATGATATTCAATAATTTCTACATTTCATTTGATTGCTTTTCTTTGGAATGGGCACAAATATGGGTCTCTTCCAGTAGGGTGGCCAGGTAACTGTCTTCCAAATTGCTTGATATAGACAAGTGAGCTTTTCCAGGGTTGCATGTGTTTGCTGAAACATCTCAACTGGTATTCCATCCATTCCCGGAGCCTTGTTTTTCACCAGTGCCTTCAGTGCAGCTTGACCTTCTTCCCTCAGTACCAGTGATTGTTGATCATATGCTACCTCCTGAAATGGATGAACGTAAACCAATTCTTTTTGGTACAGTAACTCTGTGTATTCCTTCCATCTTTTTTCCCCCTCACTTCTGGGTGTTTTTTTTTTTTTTTTTTTTTTTTTGACTCCTTCAGTATTGCAACTTGAAGCTTGAATTTTTTCTTGTTCTTTCAGCTTAAGAAATACAAACTGTGTTCTTCTCTTTTAGCTTTTTTTGTTTGTGTGTGCATTAGGTGAAAGTTTACAGAGCAAATTAGTTTCCCATTCAGTAGTTGGTACATAAAGCATTCCATGACATTGGTCTCTTTCCCCCCAGTGTGTCAGCACTCTCCCCATTTTCACCCTAGGTTCCCTGTTGCCTTTTGTCCTGATTTTCTACACCTTCCTGCCTTCTCATCTTTGCTTTTGGGCAAATATTGTCCTTTTGGTCTTGTAGGATTGTTCTAGGGATTACGTTCCTCTCGAGTGTTACTGTTTATTTTATGGGCCTGTCTATAGTTTGGCTGAAAGATGGTCTCCAGGAATGGCTTCAGTTCCAGTTCAGAAGGATGTCTTAGGGCTGTAGTTTTGGGGGGTTCCTCCACTCTCTGTCAGACCAGTACGTCTGGTCTTTTTTGTGAATTTGATTTTTTGTTTTGCAAGTTTTCTCCTGCTCTGTCTGGGACCCTCTGTTGTAATCGTAGTCAGAGCAGTTGGTAGTGTAGCTGGGCATCATCTTGTTCTTCCGGTCTCGAGGGCGTATAGTCTGTGATTCATGTGATCCATTAGTCCTTTGGACTAATTGTTCCCTTGAGTCTTTGGTTTTCTTCACTCTGCTTTGCTCCGGACGGTAAGAGACCAATAGTTGTATCTTAGATGGCTGCTCACAAGCCCTCAATACCCCAGATGCTACTCACCAAAGTAGGATGCAGAACTTTATGAACTATGTTGGGCCAAATGACGTAGATGTCCCAAGTCTATGGTCCTTCACCTTTGATTGATTTTTTAATTGTGGTAAATATATAGATAACACAACATTTTCCACTTCAACAGTCTTCAAATGTACAGTTTGGTGGCCTTGTATGTGTTCATCATGTTGCTCAGCCACCACCACCATCTTCTGATGGTTCCTACATCACTCAATTTTTTGTCAATAGACTCCTTCATTATTGCAACTCGAAGCTTGAATTCTTTCTTGTTCTTTCTGCTTAAGAAATGCAAACTGTGTTCTTCTCTTTTGGTCTTCTAACTCCAGGTCTTTGCACATTTCATTGTCATACTCTATCTTACCTTCTTGAGCCACTCTTTGAAATCTTCTGTTTAGCTGTTTTACTTTGTCGTTTCTCCCACTCACTTTAGCTGTTCTGCACTTAAGAGCGAGTTTCAGAGTCTCTTCTGGTGTCCATTTTGGTTTTTTCCCTTCCTGTCTTTTTAATGACCTTTTACTTTCTCCATGTATGGATGTCCTTGATGTCATCCCACAACTCTTCTGGTCTTCAGTCAAGTGTTCAGTGTGTCAGATCTACTCTCAAGATGGTCTCTAAGTCCAGTATGTATTCAAAGCCATATTTTGGTAAGTTTTTGGCCATTGTTTCTTCGGATATTTTTTCTGCCCCTTTCTTCTTTCTGGGACTTCTGTAATGTATGTATGTTATTATGCCTGATGGTGAATCTGTTCATTTCTCCTTATTATTTGTCTGCTCTTCAGGTGGGATAATTTTGTCTTCAGGTTTGCCGATTTTTTTCTTCCTGTTCTAATCACTAGAAGAAAAACCCTTCTAGTGAGTTTATCATTTCAGTTTTTTCTATAAATTCTTTTTATTGATACAGGGTTATGAACGAGATCCTTTCCTAACTGTGTCTTTAAGTAGAATTTGTAGGTGAGCCGGAACAGATGCATGTGGTTCTTATTTAGCCTTCCTTTAGTGCAATAAAAGGCTTGAAGCCTTTTCAGTGCTTTAAAAGCTCCATGTGCAGCAAGTGACGGTGATTGGAATTTGTCATGAGTAGGGGTTGGTTCAGTCTTTTTAAAGTGAGGACAAATTTACATAACATTCAAGGGCAAGTATGAGTTGTCTGTAAGTCGGACATTCGTAACCTGGGGACTGCCTGTATTGTCATATTGTCCAGACAGCTTTTTCCTGATTTCCTTTAGTTCTTTTTCCATGTTTCCCTTAGTTCTTTGAACATGTTTATGACAGATGAGTTAGCGTCTTTGACTAATAACTCCAGTGTCTTAGCTTTCTCAGGGATGGCTTCTGTTCATTTTTTTCCCTATGAATGGACCATACTTCCATGGTTTTTTTTTTTGTTTTTATGTCTTGTAATTTTTTGTTGAGAACTAGATATTCTGAGTTATTTTGTGGTAACTCTGGAAGTCTAAGTCTCCTACTCAGGGTTTGCTGCCTTTTGCTTGTTGAGGGCTAGAACTGTGACTTTTCCTGTTTTTCCAAAGTGTGTATTCCTTGTTGTGTGTGGTCACTGAAGTTTATGTTCTGTTATCTCTGTGGTCAGCCAATGACTTGATAAAGATTTCCTTAAATGTCTGACTCCCAAAGAAGGAAAGGGGGGGAAAAAGCAGGGAAGCTGTGTCAGCTCACGGAGGTTGAAATAGTAGCCGCCCTCTGTGCTGGCCCCTCAGCAATCAAAACACACAACCCTGATTGAGGACCAGGCCCTTATTACCTGCCTTGCCACCAGCAAGCTGCACTGGGCACCATGAATGCAGGCAGTAATCCCCAGAGCTGCCTGTCATGGGGCTGGGGATAATGTTGAAATACCAGAATTCACTGCCATTCACCAGCCCCTTCATCAGGCTCTCCCCTAGACATGTCTAGAGTTCCAAAACAGTTGATTCGTGTAGTTCCTGCCAGTGTATTAGTTGTTCAGATGGAAGCGCCAGTTCCTGGAGCTTCTGGCTCTGCCATCTTTCATGATGTTACTCTCACCTGCGTTTTAAAGAAATTAAGAAACAGAAAAGCCTTGTACATTCACCATTTCTCATATTTTTCACACTTTCCATGTAGATATGAGTTTCCATGTGGTACCATTTCCCTACATGCTGAAGAACTTAATATCCTTGTAATCCAGGATTGCAGCTGACAGATCCCCTCAGCTTTTGTGCATCTTAAGGTGTCTTTATTTTGCCTTCTTTTTTTTAAGGGTGTTTTCTCTGGATGTAGAACTCTAGGTTGACATCTTTTTACTTTCTGCACTTAAAAGGTATCATTCCACTGTCTTCTGGCTTGTATTTCTGCTTAAATGTCAGTGTTCATTCTTAACCTTGTCAGCTGTATATAATGTCACTTTTTTTTTTCTTTCCTGACTGCCTTTATGACTTTATCTTTGGTTTCAGCAATTTGACCACGATGTGGTTTTTCTTTGTGTTTATTCTGCTTGGGACTCCTTGAGCTTCTTAAATCTTTGGGATGATAGTTTTCATTCAACTTAATATATTTTAGGCCACTATTTCTAAAGAAAATTTTTCTGCACAATCTCTCCTTCCTCTCCTTCTGGGATTTTGATATTGTCCCTTAGGTCACTGAGGCTCTGTTTTTTTCTGATCTTTTTTCTTTGCAATTTAGTTTGATTTCTATTGTTCTCTATTAATGTTGACAGTTTCTTTCTTTCTTGTGTTTAATATGTGCCCTTAAGCCCATCTAACGAATTTTTCATTGTAGATAATTGTTTTTCCAATCTATAATTTCCATTCAGTTCTTTTTAGTTTTCATTCTTTGTAGAAGTTGCCCACGTGCCTCAATCATCTATGCCTTAAATCTTGAAACATATTTATAATAACTTTTTAATTCTTATATGCTAATTCCAATACCTGTTTCATTTCTGGGTCTGTTTCTTTTTCAAACATTTTTTCTAGGTCCCTTTTTCCTGTTTTTGTTGTCTAATAATTTTTTATTGCAAGCTGTACATTGTAGATACAACATTGTTGAGAATCAGGATTTTGCTGTCTTTAGAGATTTTTAGGTTTCTTTCTTGTACGCAGTTAAAACTTTCTTGAACTTTTCAAGGCTTTTTTTTACACTCTGGTGAGTATATACACACCAAAACATTTGCCATTTCAACAATTTGTGTGTAAAATCCAGTGACACTGATTATAGTCTTCACCTTGTGCAACTGTTATCACTATCCTTTTCTGAGTTGTCCCACCACCATTAACATAAACTCTATGCCCCCTAAGCGAAAACTCCCATACTCCTCCCTCCCACTCCTGGTAACCATTCATAATCTTTATTTTCTATACGTTTGCTTACCTCATATAAGTGAAATCACACAGTATCTTGGTCATCTAGGGCTGCTATAACAGAAATACCACAAGTAGATGTCTTTAACAAAGGGAAGTTTATTCTCTCACAGTCCAGTAGACTAGAAGTCCAAATTTAGGGTGCCGGCTCCAGGGGAAGGCTTTCTTGTCTTTGTCAGCTCTGGAGGAAGGTCCTTGTCATCAGTCTTCCCTTGGTCTGGGAGCATCTCAGCGCAGGAACCTCAGGTCCAAAGGACACACCCTGCTCCCGGTGCTGCTTTCTTGGCGGTATGTGGTCCCCATGTCTCTCTGCTTGCTCTTTCTTTTATACCTCAAAAGAGATTGGCCCAAGACACTGCCTAATCTTATGGATCTCATCAGTATATACTGCCACTAATCCATCTTATTACATCACAGTCACAGGATTTACAACCCATAGGGAAATCACATCAGATAACAAAATGGTAGACAATCATACGATACTGGGAATCATGACCTAGTCAAGTTGACAGATATTTTGGGGGGACACAATTCAATCTATGACATTCCATCCTTTGGCCCCCCCCAAAATTCATGTCGTTGCCACATGTAAAACACATTCTCCCCATCATATCATAGCAAGTGTCTTAAATCAACTCCCAACTCCAAAATCCAAAAAATTCCTCCTCATCTGTGACATCTAAAATACAAGTTACCTGCTTCCAAAGTACAAGGACAGAAGAGGCACAAGTGAGACATTTCTACTACAAATGGGAGAAACTGGAGGGAAAGAAGGGATAACAGGCACCAAGCAAGTCGGCAGAACACATTAGCCCTCAAGGCTTGGAAATAATCCTCTGTTCTCTGAGGCCATTACACAATGGCCCTGCCCTCCAGACTCCAGGTATTGGCCACAGTCTCCAGATTCTGAGTGGAGGCCCCTCGGCCCTGGGCTTCAGCTCCGCCTTCCAGGCCCACTGGGACAGCAACTCTGCTCCCTTGGCTTTAGGCGCACCATTCTCCTAGTCCATTGGAGTGACAGCTCCACCCTTAGAAACACCAGAGGCCATGTCTCCACCCTTTGAAACCCTTGGTCATGGCCATACCTTTTGAGACTGAGGCAGCTTGGCTTCTTGTGTTCCTTGTCTCTTCAGCTTCTGCTTCCTGTGGACTCTCGGCCGTCAGGCCTCACCGCCTGCATCTGCCCTGCTGGGGCAAGTGTTCCAAAGCTCTGTAGGTCCACCGATAAGTGCCCAGAGGCACCCCCCTCTGCCCGGAAGCCTCCTGCACACAGGCACTCAGCTCTCTCATTCCTGGGTCGTGGGTCGGCTCCAGCACTGTCTGGCACTGGTCTCCTGGTTCTACTGCTGCTGCTTCTCTGCTGCTGCTGATCCTCTGCTGCTGCTGATCCTCTGCCACTGCTGCACCTCTATCCAGTTTTAAAACCGCTTCCACATTTTAGGTATCTCTTAAAGCAGCACCCCACTTTCTTGGTACCAAATTCTGTCTTAGTCATCTCATGCTGCTATAACAAAAATACCATAAGTGGATGGCTTGAACAAAGAGAAGTTTATTCTCTCACAGTGCAGTAGGCTAGAAGTCCAAATTCAGGGTCCCGGCTCCAGGGGAAGGCTTTCTCTGTCGTCTCTGGAGGAAGGTCCTTGTGATGTATCAATCTTCCCTTGGTCTGGGAGCATCTCGGCACAGGAACCTCAGTCCAAAGGACGCACTCTGCTCCTGGTGCAGCTTGGTGATATAATGTCCTCATGTCTCTCTGCTCGCTTCTCTTTTATATGTCTAGAGATTGGCTTAAGACACTACCTAATCTTGTAGATCTCATCAATATAACTGCCATTAATCCATCTTACTATGTCATAGTCAGGATTTACAACCCATAGGGAAATCATATCAAATGACAGAATGGTAGACAGTCATCCAATTCTGAGAATCATGACTTAGCCAAATTGACAGGTATTTGGGGGGGCCACAATTCAATCCATGATACAGTATTTCTCTTTTGTGACTGGCTTATTGTACTCAATGTTTTCAAGGAGCATTCATGTTACAGTATCTATCCATCAGGACTTCATTTGGTTCCTTTAATAGCTTCTAGTTCTTTCTCCAAAGTCTGTTTTGCCTTTTAATTTTTGAACATATTGACCAAAGTTATTTTGAAATTAGTGACAGACAACTCTGTGATATGGTCGCCTCTGTTTCTGTTGTGTGTTTTTTGTCTTAGATACTGGTCACCTCATGTCTTCTCTGGGCACGTTTTTCATTTTAGTACCTGACATCGTAAGTGAAAACCCATTGAGACAGGGCTTTGGCTGGGGTTCTCCTAGCGGGGATTTGCTTCAAGCACTGGTGATTCCAGATCTTAACCTTACTGTAGATTGAATAATGTAAAGCTCGGCTTCTTTCTGTGAGGCAGGCCCATTTCCATTTCATCCTTATACCTAGAGGTGGCCCCTCACTGCGATAACCCCAGACCTGTGAGCCTGGTAGAGCAATGCCCAGGTTTCCAGTTGCAGTTCCCAGAGGAACTGCCCCCCTTTCAGGGTTTCCTCCCCCTAGGTCCAGGTCCTGGACCATTCCCTGGGGACCTTTCCCTGGGCCAAATGCTCTCTGATGCCTTCAGGTGGCTGCTCAAAAAATATGCTGTGCAGACCTTGTCCTGTTGAGTGGAGGGGTCCTAGACAACCGTGCCCACCAATTCCAGAAGCAGAACTAGAACTACCAAGTCTAAGAATTCTGGTGACAGTTCATGTTGGAAGTAGGTTCTTGGCCTCTTGGGCCCTCTCCTATGCTGGCACTGGCCTCTCCCACGTCAGACCATGCTGACTGCTAACAAGCGCCTGTGTACTCCCCAGGGGAAGGTAGAGCAGGTTGGGGATCTAGCCAGGGGTGACAGGGATGGTACTGATCCAGGGGGTTGCTGAGCTGGTGAAGCAGAGTTAGGCAGACGCCCTCAGTGACCCCAGGTGTGCATTCCCATCAGGGAAGCCCCATGCCCTCTGCTGCCCTGACCGCATGGGTTTCATTGCCTCATCTCCTCTTGCTGACATGGAACTGGAAGCCTGGCTGCTGTGTGCTGCCTTGGCAGTGTGGCTGATGATGTCTGGAGGAACCTTCCCAAGGGAAATGCCTAGTGAGCAGAGTGCCCTGCTGGGCCCCATGTGGGGCAGTGGTCCAGCCAGGATCAAGGGCATGTGTGTTGTGTTGGCTTCCATCCCCAGCAGACCTCTGCCTCGTCCCCTGGCTCTGCCCAGGCTGGGCCAGCCTTCCTGGCTTCTGAGCACGATCTCTGCCCCCAGGAGCTGCAGCGGCTGGAGACAGAGCTGGGCCGACCCCCCGAGCGCTGGAAGGACACCTGGGACCGGGTGAAGGCTGCCCAGCGCCTCGAAGGCCGGCCTGATGGGCGTGTGAGCTGGGGAGGGGAGAGGGGTGGAGGTATCTGGAAGAAGACAGGATGGGGGGACATGTTGTCCAGGTGAGGCCTTGGGCCCTGACACTGGGCTCCCTGCCTCAGGGCCCCCCCGGCTCCCTGCTGATGTCCAGCGTGCCACACCACCGCCGCTCGCTGGGCGTGTACCTACAGGAGGGGCCTGTGGGCTCCACTCTGAGCCTCAGCCTGGACAGCGACCAGAGCAGCGGCTCAACGGCATCTGGCTCCCGCCAGGCAGCCCGCCGCAGTACCAGCACCCTCTACAGCCAGTTCCAGATGGCAGAGAGTGAGAACAGGTGTGCGGGGTAGGCACGGGTGGGTGAGCAGACTGGGCAGGGGAGCTGCTGCTACTTCAAGGCCTGCTGACTGCATCAGTCATGGGAGGGGCGTGGCTGGAAGCCCTCCCCTCCCCGTCCTCGGGAACAGCCCTCACCCCTGCCTGAGCTCAGGCTGGCAGCTGTGGCCTTCGGGAACGGCTACTACGTCTCACGCCTCGAGAGCCCTACTGGGCCCTGACAGACACCGGGTCCTCGCGCAGGTCGTACGAGGGCACCCTGTACAAGAAGGGGGCCTTCATGAAGCCTTGGAAGGCCCGCTGGTTTGTGCTAGACAAGACCAAGCACCAGGTGAGTGGTCTGCAAAGGTGGGGGCCGAGTGGGGGCAAGGTGGGGGCTCAGCCCTGCCTGACGCCCCCCTCCGCCTCCATGCAGCTGCGCTATTACGACCACCGGGTGGACACGGAGTGCAAGGGCGTAATCGACCTGGCTGAGGTGGAGTCCGTCGCTCCCGGCACACCTACCATGGGTGCCCCCAAGACCGTGGATGAGAAGGCCTTCTTTGACGTGAGCACAGGGGCTGGGGCTCCTGAGCGGGGCAGGGGCAGGGGCTCTGCGTGCTGTGGAGTCATGACCCACCTCCCCAGGTGAAGACGACGCGCCGCGTTTACAACTTCTGTGCCCAGGACGTGCCCTCAGCCCAGCAGTGGGTCGACCGGATCCAGAGCTGCCTGTCGGATGCCTGACCACCCCCCTTCACCCACCTGGCACTTCCCGTGTCACAGACCACTGGGGAGGGGGGCAGGGCCACCCAGCCATGTTTACAGACCCCCTGGCCCTGACAGTATTGAGGCCCCGGCCCCCAGCACTTGAGTTTGTACAGCGTCCCCCCTGCCCAGCCCAACAGACTTAACTTATTGGTGGGCCTGGCGGCAGGCAGCCATGGTACAGCCCCTTGGGGCATGTAAATAGTCCCCTGCCCAGAACCCCACTGGCCCTAGCCGGCCAACAGCACCTCTGTCCCCAGAACAAGAGAGTCTATAAAGAGAGAACTAATGGACCCATCCTGGCTACAGGCTGCC
This sequence comes from Dugong dugon, assembly GCA_030035585.1. Taxonomy (NCBI): domain Eukaryota; kingdom Metazoa; phylum Chordata; class Mammalia; order Sirenia; family Dugongidae; genus Dugong; species Dugong dugon. The sequence continues at coordinate 79,553 of CM057465.1, forward strand.
TCCGAGCTCCAGGGCCCGGCTGGGAGAAGGGGGGCTCCATGTGTTCTCAGCAGCCCCCAGTCTGGGACTTTGGCCATTGGGAGGCCCCAGGGGGAGGTCAAATGGGGAGGAAAGGTGGGCACAGGGCTCGTGTGCTCGAAGCAATGGGACCTACTGCTGAGGTTTGTCTCCAAGGAGGCAGGTGGGTGTGTGTCACGGTTCCTCTGCCATCTGAGCCGCCGCCCCATGGGCCAGAGCCTGGCCTGGGGTGGGTGCCGGCGGGGCATGGTGGGCCGGGGTGTGGGCATCACAGCCTCAACATCTGAGGGGCCGTGGCGGTGGGTGGGGTCTGGGGAGGGATGGCTGTGGTGACCTAAGGGTACTGTGAGGTCTGGGACACAGGTTCATGGTGAGGGGACGGTTCTGGTGGGGACACACGGCGGACACGCGTGGGGCCAGTATCCCAGCATCTGAGACTCATCTCATGCTCCCCCCAGCCATGTCCACTGGTCCCTGTGGGAGCCTGAAGCCTAGAATGCTCCCCCCACCCCCGCCATGGCCAGGGTGACCCTGGGGCACCAGCTTCCTTGTATCCCCCCACCTGTCCATGTTGGGACACTTGGGGTAAGATGGGGCTTGGGGGAGAAGACCCCAGGGGAAAGTTGGGGGACTTGGTTGGGTCTGTCCTGTGGTGGGAGGAAGACCTGGCCGGAGACCTGGCACAGCACAACTCCTGCCCCTCCTAGGGGACCGGTGTGGTGGGGGCGGGGCAAAAAGGTGCTGGAGGCAGAGGCTCAAACCCCCCCAGGCCTGGGTCCCCAACCCACCAGTAAACAGGTTTGCGCAGTAAGAATGACACAGCTATTTATTGGAGTCGGGGCTAGAGGCCTGTCAAGTGAACACAACATAAGAGCAGAACCTTGGGCCCCAGAGTGGACCCCACCCAGCACTGTGGCACAGTCCCAGCCTCTGGTCCTGCCTGCAGCGCCAGCCCCTGCCGTGCACCCTCCTGGCTCGGCCACTCCACCAGGCTGCGAGGGTGGGTTGAAGGCAGTCAAATCCCCGAGCCCAGGTTCACGTCCTGATACCTTGGTGCCCAAGTGCATTTGGGGGTCGCCCCATCCCAGGCACACCGCCCCCCCCCCCCAGGTGGGAGGAGGCCCTGAGCGAGGGGACCGGCTGCCCACTGCCACGGGACAACAAAGTGCAAAAATGTGGCTCTTCCTGCATTCATTAAAAAAATGGTAAAAATGGAGCCCTGGGCGGCAGCCACATCCGCCACGTCCATCGAGTCCTGGGCCCTGGCACGTGTGGCCTTGTCCGACGGCTCCTAGCCTCCCAGTGCCTGGCGGCTCCCAGTCCCACAGGCAGAGCCTGGCAGTGGGCTTTATTGCTGTGCAGGCGGAGCCACCACAAAGGCCGCGCTGGGCTGCGGCAGGAGGGACGCAAGCTGGGCGTTGGACGGTTCCCACTGCCAGCTCTACCAATGCAGCATTTATTTCAAAATTAAATTAAAAAGAAAAGTTGCATCACCAGGTAGTTTACTTTCTGGGTGGCAATGGGGCCTGGTGACAGCAGCGTCACAAAGGGCCATTCGCAGTGGCTCCTACTGACGGTGGTGCATCTGTCTTCCTGCGGGAAGAGGGGCAGGGCTGGGGCCTTCCCTCAGCTGTTCTAACCTGGGGCCAGCAGGGGAGCCCCCCATGCCCACCTGCTCACCTGTCCTTTGTCCCCAGGGGGGCCATTGTAGTGACTGCCACGATGGGCCCTGGTGGGGCCACCACGGCCAGTGCAGTGGAGGTGACCAGAGTGGCCGTGGGGGACTCGGCCTTGTTCAGTGCTGTGCTGGTCCCATCGGCAGTAACGGAGTGGGCTGTAGGACCCCAGGGTGCAGAGTCCAGTGGCATGCTGGGCGTGTGGTCGGCCCTGTGTACGGACGGATGTCAGCTCTCATTAAAAGGGCCGGGCCCACACCAGTGCTGCCCACCCCACATGCTCAAGGACAGGAGAAGGATCCAGAAGGGGGCCTGGGAACACCGCCTCCCAGCTTCTGCCCTCTGGGGGGAGTGGCATGGCTATTCTGGGTTCCAAACACACCGCTTCACCAGACATACGGCCTGTCCTCTGTCCCCGCACATTTCAGCTAATCCCACCTCCTCCCAAGCGTTGGGAGTCCTGAGCTGACCCTACATCCTGTCTCCTCCACGGACAGCTGCGCTTGTGTTCTGGGATGGGCTGAGGGAACCAGGACCTCCTGCTTTCGCCCACCTATGGCCCCGACTCCCCAGTCCAAAGTCAGGACATCCAGGATGTCCATGCCGCCCCCTCCCACTGCCAGAGCCGACACATTTCTGAGGTGGCTGAGCAGAGGCAGGCTCATGTAAAAAACAGGCCATAGGCGACGTCCAGTGTATGGGTACAATGACTCAAAGGCTGTGCTCCCCCGCAGCCCAGGATAGCCACAGACCCCTGGAGGAACTGCCAGTTGCCTACTTGCCCCTGGGCCCTGCCTGGTGGTGGTCATGCCGTGCCCTGGCCCACCCACCCTCCTCACCTTCGAGTGACAGCCTCCGTGGCCCGTGGGGGAGTCTCCTGGCTGAAGTCTGAGCCAACACCCCCCTGGATGCTACCTGTGCTCTGCTTAATGTCCTCTCTGTCCAAGGTCTCAGGGCAGCTGCCACCAGAGGCTATGGGGGGTGCTTTCCTGGGGACACACGTGTTCCAGGCACTCGGGTGGGCTGGGCTGGCTGCAAGAAAAGAGGCCGGGACACAGTGGCAGAGGGGCCAGCATACAGATGACTTGGGCTGTGGGAGCCAGTCGAGAACATACAGGAGTTCCTGCCTGCAAAGCTGTCTGCACAAAAACGCTTCCTCGCACACTCCTGCCACATGCGTCTGCACCTGTATGTGTGCACACGTGCATTGCACCCAGGGGCAGGAAAAGCCACTGTATTCTGGACACCACATGGGAAGAAGCAGAAGCTTGTGGACCCACAGGGACCCTGACTCCTGGAAAGGCGTCGGGACACAGCCTCCTCTCTGCCCAGCACGGCCCGAGGGCCTGGTCCTGAGGAGCAGCCAACCTGCCTGACTGGGAGCAGTAATGGCCTCTCAGGGTGAACACAGCCCGAGGGCCTAGGAAGCACCCGAGGAAGGAGGGCTGGTGGGGAGTCGGAGGGACCTCACCTGCCCCCCCCCCAGTGTGACCCCAATGCTGTTGCCCTCTCTGCTGTGAGGGCTAGCTTGCAGCAGGAGGCAGGGTGGACTGCATGCAGCAGCTCCAGTTCCTAAGGTGTCACACGAACCCCAAAATTACCGCCAAGGGCAGGCCCAGGGTGAGGTGAGAGGGGCCCTACCCACAAGCCTGGGTGTGGTCTGTGTCCTGTGGCACTGCCTACAACCCCTCCTGGGTGCCGCTGTGACTTACGGGTTTTCTCTGGACACTGGTTTGGGCCGCCCTGGACATCACCACCGTCTGTATCCACCGGGGAGCTACACCGGGGGCCCGAATCAGAGCTGCGGAGCAGCCGGTGTGAGCTGAGCTGCAGGCACCCGCCCCCCAGAGGCCACCCCTGGGGAGACGCCCTGAGTGCACGCTGACATTACCAGCAGAAAGGCTGGAAGTCGGTGAACTTGGCCCATCCCTTTTCCTCTGGTGCGGAGGCACCAGGCATGCTGACTGCCCAGACACTGGAGCCGACGTCCAGAGCAACCCCAGGGGCCTGCACAGCTGCACTCACGGGCTCATCAAACATCGCGGCCCACCCAGCACCTTCAGGGGGAGCACAGTGTGGTCTCAGTCCTGGGGGTGGGGCACTGTCCCCAACCCGCCCAACCCAAGAGCACAGGGCTGTCCCCAGGACTGCTAACCACTGCTGTGGTCAGACACCCAAGGGCCGTGGAGCAGCCGGGCCAAGGGAGTCTGAGCGAGTGGGGCTCCCACCCCACCAGAGGTCAGTGTGGCCACCTGGCCCACCCATGGTCCCTCTGGAGCACCCTGTGTGGCTTGTGGTTCTGGATCAAACCAGAGACGCCTCAGGAGCACCTGCAGTCAGGTGTGTATGCACATGGGGTGCTCTAGCCGGTGTGCAGGGGTGGGGGCCCTCATCAGCCTCAATTGAGGGCCTGGCATCTGCTGACAGAGACCCCCCACCCTCCCAAGCCAGAGCCAGGCCACAGCCTGTGTGGCACCGTGTCCTGTTGTGCAGGCTGCAGCCGTGGACACGTGGCTGAGTGACCACAGCTGGTGGGTGGGGACGGGTATCTGTGAGAAAGCGTGCAGTCATGGCTACCAGACAGCAGGGGACCCCCAGGCCTGGCCAGGGCCAGGCAGGGTCAAACCCTGTCCCCCAGCCCACGGCACTGCTCTCGCCCCTTCCCTGCACCACCTTCCGCATTGTCCTCCACACCAGGGCCTTCTTTCTGGACAGAGGCCAGGGGTCCGGAGCTGCAGCTGCCCCCAGCTGGAAGAGTGGCCCTCCGGGCAGCATCTGCGTCCATGCTCCCACTGTGACCGCCGCACTCTAGGCCGCTCTGTGAGCCGCGCTCTGTGGCATGGGGGGCTCCAAACCTGAGGGCCCGTGTGGTCAGAGGCTCCGCGGTGCCAGCCTGAGCACCCCTCCCCACGTGCTGGCCTGAGGCCAAGGTGGGTAGTGATGGCCCCAAAGGTCAGGGTTGGTCCAGGCCCACCCCGCGCCCGTTCCCCCTGCACCCTGAGGACCCGCGACCCCCACCTCCTTAGGGCCGGTGTCTGCACCCCTCACCCACGCACACACTCAAATAAAGCGTCCCAGTGGCCGTGAGGACAGGCTGGCATGTGCACCTGGCTCTGGCCGTCACCCGGGCTGACTGGCTCGGCTCGCCATCCTCCCAGATGTCATCGTCTTCGTCCTCGTCATCAAAGGGCTGGATGCGCTCGCTGCAGCAGGCTTCAAACAGCGCTGCGTGTGGCTGCCAGAGAGGCACCAGGTGGCTTCAGAAGGTCTGCGGGGCTGTGAGCCCACAACACCCGGCCACCTGGCTGGGGAGGTAGGGGTGGACAGGGGGTGCAGGCTGCAGGCCTGAACACCAGCTCCCACAAGCCCTCTGGCCCACATCCCTGCCCACCTCGGCTCGTTCTGTCAGGACCAAAGGACAGAGGGGCACCGGGCACCTGCCCTGTACAGCCCTGCAGCCCCCTACTCACGCTGTCATCATCTGCGTCGGTGCTGAAGCTTATCTCCACCACCCTGTCAAACGGCGCACTGAGGAGACAGATACAGCCTCTCACCCTGGAGTGGGCTCAGAGCACCCTGTCTTTTCTTCCATCAGTAAGCACTCTTCAGCTGGGGGGCTCTGAGGCCTGTCAGCTGGGGAGGGGCCCCGGGGCCTCTCAGCCGGGGGGTCCAGGACCAGCCTCGACTTGGAGGTGGTCAAGCCCAGGCTCTCAGTCCATAAGTGACAGGCCTCAGCTGCAGCATCCATAGCCAGGCTGGGCAGAGGCCACGGGCGGCCTGTGTGGTTCACTGGCACCTGCCCACTGCCACCTCCTGAGGGACTTCAGGCGGTTGTGGGACAACTACTCACACAAGGACAGGGCTGTGGTGGGAGGGGGTGGAGTAGACAGGGTGGCTGGCAGTGGGTGTGGACAGAGGAGAGGTGCCGCTCTGACCACCAGGGACAATGGGCTGACAGACAAGCTGAAGGCAGCATGGGTGGCCTGTGCAGGTGACAACACCCTACCCACTCGGTGAACCCTCCAGGGCTTGGCTCTGAGGCCGGTCCTCCTCAGTCTCCACTCACTGACGAGTTGGGGGACTCACTTGATGTTGTCGTCCTGGTCTGCAAACTCTTCGTCATTGAAGCCAAACTGATCCACGAAGCTGGCTGTCATCTGCTGGATCTGGTACTCCGAGAAGGCCTGGGGAATGAGCACCTGTCAGGGCGTCCCCCCATGCTGCCCACAGGGCTTTCCCACAGGTTCCCTGCACAGGTTCCCTGCAAGGGGCTCCCTGGCGCGGGTCACAGCGGGAGGCAGGTCTCAGGACACAGCACCTCACGCACCTGCTGGAGGGAAAGCTCGCTGGGGAAGGTGCTGTCGATGTCCTCATCCTCGCTGGAGGAGTGCAGGTGGTGCGTGCTCACCTGCAACAGCCAGAGTAGGAGTGCAGCGGGGGCCCTCTGCAGACCACCCCCGGCTCCCCACAGGGTCCTCACTCAGCCAGCCCTGGGGGACCAGTGTGTGGCCTACGTGCCACGTCCCTAAGCCCGTGCTCACCAGGTCCACAGCGTTCCTGCGGTTGGTCTCCGTCAGGGTCTCCTCCACAAAGCTCTCCCAGCGCCCCCGGCAGTCCTCAGGGAGCCCTGCAAGGAAGCGTCGCCGCTCAGCCTCCAGGACTGAGGCCCCCGGGGCCTGTCCAGGTGCTGGGGCTTGTTGGAGTAGGGCCAAACTCAAGGGCGCTGCCCTGTGGGGGCACAGACTTGTGGCAACCAAGCAAAGGGGTGGCCCCTTCTGTCCCTGTGTAGAGGAAGCTCAGTGGCCATTAGGCTTGAGGCCACGCTGAGGTTCCCGCCCTAGAATGACCCCTGTGGCACACTCGCCCTCGGGGCCACGCTGAGGTTCCCACCCTAGAATGACCCGGTGGGCGGGGCCATGCTGAGGTTCTCACCCTAGAATGACCTGGGCGGCGCACTCGCCCTTGGGGCCACGCTGAGGTTCCCGCCCTAGAATGACCTGGGCAGTAGACTCGCCCTTGGGGCCAAGCTGCAGGAGACCAGAGTCCTGGCCTTGCTCTTTACTCAGGCCTGTGGCGCCACCTGACACGCACTCGGCCCTGACCACCACAGCCCATGGCAGGGACAGGGTCTCGGGCAAATGATGGCCTAACTCAACTGGACACCCAGGTCCAGTGAGGGAAGAGCGGACGGGGGGGCAAGGGGACAGCCCTGCACACTTGCCTTGGCATTAGTGTGACTGTCAGTTGCCAAGGGGTGGGACGCTCAGGACACAGCTCTGGCCAGAGGGTGTGTGACCAAAGGGCTCTCACCTCGGATGACCTCGCTGATGTGGGTCTGCACGGGGCCCCGCTCCAGGTTCTGCACCACCGCGTTGGCAATCCGTGTGAGGTGGCCCATGTTCCCACGCCGCATGCCTCCCGCTGCCCTGAAAGCAACATGGTCACAATTAGTGTGGTCGGTGCCAGCCCCCAGGTCCCCTTGACACTCCAGCCCCCGCTCCCCCAGCTCCACACCCCCAGCCCAGCCATGGATCCTCTGCACCCCAGCCTAGTTCCCAATTCCCCCTCACCATGGGAGAAAGCACGGCCTTCCCATCACTGTCTGCCCAGAATCAGTCCTGTCAGTGTGGTCACTGCAGCCTCCTGAAGCTGCCACTTTTCTCCCGGTGGGACTCAGGCCTCCTCACCCTCCACAGCCTTCCAACCACTGTTCTCACTGCAGCGCCCCCACCAGATTAACCTCCAAGAGCAGCTTGCACCCTCCTCACCAGCCCCGTGGGCCTCGCTCCCAGGACACATTTTTGTAGCCGGCCTGCTACCGTTCTTACTCCTGCAGTACCAGAGAGCCTGCAGCTGGCCAGAGGCCCTGGCAGAGAGCCTGTGGCTGGCCAGCGGCCGTACCTGAGAGAGCCTGCGGCTGGCCAGCGGCCGTACCTGAGAGAGCCTGCGGCTGGCCAGCGGCCGTACCTGAGAGAGCCTGCGGCTGGCCAGCGGCCGTACCTGAGAGAGCCTGCGGCTGGCCAGCGGCCGTACCTGAGAGAGCCTGCGGCTGGCCAGCGGCCGTACCTGAGAGAGCCTGCGGCTGGCCAGCAGCAGCCAGGGCAGGCACCATCCTCACTCCTGCTGTACCAGAGAGCCTGTGGCATCACCTGAGTCCTACAGCTGGCCAGCATCTGACCCAGGACAGTTGGGCTGTGAGCGCATACTCTTCACACTCCACAGCTGCGGCCTCCCATGGTCCCAGGCCCCAGAAACCCCCAAGCACCGCCCGAGCCCAGTTGTGCTCCTGGCAGACTGAGAAATGGGTGGTGGATGGTGGGTACTGGGGACAGGACACCAAGTTAAGTGGGAGGCAGAGAGAAGTTAAATTAAAACTGCTTCCTGCACCAGTGCTGGGCATACCCCAGGCTCTTGGGAATATCAAGACTGGATGCTGGACTGCGCTGGGGCAGACGGGCACGGGCAGGGCGGGCAGGAGGACATGGTGCCCAGTCTCACCCACCACCCCACTTGCTCACTGCACCACCATAAACATGGGTGGCACGCAGCCCTCATGGTCCACACACAATCAGATAGGAACGATGGGTTTTAAAGCCCCCAGATCATTAGGGAAGACTTAAAGAGTTAAATTTTCAAGCATCAGGTCATAGCGAGAGAATTCACTTTCGCCATGTTCTTCCCTGAAGCTGCGTGACTGTGTGCAGGGAAGGTGGGTGCAAGGAAGCGGGGGCGGCAGGGGAGCCTCTCGCAGTGGGAGGGGGCTCCAAACACAGGGCCCTTCAGCCACACCAGAAGCCTGGACACCAAAGCTTTCAGGCCTGGGGCCAGCACTGCCCACCACACAGTTAAGATCAGCAACTGCTAAGTGAGAAAAGGCCGGTGGGGGGATGGGGGAAGCGAGAAGGAGGGCGGGGCAAAAAGGAACCCCTTCCTGGTTCAGGTGAGCCTGTGGTGGGCAGGCATAGGGCAGAAGATGAGGATCTGGGCTAACGGGCAGGTAGACAGAGATGTGGTGAGAACATTTAAGTCTCGTTCTGAGGGCGCCTGACCTGAAACTGGGAGACTAGCCTCCCCTCAGGCTGAGCCCCCCAAGCTCGCCCCCCACCAGCTGACACCCCTCCACTTCCCTGTCCCCCAGCTCACTCCCTGGATGGGCCCCCAGACAACCTCCCGGCTGACCCTCCCCAGGCTGAATCCCCTGCTGAATCCCCTGCCCGGTCCTGCCTCTCTCTTCTGGCTTTGCCCATGCTCTGACCTTCCTGGTCGGCTTGTGGGGCTGTTTCCAGGAGACAGGACACATCTTTGTACAAGTCTCCAAGGCTGCCCTGCAGCCATGTCAACTGCCCGCCCCAAGCCAGCCCCCTGCCCTCCCAGCAGGGCTCTCACTGTGTGTGGTCGTTGGCTTCCCAGGCCTCCAGGATCCTCTGTACCAGGCAGCACTTCTGAAACAGCTAGGGGGACAGGCAGTGTCAGGGTGGGGCACAGAGAGTCAGGATGTCAGCGCTGAGGGGCTGGTGGCCTGTGACACACGCTAGGCTAGCAGCTTGCAGTCCCCACTGGCACCCAGAGGCAGGGGCTGCTGGCCTAGACAGCAATGCTACCCGGGGCTCATCAGGAAGTGGAGACTGGTAGACAGAAGGCTGTCCCCATACCCCCCACCCCTGGCCTCCCCATGCCCTCCCTGCAGCACTGGAGTGAGCAGTCTAAAACAGGACCTCGACGTAAACCCCAAATCCTGACTGTAGCTGACCCAGAAAGCAAACCACTTCACCTCCAGTCACTCTCCCCACGACTCAGCCCCCAGAGGGGCCTGCCTTGGGCCCTGAGTGCTCATCTCTGAGCCTGGCTCAGGCTGGTTCCTCCACCTGGAAGGCCCTGATCCCAGCCGCCCACCGCAGTGTCCCTGGGCTGCACACTCCCCCCACCCCACCCGGCCCGTCACTGACCCCACCGCTTGACAGTGAAGCCCCAGCCTCCAGGGAGGAGGCTCTACGTGCAGGTGTGATGGCGAGGGGAAGGCCCTGTGTGTATGTGTGACGGTGAGGGGGAGGCCCTGTGTGCAAGTGTGACGGTGAGGGGGAGGCCCTGTGTGCAGGTATGACGGCCAGGGGGAGGCCTTGTGTGCAGGTGTGACGGTGAGGGGGCAGACGGGATGCAGGAAGTAGGCCAGGCCCTGGGTCCACAGGCACTGTTTTTAAGCCCCAAGTTTTTTCATGAGACCCTGACCCATTGCTCTCCCCTCTGGGCTTCCCTTGTGGCAACCTCAGAACAGTGAGCCATCCCCCAGGCACCAGGTTGACCAGCGCTGCTCACAGCATGTCCAGGGCTGCCCTGTCCCTCTCCAGGCCATGACCCAGACAGGCCCTGATGCTGCCTTGTGATTTGGTGTCCTCTCACGTGAGGGTCAGAGGAAGACTGCCCGTGAGTCCAATGAACGCTGGCTGCAGAAAGCAGGTGTCCACGTCCTTGTCACCCCTCTTCACACAGCCCCAGATGGCCTTGGCTGGGGAGGGGTGGGGTAGTCCAGGGGGCCCAGGGGCTGCACTCACGTGGGTCACCAGCATGTCTTCAGGGCGGCCGGCTGCAGGCTGGGGGTCCTTGGGGGTCCCATTCCCGGGTGCTGGCTCCGCCCGGCTCACAGGCTCGCCGGCGTCTGCTCTGTCTTCCCGGGCGGCGTGGGAGAGGATGGCCGCTATGCACAGTTCCACTTGGAAGTGCAAGAAGTTATTCCAGGTGTACTTGAAAAACAAGTCCTGGTGGACAGAGAACGGGCGTGCACTCAGACAGGCATTCTGACAGCAGGAGCGTGGCAGTGTCTCCACACATCACTCCCCACCCCGATCTTAACCACATGTAAAAGGAGTGATGTGGTGGCCGCATGACAGCAGGACCTGGACCCTCCTGGGGAAGCCGATGTCGGAAGACCCCTCGGGCCACACCAGGCAGCGGCGGCCTAACGCAAGTTCCGGCGCCTTGGCCTCCCCGGAGTGGCCCCTGCCCCTTCCCCATGCACCCCCTGCCACACCACAATGGGGGCACAGCAGCCTCCAAGTCTCTGACCCTCTAAGTTGGCAGGGAGCTGGGAACGGGGCTCGCTGACTGTGCACCCTGCCCGCTGCCACCCACGCAGCCTGCGTGCCTGGCCCTCCTACACATGGGCACACACATGGATGGGGGGCTGGAGAGGGCCTGGAGGGGGGCAGGGGACTGGAGGGGGGCTGGAGAAGGGCTGGAGGGGGGCAGGGGGCTGGAGAGAGGCTGGAGGGGGCTGGAGAAGGGCTGGGGGGGATGGAGAGGGGCTGGAGGGGGGCTGGAGAAGGACGAGGGGAGCTGGAGAGGCTGGAGGGGGCTGGAGGGGAGCTGGAAGGGGAGCTGGAGGGGGGCTGGAGGAAGGCTGGAGGGGGGGCAGGGGGCTGGAGAGAGGCCGGAGGGGGCTGGAGAAGGGCTAGAGGGAGGATGGAGAGGGGCTGGAGGGGGGCTGGAGGGGGGCTGGAGAGGGGCTGGAGGGGGGCTGGAGGGGGACTGGAGGAGGGCTAGAGAGGGGCTGGAGAAGGACTGGAGGGGGGCTGGAGGGGGGCTGGAGGGGGGCTGGAGAGGGGCTGGAGGTGGGCTGGAGAAGGACGGGGGGAGCTGGAGAGGCTGGAGGGGGCTGGAGGGGAGCTGGAAGGGGAGCTGGAGGGGGGCTGGAGGAAGGCTGGAGAGGAGCTGGAGTGGGCATGGGGTTGGAGAGGGGCACAAGTCTACTGCTGGCCACCGTTCCCTCCTCCGTTCTCCTGCACAGAGCATGGCCCACCCCAGCTCCCACCTGTGACACTGGTATTCACCTCACCGAGCCCCGCACTGTGGGAGGCGCACAGAGACCCTCAGTGCACTCCCAGCACAAAGCTGACCTTGACCTTCACTGCCACTGTTGCCATTCTCCCACCACAGAGGACCAAGCCCCCACCCCAAACATCCCCAGGACACAGGGACCGCACAGTGTGGCTCCCCCACGGGGCTGCTGCACCGTCCGCACCACACTGCCCAGCATGCCCTGCGCTCAGTGTGCCTCCTCACCCACCGCTCAGCCTCAGTGCACTGGCCTCTCTGCTCCCAGGGCTGCCAGCACACCGCCCTCAGGACAGCGGTGCGTGGAACAGGGGGGTCCAGGGAAGCATGGGGACACAGGGATGCAGGGTACAGGGACGTGTAGGGTGCAGGGATGTGTGGGCTGCAGGGATGTGTGGGGTACAGGGACATGTGGGGTACTGGAACACGGGGTGTGGGATACAGGGGCATGGGGACATGAGGTGCAAGGATGCACGGCACAGGACGTTGAGGTGAGGTACAGGAAAGCAGGACATGGAGCAGGGTCACAGTATGCTTGGATGTGGGGCATGGGCATGTGGGGCATGCGGTGGGTGCGGAGTATGAAGGGTGGGACATAGGGACTCGGGGTGTGGGATACAGGGATGTGGGGACATAGGGATACAAGTCTGCAGAGCACAGGGCACAAGGGTGGAGTACAGGGACACAGGACATGGGGTACAGGGGCGCAGGTACAGGGACACGGCGCAGGGGGTGAGTACAGGGATGCAGGCTGCAGGGGGTGGGTGCAGAGACGTGGAGTGCAGGGGTGTATGCAGGGATGCAGGATGAGGGGTGCAAGGGGTGGGTGCAGGGATGCTGAGTGCAGGAGTGCTTGCAGGGACACAGGATGAGGGGTGCAAGGGGTGGGTGCAGGGACGTGGAGTGCGGGGGTGCATGCAGTGATACAGGGGGTGGGTGCAGGGATGTGGAGTGTGGCGGTGCATGCAGGGATGCAGGATGAGGGGTGCAGGGATGCAGGATGAGGGGTGCAGGGGTGGGTGCAGAGACGTGGAGTACAGGAGGTGCGGGCAGGGATGCAGGATGAGGGGCACAGCGGGTGGGTGCAGGGACGTGGAGTACAGGGGTATGGTGAAGGGACACAGGACAAGGGGCACAGGGGGTGGGCACCATCCTGTGACACTGAGTCTCCTGGAGGAGGCCTGGGGTCACAGGCAGGCCTGGGTCAGGTGGCCAGCACGGCTTTGAGCCTGGGCCCCTCCTCTGTACTGTGGGGAGTGTAGGGCGGTCTCCAGAGCTGGCATGAGACCGAGTAAGAACGAGGTCAAAGGACACTGGCTATGTCCCTCAGGGGGTGGCTGCCCAGACAGATCACATAACCTCTGCCCTTCCATGGACTGCTCATCCGTCTGTCTAGCCAAACCGTCCCCATCTGCTCGGCTGCTCTGCCCACAGTAGACACTGCTGTGCGTTTCCTGTTTACTATCCAGACAACTGACCACGTCCACAAGCCAACGTGGGGGAGGAACATCACCCTCATCCGTCAGCGCCCTGCACAGACACAGGGATGTGTGGGCGGTGCTCGGGCTTCGGAGGCACTGGGGTCTGCACAGCCTGCCAGGGGTCAGCACTTGGGGGGTTTCCGGATGTCGTTGTCACAGAGGTGCAGGACCTCGAGGGCAGGGCTGCAAGGGGCCCGGTGTTAGTGGGCGCTAAGGAAGGACACCGCTCCACAGGAGGACCCCCAACCCACGGAAATCACCATCTCTGGTGGCCCTGGCTGGCCACACAGACACAAGCCTGCGCTGACCTCTCGTGGAAAGGGCACACAAGCTGCCCTGCCTCCAGGCCCCCTTGGCCCGTGTTCTCCAGCATGCCTCATGGGAACCGCGTCCTCTCTGAGCCACCAGGGTGGCCTAGAGCTGAAATTTACTGCTTGAGCCAGACATGCTGCAGTAAAGACCCCTCTGCGCATCTGCGGCATAAATTCACCCAGGTGGGAGAGCAGGCCCAGGGCAGAGGCACCCCTTACCCTCCACTCGGGAAGCCCGACTCAGCAGGCAGGCCAAGTGTCTGCTGAACTTATGTGCAGCAGCGGGAACCAGGAGTGGGAGAGACACTCCGCAAGAGGGTTTGATAGAAACAGACAATAGGCCACGAGGACCTGGAACAAAATGCTGCAGCAGACGCACAGGCAAGGACAGGGGAGACATCTGTGACCCAAACAAAGCGTCAGATAACAGGGCCCACATTCCTCATCTGTGAGGAGCTCCCCACTTTCCACAGCCTTCTAGAAGCAGGACGGTCACCGTGGCCTATGGTGTGTGGTCAGACCACACTGGGTTGGTACACCAGCTTTTCTACATGAGCACGGATCACATTTCCATCACTAGAAATCTCTTCTCAGAAGAGAATTCTTTGAAAAAGAGAAAAGGAAAGTATCCCTGTCCCTGCCCCCATCTGGGATTTCAGTCACAGCGGGCCCATTAATCCCCCAATGCTGGTCGGTCCTGGTCCTTCGGGAACTGAGACTGCAGGGGAGCCTGGGAGGCATCTGCCCATGGTGCCCCCTGCTGCTCTGGCCCTTGGCTCCTGAGTCTCTCCCAGACACCAGAGTCCCACAGGCAGCAGGGGCGTTCTGCAACAGCCAATTGAGACCTGCAAGCCACCCTGTCCCAGCAGACCAGGAGCTGCTTGCTGTCTGGATGTTTTATACTTTAAAACCACAATTAAGTTCTAACTCATCCAGTCAAAACATCAGGATGGAAGTGGACCATGTGATCCCACCCCTGAAAGCAGCTGCCATCCCAATAGGAGGACAGCGACCACCAGCTGAAAGGGACACACGGACAAACAAATGCCCTCTCAAGACGCACAGATGTGGAACACACAGACAGACAAATGCCCTCTTCAGACGCACAGATGTGGGACACACAGACAGACAAATGTCCTCTTCACATGCACAGATGTGGGACACACAGACAAATGTCCTCTTCAGATGCACAGATGTGGGACACACAGACAAATGCCCTCTTCAGACGCACAGATGTGGGACACAGACAAATGTCCTCTTCACATGCACAGATGTGCGACACACAGACAAATGTCCTCTTCAGACGCACAGATGTGGGACACACAGACAAATGCCCTCTTCAGACGCACAGATGTGGGACACACAGACAAATGTCCTCTTCACGTGCACAGATGTGGGACACACAGACAAATGTCCTCTTCAGACGCACAGATGTGAGACACACAGACAAATGTCCTCTTCAGACGCACAGATGTGGGACACACAGACAAATGCCCTCTTCAGACGCACAGATGTGGGACACAGACAAATGTCCTCTTCACATGCACAGATGTGGGACACACAGACAAATGCCCTCTTCACATGCACAGATGTGGGACACACAGACAAATGTCCTCTTCACATGCACAGATGTGGGACACACAGACAAATGTCCTCTTCACATGCAAAGATGTGGGACACACAGACAAATGTCCTCTTCAGACGCACAGATGTGGGACACACAGACAAATGCCCTCTTCAGACGCACAGATGTGGGACACACAGACAAATGTCCTCTTCACGTGCACAGATGTGGGACACACAGACAAATGTCCTCTTCACGTGCACAGATGTGGGACACAGACAAATGTCCTCTTCACATGCACAGATGTGGGACACACAGACAAATGTCCTCTTCAGACGCACAGATGTGGGACACAGACAAATGCCCTCTTCAGACGCACAGATGTGGGACACACAGACAAATGTCCTCTTCACATGCACAGATGTGGGACACACAGACAAATGCCCTCTTCACATGCACAGATGTGGGACACACAGACAAATGTCCTCTTCACATGCACAGATGTGGGACACACAGACAAATGCCCTCTTCAGACGCACAGATGTGGGACACAGACAAATGCCCTCTTCAGACGCACAGATGTGGGACACACAGACAAATGTCTTCTTCACATGCACAGATGTGGGACACACAGACAAATGTCCTCTTCAGACGCACAGATGTGGGACACAGACAAATGCCCTCTCAGACGCACAGATGTGGGACACAGACAAATGCCCTCTCAGACGCACAGATGTGGGACACAAATGCCCTCTCGAGATGCACAGATGTGGGACACAGAGACAGACAAATGCCCCCTTGATGAGAGGCAGAGACCTCGGACACACAGACAAATGTCCTCTTGATGAGATGTACAGACGTGGGACGCAGACAGGTGCACCTGCAGGATGCACGGACTCACTATGGACGCCTAGTGGACATACGATGCCCCAGGCTGGCACGGCCTACTCACCAGCAGCAGGTCCATGGTGTTGAGCCGGCAGAGCTCCTGGTTGACACTGGGCGTGTTCGTGTGCAGCAGTGCAGCCACGAGGCGGGCGCCATGCAGGCGGGCGTTTCCCAGTGGCTCCTCCAGCACGCCGATGGTGGTGAGGATCGCGCTTTTCTACAGCACAGGTTGCCGCCGTCAGCCTTGTTCCCACACCACCTGCTCTGAGGGGCTGTGGGGTCTGCCTGTGACAGGAGCTGAGGGGATCATCAAGCCCCATGCCCCAGTGCTCCCTGTGCACACCAGCCATCGGGAGAGCCCCGTGGCAGGTGGAGACGGCCCATCGGAGGGTGGGAGACCCCGTGCGACACCAGAGGCAGAGCCACAGGCCCCCATGAACCTGTCTTATCACTGCTGACCCCACCTTCTCATTACCCTCGTCCTGGGCATGACCTGCCTCCGTGAAGCTCACTTTCTCATGGGGAGATGGACAATAAGCATGTTGACAAAGGAGCCACACAGCATGGCAGGTCACGCAGTGGTAAGGAGATGCATTGGGGATGGGCTGGGGGCTATGGTGGGCAGGCAGCAGCCCTGAACAGCATCTAAGAAAAGACCGAAGGGCTAGGGTGCAGGCTCTCTGACGTCACCCTCCTCAGCATGACCACACGCACCCCACCCCGTGCTGCCGATCCAAGCCACCCAGGCTGGCCCTCAGGAGCTGAGCGCTCCGCACCAACCCTGATTCCAGAAGGGTGAGAGGCATCAGGCTCTGCAGAATGTGGGCCCTCGGCCTCACCATCAGGTACGAAAATGGCCCAGGTGCTGAGGGAAGGCCTGAGGGGCCACTCGCATCTCCTCTGCCCGCATGCCCCATGCAGCCAACCAGCTCACCTTTGGTGGGCTGAGCAGCAGGCGGTGGAAGTCCCTCAGCCGCGGCTCGATGCCCTGCAGTACGCTGCTGCTGACGCTGTGCGGCCGCTCAAGTCCCTGAGAGAAGGAGTCCACCGAGCCACCGTCTGTCCTGTGAAGGCAGGGGCAGCCGTCAATGGGGCATGCCACCCTCAGGCCAGAGCCGCACAACACACAGCCTTCTCCCTGGAGGAGATGCTTTCCCCTTTCCCAAGAGGAAACTTCAAGAGTGAAACTGCCCGCGGCCTCCACACATCTTTTGGTGGCTGGTGTAGATGAAGAAGCAGGAAACATTCAGGAAAAGCTCGGGGTAATGAGTGGAAAGAGAGCGAGAGGAGGGAGTGGCAGGATGTGGCACGGTTCCCAACGGCGTGGCTCCCTGAAGGCACCTGGCGCACCACACCCTCATTACTGCCTCTGAAGCACTCACCGCTGTCCCCACACCTGGGCTGGGAAACCAGACAGGGTGGTCCCATGTCATCCCTTTGGCCTTTTCAAACCGAGAGCTTGATTTACAGACTTTTTCCAATTATAAAAGTAATATATGATCATTACAGAAAAAAGTTTTAAATACACAAAAGGATAAAAAAGTGAAGATAAACAACTGGCCTATCTGTCTTTCCTCATTATCATGCCACCCTTCAGAAAGAGCCCAGGCCTCCTCCCCAAACCCGCAGGGGACCAAGGGCAATTACACTGGGTTTATGAGGGAAGAAAAAACAACATTCTGGATACTGAACTAAAGAAAATGACTCTCACATTGTAATTCTACTTCTAGGTAATAAACAAATATGCATCAGATGCCAAAAAAAGAGATACAGAGACTGCTAACAATCTCACCGTCTGCAGGTAAAGCCAATTTCTATCGTTCCTTTCTCGTTTTCTTTTTAAAAGTGCACACTGTCAGTGCCGGGGGCTACAGCAGAGTCCCTGAGGGTGGGAACCAGGGGGCTCAGCACAGAGAGAGGCAAGCAGGCAGGAGGCAGAGGGGACGGAGGGGGCTCCCTGAGGCAGCGCCCGGATGGTGCCGACGCCCTCTTTCAGGGCGTACCCAACGGGTCGCCCAGCCCTGCCCAGCCCACGGCCCACTCCTTCTTGGACGCTCTTCTCCCCAGCCCTCTCAGCCCACTGACGGAGTTCCCGCACTCCGCTTGTCTCCCGTTGTCAGCCGCTCACCAGGGTCTCCTCCTCGGCTCCCTCTGGGCCACCTCGTCTCTGGCCACCCGCGACACCAAGAGCCAACCTGGATGCTCCCCTTCTCCAGACCTGCACTTTCAACAAACTCCTGGAATTTCTACTGGGGCATTCCATAGGGGTCTCAAACTCACACATCCAAAAACGAGTTCCGTTTCTTCCCCAAACTTGCCTGCCTGCTGCGTCCCGCTGCTTAATGGCCCCACTCGACCCTGTGAGAAGAGCTGGAGCACCATTCCCCACTCCCATCCTCAGTGTATGCGCCTCCCCAGCCCACCCTGCACACGCCCCCCTGCAGCACCTCCGCAGGAACACAGACACGTGCCAACTGACCAGAGTGGTAGTCTTGGGGGTGGGGGATTGACACAATGACCAAAGGGGACTTGCCCTGAACTGTAAACTGCGTAATGGGAAACGAGTTAAAGACACAGACAATAGGCCTGACTCGCCACCTGGCCCCCAGCGCCCTCACATGAAGACTCACCCGGCACGCCGCGCCTCCAGCAGAGTCAGCAGGACCTGCGTGCCGTGCACCAGGCAGCTCTCGGTCTGATCCCCGTCGAACATGTTCCCGAGCAGCTGCTCCACACAGCCCTGCCTGTCAGAGACACATGTGGTCGCTGCAGGGGCACCGGCCACGCCCGGAACCAAGAGGGCTCCCACTAGGCCTGACCTCGGGCCTGCCAGGGACACCCTGGGGACCTCCCCCTGCAGCCGGGAGAGCCCGTCACAACAACACAGCTCCCAGTCTGGGCAAGGATGGTGAGGGACGGTAGCACCTCCCGCTGAGGCAGGCCTCGGGTCCCCATGCTGCAGAGGCCCCACCTCCTGGGGCGGCACTCACGACTCCAGGACCGCGAGTAGGGGGTCGGGCTCTGCCGTCTCCTGCAGCTGACCACTCTGGTCTCTGCCCAGCCGGACGATGTCACAGAGTGTCTGAGATGCATTGGACTGCCTCTGCAGGAATAAGAAGCTGGTGCCATCAGCACCCACAGAGCACTGGGGTTCTCAGGAGACTGGGGAGGTGGAGGCAGAAGTGCCACTAAAAACAGTCCTCGGAAAGACACTTAACTCCCTCTTACCCAGTTTCTGCAAAGGTCCCAGACCAGCTAGTTCATGTCGAAGACACCTATGTCTGCCTTTCCCCTCATCAGAGGTGGATCTGCTGACACCTTTTAGCTGACTACCCCCAGGAATTCCACAGGGGCTCACAGTGGTCAGAAATGCTATGCGGTGGTTGCTCTGTACTTCTGACGGCTGTTCTGAGGGATACCGTAAACAAGAGCACAGTCCCTGACACCGGGTTTTACATTTAATAACAAATCACTGTTGTTGTGGTTGGTAGGCGCCGTCCAGTCGGTTCTGACTCACAGCAACCCTACAGGACACAGCAGAACTTCCCCATAGAGTTCCCAAGGAGTGGCTGGTGGATTTGAACTGCCGACGTTTTGATGAGCAGTCGAGCTCTTAACGTCTGCACCACCAGAGCTCCAGGAAACCACTACTCATCTTCGTCTGAGTCGTGAGGGCTGAGGAAATGAGGACGCTGCTGCAGAGGATGTACTTCTCCCAGGAAAGTGGGAACACAGCCCTGTGACTGCAGGCAGTGTGGGGTCTCCCCGCCATGCGCATGCAGGCCACGGGACACTGCAGAGAATAACCACAGCCGGCACCCGCAGGGAGCGCAGCTCCGTGTCCGACAGAGATGAGAACACCCAGGACACTAACGTGAACGCCTGTACGACTATTTTTAGGGAAAACAAGAGTCGCCAGGCTGGCTTTGTGGCAGCGTGCCTGCCTCTGGATAGCTATTGACAGGCGAGTCAAGAGCCAGTCAGCCCCACAGCGCTCATATAGGGCAGCCAGCTTCCCTAGTCATGGGGAACAGAAAATAACCTGCTAAGTTTGGAGGCAATCTGATACTCAGCCACAGATAACCAATACAATCCTGTTGTAGTTGTTTTTATGATATGTACGCATTACTTTTCAGTTTAAAAAGTAGCCCAGAAGTCCAGCCCTGATTAGGGAAGAGAAGTGTTGAGCTGGCCCTGGCCCACAGGAGCAGCGAGCAGGGGCCCCATGGCACAGTACTCACGTCCTCCTCCTGACCCGGGTGGATCAGCCCCACGAGTCTCTCAATTATCTTCTCTTCATTAAGCCACTGAAACGGAAAAACGCCTGCATCACATGGAGGCGTCTGCTGCTTTCACCTGTCCCTGTCAGCTCTCACTAAAGGGAGGGAGCCCTCAGCGCTGAGACCCGTGCACCCAGCTCTATTGGACCAAACTAGGATGGATGACTGTGGCCGGGCACTGCAGGGTGAGCCAGGTGAGAACAACATCTCACAGCTCCTGAGGAACCTCAGGCCCCAAAGAACGAGAGGAGGCTCCACAGCCCCCCACAGCAACTCACCCCTGGTCCCCATCCCCGCTCAGCTCCCACACACGAGGGGCGCTGCAAAGCATAGCTGCAGACTCGTGGGATTTAGTCAGCCATGGCCCCTTGCGCGCTGGGCCATGCTAAACCCTGGGTTAAGAAAGCTGCCAGGAGGACGTCACAGCGAGAACTGCCAGTACCAGGCCCCTGGGGGGCCGCCCTTCCAATGTCTCAAATGCCAGGTAAAGACTGTGCTGCTACCACAGGTCTGCAGAGGCCCACCAGCATCAGTTCCTTCGCTCTGGGCAGGACTTACAGCAGTTTAACTTGGTAACACCCATTATTTCCTGGTTAATCAAAACTTCTGAGTGAGAAAGTCGTATCTTGATTAATAAAGGCACAAAAGTGAATCTATTACTACTCAGTAAAAGTGGATTCCGTCTCCCAGGGCTCCACGAGGGGAAGAGACAACAAAAGGGCTGTAGGTAGGTAACGAGAGGTGTCTACAGGAGCACGGGAGCAATGCCACGTTTACCGAATCCTTTGGGCAAAGCCTAGGAAACGCTCTTCTTTTGTTCTAGGTTTCCTACTGGCAAACTCTGGGTGTTTATCCAAGGCACAGAACCACTCTCGTGCGCACCAGCACTCACTGAGAACGGGGCTGCCTCGGGTGCTTGGTCATCCCGCAAATGCTCTGTGACATGCAAGCTGTTGTTCCCTTTCGGAGGGAAGGGCTGCTGTGGGGCTCAGCAGGAGCAGACAGTCCTGGAAAGTCACACCAGCCCTGAGCACCCCAAGTTTTCTAAGGATGCATCATTCTGAGATCAAGCACTCCCTACTGGATATTACATCAGGGGCCAGCAAGGGCCAGTGGGTCAAAGTTGCCCACTGCCCCCTGTTGTAAATAAACTTTTATTGGAACACAGCCACACTCATTCGTTTGCATACTGCCTCTGGCTGCTAGGCCAGCAAAATCTAAATGCTTACCACTGGCCCTTTGCAGAAGGGTGTTGGCTTGGTCCTGTGCTACAGGCTTAGCATTCCCTCAACACCTGTCTGCTTAGGGCCTGATAATTCCAGGGTTTAGACATGTCAGCACTGATGGGACAGGAACGGTTCATCCACCACACAGAACCCTCCCGAAGGTCTTGAAAAAGAACATTGAACCTAAACATCCCATATTTATCAGGAGATACTCCATCAGGGAGGATGGCTTTTTTTTTTTTCCATTACTGGGAAGCAAAGTTGCCAAATTACAACCACTGCTAATGAGTTACCATACAACACCCACTGCTACCGCAATACCGCGTAACACCCACAACTGCTACCGCGTTACCAGGTAACACCCACGACTGCTACCGCGTTACCAGGTAACACCCACGACTGCCACCACGTTACCAGGTAGCACCCACGACTGCTACCGCGTTACCAGGTAACACCGACTGCTACCGCATTACCAGGTAGCACCCACGACTGCTACCGCGTTACCAGGTAACACCGACTGCTACCGCATTACCAGGTAGCACCCACGACTGCTACCGCGTTACCAGGTAACACCGACTGCTACCGCGTTACCAGGTAGCACCCATGACTGCCACCGCGTTACCAGGTAGCACCCACGACTGCTACCGCGTTACCAGGTAACACCGACTGCTACCGCATTACCAGGTAACACCCACGACTGCTACCGCGTTACCAGGTAACACAACTGCTACCGCGTTACCAGGTAACACCCACGACTGCTACCGCGTTACCAGGTAACACTGACTGCTACCACGTTACCAGGTAACAGTGACTGCTACCGCGTTACCACCTAACACCCACGACTGCTACCGCGTTACCAGGTAGCACCCACGACTGCTACCGCGTTACCAGGTAGCACCCACGACTGCTACCGCGTTACCAGGTAGCACCCACGACTGCTACCGCGTTACCAGGTAACACCCACGACTGCTACCGCGTTACCAGGTAACACCGACTGCTACCGCGTTACCAGGTAACACCGACTGCTACCGTGTTACCAGGTAACACCCATGACTGCTACCTCGTTACCAGGTAACACCCATGACTGCTACCGTGTTACCAGGTAACACCGACTGCTACCGTGTTACCAGGTAACACCCATGACTGCTACCTCGTTACCAGGTAACACCCATGACTGCTACTGCGTTACCAGGTAACACTGACTGCTACCGCATTACCAGGTAGCACCCACCACTGCTACCGCGTTACCAGGTAACAAAACTGCTACCACGTTACCAGGTAACACCCACGACTGCCACCGCGTTACCAGGTAACACCGACTGCTACCACGTTACCAGGTAACACAACTGCTACTGCGCCTATCACCCCAGGCCCACCTGAGCCAAGAGGAGCAATGTACTTGCCACCCCTCAAGGTTAGGGCTGGCCATGGAGGTTGTCCTGGCCAGTGCAGCTTGATGGAGGTATGGTGTGTGCTCACATCCCACCTTCTCTCATCGAGGTCACAGCCGCAGCACTGTCTGAACAGAGGGGGCCACCTCACCACCCTGGGCTCCAGAAGGAGGTTCTGCAGACCCCCATAGGCCTGTGGACCCCAGGCAGTGAGAGAGGACCTTGGTCGCCATAAGCCACTAGGACCTGGGGATGTTGCTGCCACAGCACAGCCTGGACTGTCCTGACTGAGAGTCCTCACGGGCAGTGTTTGCATCTGTCCAATCCAGACAGGACAGGCAGTAACTGAATTCTAGGATGACCCTGATGTTTGTTTATAAGTCAGGGTAGGGGGTACCACCAACATGTTGTAAGCATACGTAAACTCGGAAACCCTGGTGGAGTAGTGGTTAAGTGCTATGGCTGCTAACCAAAAGGTTGGCAGTTTGAATCCACCAGGTGCTCCTTGGAAACTCTATGTGGCAGTTCTACTCTGTCCTATAGGGTCACTATGAGTCAGAATCAACTCGAATGCAATGGGTTTTTAATACGTAAACACTGTCTTAAGAATGCATCTCAGAAGACCAGGACACAAAAGAGCCAGAAAGAGCTGGAGACCCAGTGCCCCCGGCCCCCATCCCAGTGCAAACGAGACTGGATGTGAGCCCCAGGCTGCCCCACCCTGCAACATCCAGGGTCAGGCCAGGAGCAGCAAAACCACCCTTCCAAGTCCAGAGTACGTACTGGACGCAGCCCCATTGCCTGGCTAGACTCACTGCCACACAAACTCCGTGCCTGCACCCACCTCTGGTTCCACATCCAAAGACTGGATGGCATGACCCAGGGGCTGCTCTGAGAACCGAGAGAGGTGAGATGCTTGGACGCAGTGTGGGTGACAGCGGCCACTACTCACACAACACTCAGCGCACAGCGCTGGCTGTCGTCTTAAACTTTGTGGAGGCTTCCCACAAAGGAACAAGTATTAAGCTGTGTACTGTCCCCAACTCCAGGGCTGGAAAGCCTCATCTTCTCAGGTTAGAGCTATGGGGAGGCATCCTCCCGCTGAGTGGGTGCCCTGTTGGAAGTCTCCGTGACTCTGTCTTCCATGGCGAGACTCTCAGCAAGCACTGTTCTCACAGGTGTGCACCTGGGCGCAAGGCTGAGGTGGCGCTGGGGAGGGTGGGGAAGGTGCAGGGGAGGGAAGGAAGGCAAGCCATTTCTGCTCCCTCACAGAGTGAGGGAAGCTGCTCTGCCCTGTGCCCCTGGAGGCCCAACCTCAACCACAGGCCCTCGACAAGAGCCTTACGGTGCCAGGGGAGAACGCATCCCGGCGGGAGAGTGGGTGCAGATGCATGGTGCCCTCTGAGCCCTCACCCAGCCCCTTGGCCTCCTCTTGCCAGGCACTTGCTGCATGTGCCCAGGACACACTCCATCCCCTGGTGAGCCTGCGGGCAGTGAGCTATCCCACTCAGGGCCACAAAGCAAGAATCAGGACCCACCCTAAGGACCCGTGCAGAACTCACGCGTAGGACCTCCTGCCGGAGGCCGGCCGGCTCCACGTAGCTGACCAGGCGCAGCAGCAGGTCCATCATGGCCGAGGTGCCAAGGTGCCGCAGCACGGAGCCAATGAACCCATCCTTCTTCTTCAGAAATGCGATCACCTGAAAGCAGACCTGCCCATCAGGAAGCAGGGCAGAGACTCAGGCACGAGATGCCCCCACCGGGAGTGGAGAAAGATGAACTGTCAGGGACATCATGCAGAAATGACGGAAGCTAGGAAGACAGTCCAGTGCACACAAGTCTGTCAGGAAGCCCTGACCAAGGACAGGTAGAGACATGGACGCAGGAGTGAGGGAACAGTAGCTCCCTGGCTCACTCAGAGGACCCACGCACCACACGTCCTGCTGTGCAGTTTACACACGTGAGACAGCAGGCTGCACGCACAGTAACCACACAGAACATGTGCTAAAGTGAACATGTGGACAGAGCTGGCCAGGGCCATGGGTCCTCATTTACAGGCCAGGGTCTGGACACACGTCAAGCACAGCACAGAGCAGGCAAGATAGTCAGTTGGCATTCGGCGAAGGGAAAACGAGGACCAAGGTTTTAGACTGACAACGACGGCATCCCGCGCCTGGCTGCTGACCATCGCCAACGGGCTGTGGACAGTGAAGCTGCAGAATGGGGGCACCACTGGGCCTGCCACCGATATCGTGGGCTGCTCAGGAGTTCCTAGGTGAGAGAGCAGTGACAGGGAGGAGCCTGGGCTGGGATCCACTCTGCATGCATCTGCAAACAAAACTCAGCCTGCACAGAGGAAGCTCCTATGGTGCCCAAGCCACTGGACTGGGGGCTAGGGCAGACCCAGTTCTCTGGTGGGCACTCTGGGAACAGAGGAGGTCCACCCAGCTGGGGATCTTAGACTGCACACTTGTGCTGAGATAAGGAGGGAAGGGAAGGAGGCAGAGGGAGGTGGGGAGGATGGGGGGGTGGGGAGGGGGAGGGAGGTGGGGAGGAGGAGGAGGGGGTGGGGAGGAGGACAGAGGTGGGAGGGAGGAAAAAAGGGGTGGGAGGAGGAGGGAGGTGAGGAGGAGGAGGGAGGTGGGGAGGAGGGAGTGGGGAGGAGGAGGGGGAGGAGGGAGGTGAGGAGGAGGAGGAGGGAGGTGGGGATGAGGAGGAGGGAGGTGGGGAGGAGGGAGGTGGGGAGGAGGAGAGAGGTGGGGAGGAGGAGGGAGGTGGTGAGGAGGGAGTGGGGAGGAGGAGGGGGGAGGAGGGAGGTGAGGAGGAGGAGGAGGGACGTGGGGAGGGGAAGGAGGTAAGGAGGGGGAGGGAGGTGGGGAGGGGGAGGGAGGTGGGGAGGGGGAGGAGGGAGGTGGGGAGGGGGAGGAGGGAGGTGGGGAGGGGGAGGAGGTAGGGAGGGGAGGGAGGTGGGGAGGGGGAGGCCGGTGGGGAGGGGGAGGCGGTGGGGAGGGGGAGGAGGTGGGAGTGTTCTTTGAAAAGAATGAATAAACTCCTAGAGACAAAGAATCAGAACAAAACACAGAAGACTTAAATAACAGCATTAGGAATGAAACCAGGGACATCATGACACACCCGACCGATATCAAAACTACTGGGAGAGGGTATTATGAGCAACTTTATGTCAATTTATGTGAATTCAGAACAATGAAAAATTTCCTCGAAAAACATACTTTTCTAAACTGACAAAAAGAAACAGAAAATCTGAATAGTTTTATAACTTTAGAATAAATAAAATCCATAATTAAAAACCTTCCCAAGCAGAAAACTCCAGGCTCTAATGGCCTTACCAGTGAATTCTACCAAACATTTAAAGAAAAATACCCCAATCTTATGCAGACTCTTTCAGGGAACATAACAGCAGGAATATGTTCCAGCTCATTCTATGAGGACATAAAACCTTGATTCTAAAAACCTGATAAGGGTGTTATAAGAAAGAGAAATTACAGGCTAATCTCATGATGAATATATATGCAAAAATGCAGCAATATAAAAGAAAGCACCATAACATATTACAACCCAGCTGGGTGTATTCCAGGAACGCAAGGTTGGTTTAGCATTAGAAAGTCAATCAGTGTACTTTACCTATTAACAAAATAGAGAAGAAAGATCATATGATCAACTCAATAGATACAGTAATAACACTTGATAAAATTCAACACCATTCATGTTATGAACTCTCAAAAAAATTAGGAGTAAATTAACAAAATAGAGAAGAAAGATCATATGATCAACTCAATAGATACAGTAATAACACTTGATAAAATTCAACACCATTCATGTTACGAACTCTCAAAAAAATCAGGAGTAAAGAAAACTTCCTTAATCAGATTTTTTTAAGTATCTATAGAAGTCTCTCAAAATCATACTTAATTGTAAAATGTTGAAAGTTTTTCCTCTGAGATTAAAAAAAAAGGTCCACTATCACCACTTCTATTCAACATTGTACTAGACGTTCCAGCAAAACAATAGACAAGAAAAAGATACAAAATGTATAAGAATAGTAAAGGACAAAATAAAATTGTCATAGATGGCATGATCATGCATGCAGAAAAAACAAGAGACCATAAAGTTCTTATCAAAATAGCTAAATACAAAGTTGCTGTTGTTATAAAATGCTGTCGAATCGATTCCGACTCATAGCAACCTATAGAACACAGCAGAACTGCCCCATGGGGTTTCTAGGCTGAAATCTTTATAGGAAGAAATCACCAGGTCTTTCTCCTGCAGGGAGCTGCTGGTGGGTCCGAACCGTTGACCTTTTGGTTAGCAGCCAAGTGCTTAACCATTGCACCACCAAGGCTCCTATAAATAGTTAATATATAAAAATAAATTGTATTTCTAACTTACAGCAACAAACTATTAGAAATAAACTTTAAAAAGACGTCATTTAGGAGAACAGTTTGGTGATTCCTCAAAAAGTTAAATACAGAACTATCATATGACCCAGAATATGCCCAAAAGAAATGAAAACAGGGAATCAAACAGATAATTGTATATCAATGTTCACTGCAGCATGATTCATAAAAAGCCAATCCCAAAAGGTTACATGCTGTATGATTCCATTTACATAACACTTCTGAAATGACAGAATTTTAGAAATGGAGGAAAGAACAGTGGTTGCCAGGAGTTACTGACGGAGAATGGGCGAGTGTAGTTATAAAAGACCAGCACAAGGGACCCTTGTAGGGATAAAACCCTTAGGTATCTAGACTGTGGTGGTGGACACAGCAATGTACACAGGTGATGACATTGTATAGAACTTAACACACACACATATACACACGCAAGTACAAGGAAAACTGGGGAAAATATGTATAAGGCCAGAGGACTGTATCTGTATCTTGCTTGTGATAGTCTACTATAGTTTTCTGTCACCACTGGAGAAAACTTGGCAAAGTGTACAGGGGATTTCTTTGAATTATTTCTTAAAACTGCATGTGAATCTACAATTATCTCAATAAAAATTTCAATTAAAGAAAGATACCATTAGAATGACATGAAAATACCGAAAGTCTCAGAATAAATCTAATGAAAGACATGCAAGACCACTACACAAAAAATGATAACATTACTAAGAAAAATTAAAGTCCTAAATAAATGGGTATACCATTTTCACGGATTATTAGTCATGAGACTATAAAGATCTCAATTTTACCCAACTGACTTATAGGAGGGAATGGCACACTCTTTCTATAAAGGGCTAGATACTAAACATCTTAGGTTTTGCGGGCCATATGGTCTCCGTAGCAACCACTCCACTTCATTGTTGTAACCTGAAAGCAGCCACAGATAACATGTAAACAAATGGGTATGGTTGTGTTCCTGTAAAACTTCATTTACAAAACAGGTGCAGGCTGGATTTTACCTGCTGGCCTTAGTTTGCTCACCTAGATCTATAGTCAATGCAAACCTAATCAAAATTTCAGCAGGTTTTTCAGAATGGAAATTGATAAGCTCATTGTAAAATTTATGTAGAAATGCAAAGGGCAAAGAAGAGTCAAAACAATCTTGAGGAAAAACAAAGTCAAAGGACTAATTCTATCAGCCATCAGGACTTGCTGTTAGGTGCCATTCTGACTCATAGTGACCCTATGTACAACAGAAAGAAACAGGGCCTGGTCCTTTGCCATTCTCACAAATCATTGCTATATTTGAGCCCATTGTTGCAGCCACTGTGTCAATCCATCTCGTTGAAGGGCTTCCTCTTTTTCGCTGGCCCTCTACTTTATTAAGCATGATGTCCTTCTCCAGGGACTGGTCCCTCCTGATAACATATCCAAAGTACGTAACATGAAGTCTCACTGCCCTCGCTTCTAAGGAGCATTCTGGTTGTACTTCTTCCAAGGCAGATTTGTTCATTCTTCTGGTAGTCCATAGTATACTCAATATTCTTCTCCAACACCATAATTCAAATGCATAATTCAAATGCATTCTTCGTTCTTCTTTACTGATCGTCCAGCTTTTGCGTGTATGAGGCGACTGAAAACACCATGGTTTGGGTCAAGTGTACATAAATCTTCAAAGTGACATCTTTGCTTTTGAACACTTTAAAGAGGTCTTTTGCAGCAGATTTGCCCAATGCAACACATCGTTCGATATCTTGACTGCTGCTTCCATGGATGTTGACTGTGGATCTAAGTGAAATGAAATCCTTGACAACCTCAATCTTTTCTCCATTTATCATAATGTGGTTTACTGGTCCCATTGTGAGGATTTTTGTTTTCTTTAAGTTGAGGTGTAATACATACTGAAGGCTGTGGTCTTTGATCTTCATCAGTAAAGTGCTTCGAGTCCTCTTCAGTTTCAGCAAGCAAGGTTGTGTCATCTGCATAACGTAGGTTTTTTTTTTTTTTTTTGATTTTTTTTTTTTATATATATTTTATTGTACTTCAGGTGAAAGCTTACAGAGCAAATAGTTTCTCATGAAATAGTAGTACACATGTTGTTTTTTGACATTGGTTAACAACCCTACAACGTATTAAGCCTCTAAATTCTCAACCTTTTTTTTTGATGAAAATTACAGATGGCCAAAGATACACCGTTTCAAAAATTTCTACATTCACAGTTCAGTGACATTGACTACGCTCTTCCAACTGTGCTGTTATTCTCACTTAAGATGAAGGCTTACAGAACAAAATAGTTTTTCATTTAACAGTTACTACACATGTTGCCCTATGACAATGGTTAACAATCTCACAGCACATCAAGAATATCCTTACTCCACCTTGTGTTCCCTATCACCAGGGGGCTTCCTTGTCTCCTTCTGTCTTCTGGACCTTGTCAGTGGACTATTGTACCTCTTTAGTCTCATTTGTTTATTTTATTTATTTATTTATTTTTATTTTATTTAAACACCATTTCAAAACTTTTTACTTACACATTTAAGTGATATTGACTATGCTCTTCCAATTGTGCTGCCATTCTCGCCCAAGATGAAGGCTTACAGGACAAAACAGCCTCCCATTTAATAGTTACTACAAATGTTGCCCTATAGCAGTGGTCAACAATCTCACAATACATCGACAGTGTCCTTATTCAATCTGTGTTCCTTATCATCAGTTTCCTACTCTCCCTCTGCCTTCTGGCCCTTGTCACCGGATTCCTGTACATCGTTAGTCCCATTTAGTTTTACTGGGGTGTCCATTCCCAGGCTTAACATCGAACCTTGCATAACGTAGGTTTTTAATGAGTCTTCCTCCAATCCTGATGCTGCGTTCTTCTTCATATAGTCCTGCTTCTCGGATTATCTGCTCAGCACACAGACTGAATAAGTATAGTGAAAAGATACAACTCTTACACATACCTTTCCTGATTTTAAACCATGCAGTATCCCCTTGTTCTGTTCGTATGACTGCCTCTTGGTGTACAGGTTCCACATGAGCATAATTAAGTGTTCTGCAGTATCAGGACTTAGTATAAAGCTATAGCAATTAAGATAGCACTGTACTTGTGCAATTACAGACAAACAAAACACTGGAACAGAACAGAGTCCAGAAACAGACACACACACACGGGACAAGGGGGACACTGTAAAGCAATGGAGAAAGAATGGTCTTATCAACAAAGGCTCTGGGTGAACTGGATATCCAAATGGAAAAAAAAAGGAAAAGCAAACAAAAACTTCGATCTTATACCATTCACAAGAATCAATTCCAAGTGGACTGTAGAAAGGGACAGGTAAAACAATAAAAGCTTCTGAAATAAAATGCAGAAGAATAACTTCATAACTTTGGGGTAGGCAAAGGTTTCTTACCAGAATACACACACACTATAAACCATAAAAACCAAAGATAAAAAGAAAAATGAATTGGACTACATTAAAATTATAACTTCTACTCAGTAAAAGTCACCACTAAGCGAGTAAAAAAAGGCAAGCCACACAGTGCAAAAAGATGGTTACAACACAAAAATAACAAAGGACTTGTACCCAGGAAATACCAAAAGTTACTACAAATCAAAATGAAAAAGGCTGCCTGATAGAAAATGGGCAAGAAATGTCACAAAAGATGCCCAAATGGCCAATAAATATATGAACAATACTTAACCTCGTCAGTCACCAGCCAAACCCACTGTCGTGGAGTCGATTCTGACTCATAGCGACCCTATATGGCAGAGTAGAACTGCCCCATAGGGTTTCCAAGGAGTGGCTGGTGGGTTCAAACTGCCAACCTTTCAGTTAGCAGCTGAGCTCTTAACCACTGGGCCACCAGGGCTCCTGTCAGACATCAGGCAGATGTAAATTAAAACCACAATGATATATACACTCACCAGATGCTAAAATAAAAAGACTTGCAGATAATATTAAACGCTGGTTAAGGACCATATCAGTGGACATCCTAACAGCCTGAATGATGACGGTGTGCCCCCGGGCCTGTTTCTGCTCTGAGATAGCAGCGGCCCAGTTCTGTGCCTTACAAGGCTGTGCAGCCCCCAGGGGTCCAGTGCTGGCCAGCAGAAACACTCCTTGGAAAACCCTTTCTTATTCAAATTCTAAGCCACATGTCAGCGCCCTCCATGCCCCACGAGCATCCCAGGGCAGATCAAGTGGGCCTGGGTGACAGCCAGACATGCCAGCACCAGTGGTGACAATCTGCGGTCACCACGTGGTCTCAGCTGACTTACTTGCTCAGTTTTTCTTGCGATGAGGTTGCCGATGGTCTTGCTGAAAAAGCTGGCAAGGAGAGGGTTGAGGGGAGGCTCGTGGTCCAGGAATTCGTACAGGAGGTTCAGCAAAGTTTCATCCCCTCCCAGCTTGTCGTTGATCTGTGGCACATCCGAGGTCAGAAGCTCACAGGCTGTGTTTGGATATCTAAAGGGCACAAACCAAGCAACTGGAGGTGAAGTTAGACTTCTCAAGACACTCAGAAAGCTGCTTAAATAATCTGCCTAAAACAAAAAACAAACTCAGGGCCTCTGAGTCGATTCCAACCAACAGCGACCTTGTAGGACAGACTAGAACTGCCCCATAGGGTTTCCAAGGAGCGGCTAGTGGATTCGAACTGCCGACCTTTGGGTTAGTGGCCATAGTTCTTAACCACTGCGCCACCAGGGCTCCAAATAATCTGCCTTATAGCAGACAAATCCATATTACAAGAACAAAAAACTGAATGGACTTCAGATAAAACAAAAATGTGATTACTCTTGGACTAACATATTTATGATTCTACAAAGCTCTCAGTTTTTAAAAATACATTTTCTGGCATCTCATACCCTGCAATCTGACAACCTTCATTTCCAAACCCTGATCTCTGGACCCACTGCACCCACTGCACCCCGTGCACCCGCTGTACCCACTGCACACACTGCATCCACTGCACCGTCTGCACCAACTATACCCTCTGCACCCACTATACCCAATCCACCTACTGTACCCACTGCACCCTCTGCACCCTCGGCACCCTCTGCACCCTCGGCACACGCTGCACCCTCGGCACACGCTGCACCCTCGGCACACGCTGCACCCTCGGCACACGCTGCACCCTCGGCACACGCTGCACCCTCGGCACACGCTGCACCCTCGGCACACGCTGCACCCTCGGCACACGCTGCACCCTCCGCACACGCTGCACCCTTGGCATACACTGCACCCTCCGCACACACTGCACCCTTGACATACACTGCATCCTCGGCACACACTGCACCCTCCGTACACACTGCACTCTCTGCAGACACTGCACCCTCGGCAAACACTGCACTCCCTGCACATACTGCAACCTAGTCTTCATATGTATCTGTATTTTTCCACCTTTGAAAAACAATCTTAACCCTGCTTTCTCCTCTTACTAGCACCCCCACCTACCTACCCATCCACCCATCCATCCATCTAACCACCATTCCATCCATCCACTCCATCCATCTATTCATGCACCGATCCATTCCATCCCTCTATCACCATCCATTCCATCCATCCACCATCCACCCCATCCATCCATCCACCCATGCACCATCCATCCCTCCATCCATCCATCCACCCACCCACCACCCATTCCATCCATCCACCCACCCACATCCATCCATCCATCCATCCACCCCCCCAGCTATCCATCCTATTCCTTTTCTTAAAAAAAAATTTGTTTTGATATTTTCAATCACAGTAATATATATACATGCTTTAAAAAGTCAAACAGTATGAGAAGGCTCATGATGAAAAGCAGTTCCCTCACCTCCCCCACCCTTTCTCTCTCCCCAGTCGCATTTCTCATAGGCTTCATCACAAACTCTTTTAACTGTTTTCTCTATTAACCTCCTTTTTTCTAAACATACACACATACACACACATTACATTCCTTCCAGCTTTATCAACTTTAGGCATTATGAACTGACTTCCTACAATGGAAAAGGAAGGTTTAATGCTCACATCCCTGTGCGCCTCCACCTGCTTCCCTGTGTAGTTGTACGTGGTTTTAGTCACGTCGCTGCCCAGTTTTCACCTTAGTATGAACAGGTAAATACCATTCACAGTTTAAACTATTTAATCACTTACAGAAGGCCTTTCACTGGAGGTGGTACTTTCGTCACTATTGACTTATCTATCACTGACTTCTCCCAGACTCTGATTGTAAAGCCTCCTGGACTGTCCCCAGCACTCAGGCATGCCTCGCCCTGGCCCTACAGGTGTGGCTTCTTCAGACTCAGTTGGCGTGAGACATTTAAGGCCAGCTTCTCAATGACAAAACCCTTGTGGCCAGCTGCCCAAACAGCCTGCTACCTGCCTGTGGCTCTGACCAGTGGCACGCGGCCCACCTGGCATGGAAGCAGTACATACTTGAAGCGGACCTTCTCTTCCATGTCCAGGGGCGGGTCCTGCGTGATGAGGCTCACCAGCTCCTCCATGCACTGCTGCCGGCACAGGAAGTCCAGCAGCTTCCGGTTCTGCGCCTTGCACTCCTGCAGGAGGTCATCCTCATCCATCAGCTCCTGCAGCGTCACATCCTCCTTGTCCAGCAGCTTGTCAACGTGCGAGGTGGTATTCAAGTCGAACTTCCAGAACATGGTGATGGCTCACAGAGCTGCAAGAGAGGCAACAAGGTCACGTCTCCCTGCCTCTATGAGCCTGCCCTCAGCAACTCCACACTGAAGTCCAGGAAGCCTAGGCCAGTTCATCCCCAAGACGAGTGCGCTCTCCCACAGGCACTGGATGGAGACAGCCCTGTACATATGGCTCTGATCTGGCCCTCCAGGCCGGCTCACAGGCCGGCACCACCTGCTGGCTGCCTCTCTTCAGCAGCTCAGCCCTACAGACACCGCCATCTGCCCAGCTCCCAGGACACCGCCTCCTCTAGTTTGTCACCTGGACTGACGGGCCTCCCTCACTTGACAGCCCCCCCGCACACTCGCCCGATCCTTGGCTCTGTCCACCAACACAGTCTGATGTCTCCCACATGCAGGTAAACAGGGACACCACTCCACTGTAAGAAAGGCAATGCCTGCTAAACTCACAGCCACGGTGTCTGCACCCTCCCGAGCAGACACTGGATACTTTCCCAGATGTCTCCCAGAATGCAGTCTCGATAAGGCAGACTCAAAACATCTCATATTGCTGGCCTCCACCCCCTGGCCCACCACCACCCTCCCTGCTGGGTGAGTAACACCTAGAGTTGTCCTTATAGCTGCCACCTCCCTCACGTGTATACCCAGTAAGTCGCTAGGTCTTGCCATGGCACCCCAAGAAACCCCTACTAAGCCATATTTCCTCCCCATCTTCGACCACTGACTTTGCCTGGACTTTACAAGGCTGGCCTAGCTCAATGGCTCTTCATTGTCAGTTGTGGGGCAGGACTCATTTGCAACAGTTTCCACGGTTCTGATGCAAAACAAAGCCATAAAGCCCACATCTTTAACAAATTAAATCATTACTTTGAGATTATGGATCTTTTCTAAGTTAAATGAATCATTATTTATAGAATGATGGCAATAGTAGACAGGATTTATCTTTTCTAATATTCCTACTAAGAAATATTAAACATCATCTACACTATGCAGATTTGATGACTTGAACACTAATGACCAAAAGACCAGACGAGCTGTGGAACGACATCAAGGACATCATATGTGAAGAAGGCAAGAGGTCATTAAAAAGACAGGAAAGAAAGAAAAGACCAAAATGGCTGTCAGAAGAGATTCTGAAACTTGCTCTTGAACGTAAAGTAGCTAAAGTAAAAGGAAGAAATGATGAAATAAAAGAGCTGAACAGAAGATTTCAAAGGGCGGCTCAAGAAGACAAAGTCAAGTATTATAATGAAATGTGCAAAGACCTGGAGACAGAAAACCGAAAGGGAAGACCACGCTCGGCATTTCTCAAGCTGAAAGAACTGAAGAAAAAATTCAAGCCTCAAGTTGCAGTACTGAAGTATTCTACGGGGAAAATATTAAACGACGCAAGAAACATCAAAAGAAGGTAGAAGGAATACACAGAGTCATTGTACCAGGAAGAACTGGTTGATGTTCACCATTTCAGTAGGTAGCAAATGATCAACAACCACTGGTACAAAACGAAGACGTCCAAGCTGCACTGAAAGCATTGGTGAAAAACAAGGCTCCAGGAATCAACAGAATACCAACTGAGATGTTTCAGAAAACACACACAGCACTAGAGGTGCTCACTCGTCTATGTCAAGAAATTTGAAGGACAGCTACATACCTGGCCAACCGACTGGAAGAGATCCACATTTGTACCCATTCCAAAGAAAAGTGATCCAGTCAAATGCAGAAATTATCGAACAATATCATTAATATCGCACACAAGTAAAATTTTGCTGAAGATCATTCAAAAGCAGTGGCAGCAGTACATTGACAGGGGATTCCCAGAAATTCAAGCTGGGTTCAGAAGAGGACGTGGAACAAGGGATATCACTGCTGATGCCAGAGGGATCATGGCTGAAAGCAGAGCACACCAGAAAGATGTTTACCTGTGTTTTATTGACTATGCAAAGGCATTCGACTATGTGGATCATAACAAATTATGGATAACACTGTGAAAAACAGGATTTCCAGAAAACTTAATTGTGCTCATGAGGAACCTGTACGTAGACCAAGAGACAGTCATTCAAACAGAACAAGGGGATATCGCATGGTTTAAAGTCAAAAAAGGTGTGCATCAAGGTTGTATTCTTTCATCATACTTATTTCAATCCGTATGCTGAGCAAATAATCTGAAAAACTGGACTACATGAAGAAGAACAGGGCATCAGGATTGGAGGAAGACTCATTAACAACCTGCAATATGCAGATGACACAACCTTGCTTGCTGAAAATGAAGAGAACTTGAAGCACTTAGTGACAAAGATCAAAGAGCACAGCCTTCAGTATGGATAACACCTCAACATAAAGAAAACAAAAATCCTCACAACTGGACAATAAGCAACATCATGATAAGCACAGGAAAGACTGAAATTGTCAAGGATTTCATTTTACTTGGACCCACAATCAACACCCATGGAAGCAGCAGTCAAGAAATCAAAAGACACACTGCATTAGGCAAATCTGCTGCAAAAGATCTCTTTAAAGTGTTAAAAACCAAAGATGTCACTTTAAGGACTAAGGTGCGCCTGACCTACATAAGCCATGGTGTTTTCAAATGCCTCACATGCTATGAAAGCTGGAAGATTGAAGAATTATTGATGTCTCTGAATTGTTGTGTTGGAGAAGAACACTGAGTACACTACGGGCTGACAGAAGAACGAACAAATCTGTCTTGGAAGAAGTACAGCAAGAATGCTCATGAGAAGCAAGGATGGACGTCTCACATAGTTTGGACATGTTATCAGGAGGGATCAATTCCTGAAGAAGGACATCATGCTTCATAAAGCAGAGGGTCAGCAAAAGAGGAAGACCCTCAACAAGATAGGCTGACATATTGGCTGCAAAAATGGGCTCAAGCATGACGACTGTGAGGATGGCGCAGAACCAAGCAGTGTTTTGTTCTGTAGTACACAGGGTCACCGTGAGTCGGAACCAACCTCAAGACACCTAA
The DNA here is from genome assembly GCA_030035585.1 of Dugong dugon. Taxonomy (NCBI): domain Eukaryota; kingdom Metazoa; phylum Chordata; class Mammalia; order Sirenia; family Dugongidae; genus Dugong; species Dugong dugon. The sequence goes on from CM057465.1 coordinate 116,248, forward strand.
CAACAACGATGACAACACTACGTAAAACTCTCCTGTTTGTTGATGAAACTCTGCTGCTCTGAGACCCTGACACCGGGCACCACAGCCCGTCTGGCACCCCCAGCCCCACCCCTTTACTGTGCCCTCTGTACTGGGTGAACCTCACTTTTCCAAACTTCGGTCATCTTCCTGTCATTCCCATCCCCTCTCTGCTGGCCCGAGGCCCACCATGTCTCCTGGCTGCTTTGTACAAAGTGTCTCTCCAGCCCTGTAGATACCACCCATTCTCTCTCCCTCAATCCTACAGCCACAAAACACAAACACAAAATGCACTTTCACACTTTTATACCTTTGCAAACGCTCTTTCTCATGCTGAGACAAAATCCTACTCACCCTGTCAGACAAAGCTATCATGGCACTCCCTCTGCTGCCCACAGCTCCCCACACCTGTACACATCTCGGTACTGGCATGCACCTCAGCACAGTCACGCACCTCTGCTGCCCTGTTCAGAACTCAGTGTGTTCTCAATGACCCCAGAGCTGGCTGGATGGTCAGTTTCATGGGCAAACTATTAAATGTTTTGCATACAGACTGCTATACTGCTTAAATCTGGGACCAATGTATTTTGACTGCAAGTGCTTAATTTGAATTTCAGTTCTTCTTTGCCCTCTTACAATTCCAAAGGTAATGAGTAACAGCTGAAGTGCATGGTCTCTCTAAACCACCAGCCTCCACAATGACAACAGAACAGCAATCCTCCCTTACAATGGAAGCACACTGGGGGCTGAAAGGAAACCTCAACAGAGAGCATTTGCAGGCTGTGGAGAGGCTCAAGGCTCGAGGCTCAAGGCTCTAGGCAGTAGCTAGCAGGAGGTGGGGGATCTGAGTTCCAGATAGAGGGCTCACAGAGGCCCGAGGCACTTACTATCAGCACAAACTCCTCCCCACCTTCTACAAGCCTCCAGACAAGAGGAGTGGAAAGCTGTCCACCCTGTGGCACACTTGCCCCCACCACAGAGGTCCCTGCCTCCTGGCAACCCAGCTGCTGCTCCTGAAGGACTCTTAGGCCTGCCCTCTGAGTATATTTTAACCATATAAAACAGCTGGGAGAAAACAGGTATGGTAGATTGCAAGGCACAGAGTGCACACAGCTCGTGAGCCCCCAGAGTGGGAGGCTCTCTGCAGCCCCAGAATCTGGGCTTGGCAGTGGGCGGCAGCAGCTGTGACCAAACAGATGTCAATCCATCCTTGTACATGGTGCCTGCTCCCTCACTGCTCAGGGAACCCAGGCCACAACCATGAGAATGAGCCTATGCTGGCCTACCGGACAATGAGTGCCCACGGCACAGTATCCAGTACCAGCTGACTGCCAATGTACACGTGAACCCACCAACACCAAGCAAAGGAGCCGTCCCAGCTGGGCTAATCACCAGCCCACAGAACTGCGAGCAAATAAATGGTGGCTGATTAAGCCTCTAGCTTTTGGGGTGCTTGCTATGCAGTAAAAGCTAACTGATACAAGAACCTCTGTCTGCGTCAGTCCTCGATGCTTGGGTTAGGGCCAAAAACGAGCAGAAAAGAATACGAGCAGCATAATGATGACAGGGACCACGTACATTTATATTTACATGTCACCTTGCTCACGCATTTTATCTTCTCTGAATCTTACTTTCCTCATCCTTTATAGTCTTACTGGTAAAGATTAAACAAGGTATCATGTTAAAGCACTCAGCATAATACCAAGTCTATAACAGTTCAGTAAATGTCAGCAACGCTTCTACTTATGCCAATACCACCACCTCATCTCCTTCAACTGCCGCCGCCACGCAGCCACAGGCCCAGCACACTGCCCTACCAGGACACTGTGCTCCTGCCCTGTCTGCTGCCAGGGCTCCCTCACCACTCCTTCCTGCTTCTGTGTCCACCACTAGTTCTACCTCTGCTTCACAGGGACCAGTCCATACAGGGCCAGGGCAAGAACAGACAAATGTAAAGGACAGAATGTTCCAGAGTAAACAGGAGCACACAATATATGACAGATGTGACATTTCAGTACAGTGGAGAAAGGATTTATTTACTAGTGCACGCTGGCATGATTAGCTACCATTGGAGAAAACAGGCTACCACACCTACCTGACAATCAACATAAAAATAAATTCTGACTGCAGGATCTGACCACAATGGAGTAATGGGTATCAGACTGACCCTCTGACCCTGAACAACGATCAAACCGCACAACACACGTGCAGTAAGTTTTCAGGCACTGAGCAGCAGAGAGCCATGGTAGTGCGACTCAAGGGAAGGAAGCACAAGAAGTGACCTCAACACTCACCCTGGCTTTCTGGCTGGGCACTTTTTGAACAGAGAGAAGTAGAGTCCACACAAAAGCAGTGGCTCGCTGGGGAAAAGAAAGAGGTTGGGGTTCAAGGCTTAGATGACTAAAATTTGCAGGGCAGAGTGACAGATAGAAGTGATCTGCATAGAAAAGCTCCAGAAAAAATTAAACCAAAAGCTGGTTTTTCAAAAAAGTCAACAAAAGTAATAAACCTCTAGCTACACTGATCAGGAAAAAAATAATGTGAGTGCATTAGAACTGTGGTGTTGGCAAAGAATAGTGAATATACCATGGATTGCCAGTAAGAAGAACAAACAAATCAGTCTTAGAAGAATACAATCAGAATGCTCCTTAGAAGCAAGGATGGTGAAACTTCATCTTGCTTACTTTGGACACATCATCAGGAAAGACCAATCACTAGAAAAGGACATCATGTTTGGTAAAGGAGAGAGTCAGAGAAAATGAGGGAAACCCTCAGTGAGGTGGACGGACACAGTAGCCTCAATCATGGGCACAAGCACACCAATGATCATGGAGATGGCAAAGGCCCGGGCAAAGGCCTCACTGTTATGTATAAGGTCACTATCAGTTGAAGCTGACGCAACAGCAACTAACAACAACAATTAAAAATCTATATGATTTCAATTAAAAAAAAAAAAAAAAAGAAGAACCTGGCCCAGTGTTCTCACTTCAGCCACTCTTGTTTCCCAGCGGCCTTCACGGACTTCCCATTCACCCTCCAACCTTCTTCACAGGGTCAGCAGACCAGCCCAACTTCCAGGGCCCTAGTCTGGTCTTCAGCATTATTGCTACTGAAAAGCTCTGAGGTATCTACTAATGTGACAAGAAATCCTATTATATCTTTAGAACACGAATTAAAAGTTTAATAAAGGAGAGCTGAGGTCAGAATTCTGCTGCTTGTCATTAGGAATTTCATCATTCTCTCACCATCAACCGAACAAGCATCTTTTGGACACAGCCATTAACCTTGCTAGGAGTATACCTAGCAGACATTTTTCTAATTGTTCATGTGAAAAGCAGGAGAAGAGCATGCTAAGACAACTGTCTTATTACAACAAAGGCAGAGGTACTGTTAAGTTTAAAAACTCAAAAGAAGAAATACAAATGACCACAAGTCTTAGGTTTAGGGCAGTCACCGTGAGAACATAAATAGAATATATGGATAACATTTAAACCAGCAGTTAAACAAATCAGAAAACCCCTATCTATTCAATGGAAAACAGGAAAGGAGAAAAAAAGATTGAAGGAAAGTTTCACTAAATAAAAAATACGTAATAAGATGGCAGAAATAAGTCCTAATAGATAATAATAATTTCAATAAATATATATCAGTTAAAATAATCAATAAAACGAGAGTTTTTCAGATTGGACTAAAAAAACCAATATCCAACAATATCTTTACTACAAAAGCCACAGTTTTAAAAACTCAGAAAGGCAAAAATATGAAGATTTAAAAACTTATGCCAAGCAAACATGAACTAAAAGAAAGGTGAGATACAATCTTAACATCTGACAAGCTAAAATTTAAGCAAAAAATAATAACAAGGCAAAAATTTGGGGGAACCATACATCTGATAAGGATTTAATATCCAGAATATATAAAGAAGTCTGTTAATTTAACAACAAAAAGAAAACCGAATTTAAAAATGGGCAAAGGAACTGAAGACATTTCACCAAACAAGAAATACAAATGGCCAAAAAACACATCAAGAGATACTCAACACCATTAGTCATTAGGTAGGTAAATGCATATCAAAACCACGAGGTATGAGTTCACCCCCACAAAGACTATAATCAAAAAAGCAAGAAACAACAGATGTTGGTGAGGATGTGAACAACTGGAGCCCTCATTCATTGCCTGTGGGACTTTAAAATGGTCCAGTCATTGTAGAAAACAGTTTGGGGATTTCTCAAAAATGTAAACATAGAATTACCATACGATGCAGTAATTCTACATCTAGGTTATACCCAGAAGAATTTAAAGCGGAAACACAAACAGATATATGTACACCAATGTTCACTGCAGCACTATTCACAATATCCAAAAGGTGGAAACAACTTAAATGTCCATCACCAGATGAGTGGATAAACAAAATGTGGCACATATATATAATGGAATATTACTCTACCATAAAGAGAAATGAAGTCCTGATACATGCTATAGCATGCATGAACCTTGAACATGTTAAGCTGAGTGAAATAAGTCAGGCATAAAAAGACAAATATTCCATGATCCCACTTACTTGAAATACCTAGAATAGGCAAATGTATAGAGACCAAAGTCTATTAGTGTTTAACCAGGGGTGGGAGGAGGGTGAAAGGAGGAGTCACTGCTTGGGGGGCACTGAGCTTATGTTAAGGGTGATGGAAATTTTTAGAAACAAATAGTGGTGATGGTTGCACACCATGATAAACATAATTAATGTTACTAAGCTGTACATGTTAAAAAAAAAGTTGAAATGGCAAATTTTTTTAAAAATCAAAATGGATTAGAGACCTACATGTAAGTAGTACTATAAAACACTTCAAAGAAAACATTTAGGTAAATCTTCATGACCTTGGATTTGGCAATGGTTTCTTAAATACGAAACAACATGCAAAAATACATAGATACAGATAAATTGGATTTCATCAAAATTACAAACTTTCGTGCCTCAAATGACACCATCAAAAAAGTGAAAAAATAACCCACAGAATGTGAGAAAATATTTGTAAATCAATATACCCATTAAGGAACTTGTATCTAGAATACATAAAGAACTCTCAAAAGTCAGTAATAAAAACACAAATTAAAACATGATCATGGGGGAAAAACAACTCAGAAAAGGCGGGTGAGAATGGTTGCATAAGTTGAAGAATGTAATCAATGTCACTGAATTGTACATTTACAAATTATTGAACTGGTGTAGATTTTGCTGTGTATATGTTCTCAACAACCACAAAATACATAAAATTAGAAAAAAAATTCATTTGAGAAGCACCTAAAGACACGCTTCTTCAAAAAGTACCTGTCATATACCAAGTGCTATAAAAATTTATTAAGGAAATAAATGAAAGTTGAGTTAAAAAAAAATAAAAATAAAAATAAACATGATCAAAGGATCTGAAGAGACGTTTCTCCGGGAAGATACATAAATGGCCAATAAACACATGAAAAGATGCTCAATATCACTGGCCATCAGGAAAATGCAAATCAAAACCACAATGAGATGAATGTTGTTAGGTGGCAATGAGTCCATTCTGACTCACAGTGACCCCATGAACAACAGAACCAAACACTGCCCGGTCCTGCGCCATCCTCACAATCGTTGTTATGCTTGAGCTCACTGTTGGCAGTCACTGTTGTCAATCCATCTTGTTAAAGGTCTTCCTCTTTTTTGCTGAACTTTAAGTCATGCTCAACTTTACCTAGGACAATGTCCTTTTCCAGGGACTGGTCCCTCCTGATAACATGTCCGAAGTACAGGAGACGTCTCACCAGCCTCGTTTCTAAGGAGCACTCTCGCTGTACTTCTTCCAAGACAGATTTACTTGTTCTTTTGGCAGCTGGTGGTAATTCAATATTCTTCTCCAACACCATAATTCAAAGGCATAAATTCTTCTTCGGTCTTCCTGACTCATTGTCCAGCTTTCACATGCATATGAGGCGACTGAAAACACCATGGCTTGGGTCAGGCATACCTTAGTCTTTAATGTGACATCTTTGCTTTTCAACACTTTAAAGAGATACCTTGCAGCAAATTTGCCCAATGCAATGCATCATTTGATTTCTTGACTACTGCTTCCATGGGTGTTGACTGTGGATCCAAGTAAAATGAAACCCTGGACAACTTCAGTCTTTTCTCCATTTATCATCATGTGGCTTATTGGTCCAGTTGTGAAGATTTTTGTTTTCTTTATGTTGAGGTGTAATCCATACTGAAGGCTGTGGTCTTTGATCTTCATCAGTAAGTGCTTCAAGTCCTCTTCATTTTCAGCAAGAAAAGCTGTGTCATCTGCATAACTCAGGGTGTTAATGAGTCTTCTTCCAATCCTGATGCACCATTCTTCTTCATATAGTCCAGCTTCTTGGATTATTTCCTCAGCATACAGATTGATTAAGTATGGTGAAAGGATACAACTCTGATGCATACCTTTCTTGCCTTTAAACCATGCAGTATCCCCTTGTTCTGTTCAAATGACTGTCTCTTGGTCTAAGTAAAGGCTCCTCACAGGCACAATTAAGTGTTCTGGAATTCCCATTCTTCAAAATGTTATCCATAATTTGTTATGATCCACACAGTCGAATGCCTTCGCATAGTCAATAAAACACAGGTAAACATCTTTCTGGTATTGTCTGCTTTCAGCCAGGATCCATCTGACATCAGCAATGATACCCTTGGTTCCACGCCCTCTTCTGAATCTGGCTTGAATTTCTGGCAGTTCCCTGTTGATGTACTGCTGCAACCACTTCTGAATGATCTTCAGCCAAATTTTACTTGTGTGTGATATTAATGATATTGTTCGATAATTTCCACATTCTGTTGGATCACCTCTTTTTGGAATGAGTACAAAGATTGATCCCTTCCAGTTGGTTGGCCAGGTAACTGTCTTCCAAATTTCTTGGCATAGATGAGTAAGCACTTCCAGCGCTGCCTCCCTTTGCTGAAACATCTTAACTGGTATTCCGTCAATTCCTGGAGCCTTGTTTTTCGCCAGTGCCTTCAGTGCAGCTCGGACCACCTCCTTCAGTACCATCGGTTGTTGATCATATGCTACCTCCTGAAATGGGTGAACATCAACCAACTCTTTCTGGTACAGTGACATTCTGTATTCCTTCCATCCATTCTATCCATGAGATAGACAGCTATAATCAAAACCAAAAATAGTAACAACGGTTGGCAAGGATGTAGAGAAACTGGAACCCTCCTACACTGCTGGTAGGAATGTCAAATGGTGCAGTCACTTTGGAAAACAGTCTGGTAGTTCCTCAAAAGGTTAAATAAAATTACCATATGATCCAGCAATTCCATTCCTAGGTAGGTACCCAAGAGAAATGAAAACATATGTCCACACCAAAACTTGTACACGGATGTTTACAGCAGCATTACTCAAAATAGCCAAAAGGTGCAAACAACTCAAATGTTCACCAGGTGATGAATGAGTAACTGTGTTATATCCATACAACAGAATATTATTCAGTCATAAACAGAGATAAAGTACTGATACATGCTACAACCTGGATGAGCCTGGAAAATATTATGCTGGGTGAAAGAAGCCAGTCAGTCACAAAAGACCACATATTGTATGATGTCATTTGTATAAAATGTCCAGGGACAGAAAGTAAATTACTAGTTGCCTAGGGCAGAGAGGAACAGGGAGAACGGAGAGTGATGCTAAAAGGCACGGGGTTTCTTTTCGAAATCATGAGAATGTCCTAAAATTGATTGTGGTTTGGTGCATGTTTTGTTGAGAGTATTTTCACCACCAAAAACCAAACCAAACCCATTGCCGTCGAGGTGATTCCAACTCATAGTGACCCTACAGAACAGGGTAGAACCATCCTATAGGGTTTTCAAGGCTGTGATCTTTACAGAAGCAGACTGCCACATCTTTCTCCCACGGAGCAGCTGGTGGGTTCGAACCACCAACCTTTTGGTAGCAGCCAAGCACTTTAACCACTGCGTCACCAGGGCTCCCTATTTTCACAATAAAGATAAATAAACAAATCTTAATAAGTTAAAAAAATTGATTGTGGTGATGGTTTTACAACCGTGAATATATTATAAACCACTGGAATGTACACTTTAAATGGGTGAATTTTATGGTGTATGAACTATATCTCAATAAAGCTATTACCAAAAAAAATCCTACATATCTGACACTAAGTAACATATCCCCAAAAACTCCTTGTCTTAGTCATCTAGTGCTGCTCTAACAGAAATACCACAAGTGGATGGCTTTAACAAAGAGAAATTTATTCTCTCACAGTCCAGTAGGCTACAAGTCCAAATTCAGGGCATCAGCTCCAGGGGAACGCTTTCTCTGTCGGCTCAGGAGGAAGGTCCACGTCGTCAACCTTCCCTTGGTCTGGGAGCTTCTCTGCGTGGGAACCTCAGGTCCAAAGGGCGCACTCTGCTCCCGGCACCACTTTCTTGGTGGTATAAGGTTCCCATGTGTCTGTGCTTGCTTCTCTCTTTTATATCTCAAAAGAGATTGGATTAAGACAGTATGTAATATTGTAAACCTCATCAGTATAACCTCATCATAGTGACAAGAGTTTACAACACATAAGGAAATAACATCAGATTTACAAAATGGCACACAATCATACAATACTGGGAATCATGACCCAGCCAAGCTGACAGATATTTTTGGGGGATACAATTCAATCCATGATACCCCTTAAGTTAAAAAAGCACTTAAATATTTAGAATTGAATAAGAACTAAAATGTTATATGTCGTAATTTGTGAGACACAGCTATAAACAGTACTTCGAAGAAAAATGTATAGCTTTAAATACATTTACAAGGATATAAGAATGGTTAAAAACAAAGAAACTAAACAATTAACTAAAGAAGTCAGAAGATAACAGCAAAAGAAAGAGGAAGGAAATAATAACTATAACAACATGAACCAATGAAACAGAAAATTTGAAAAGTGAGATTAACTAAACTAAAAATGGATTCTTTGAAAAGACAGGTATCTAGTAAGATGCAAATAAAACACAGAACATTAAATAACTACAGAGACAAAAGAGACTAACGGGAAAAAAAAACAAAAAACAGACCTAGATGGATTACAGGTACTTCTTCAAAAACTAAGAAGCAGTTCATTTCTATCTTACACAGGTTGCTGCTCTAGAAAAACCTTCCCAGGTCAGGCTAGGGTAATCTTAATTCCAAATCAAAACAAGGATAATAAAAGAAAAGACATATACAGGCCCACTTCATTTATGAGTACTGCATAATGATCAAATAGGACTTATCCTAGAAATGCAACAAAATCAGATACTTTACCAATGTAAATTACCAAGTTAATAGACCGGGAGGGGGATATCAATTTATCATTTTAACTGATACAGAAAAATAATTTGATAAAGTTGAACACTTACGTACTGTAAAAAAAAGAACAAGGAAAACCTCTTAGCAAGCCAATAATAGAAGAAAGCTTCTTAACGAGGTAAATGTATACACTGGACATAAATCAAATGTTATACTTAAATGAGAAACTTTAGAACCATTCCACTTGAAACTGGATACACCAAAAGGATGCCAACTATCACCACTGCTGTTTACCACACTGCTGGAACTCTTTGCCCTTGTGATGAGGAGAGAAAAAGAAGTTAGAAGTGTAAGGACTGGAAGGGAAGACATATAGTCATCATTATTTGAAGGTGATCATCTACCTAGGAAAGAAAACACAAAACAAACTAATAAAACAAGTATCAGCAAAGTTGTCAGATACAAGATCAACCTACCAAACCTAATACCATTTCTCTATACTAGTAATAACTAACTAGAAAATATATTTTTTAAAAAGAAGTCATAGTCACTAAATCTATAAAGTATCTAGGAATTGGCGAGAAATACACAAGACTACTATAGAGAAATATTTTAAACTCTAATAAAAAAAATAATAGTATACTTGAATAAATGGAGAGATATTCCATGCTCTCTATGGGATGATGTAATATGATAATGATAGCAATTCTCCCCAAATTAGCCTCTAAATTCAATGCAATCCCGTCATAATTCCAGCTGGGTTTTCTAAGGAACTCATTAAATATTCTAACATTTACATGCTGACTCATAGTAATCAGATAAATGCAAATTAAACAGTGAGTTCTCACTTCAAACCTGTTGGATATAAAAATTAAAAAGTCAGATAATTAAAAGCACTGGCAGGGGTGGGTAGAAGGAGGAAGCTTCATTCCCCCACCAAGAGTGGGAGAAAAGACTGGTCGGCCACAGGATGGCAATGGCAGTACAAGAGAAACTGCAGATGCACATCCACTAAACCAGCAATTCCCCTCCTGCCATACACCCCAAAGAAATGAGAGAGACACACACAAGGATGGATTGTCATCCACACATGGTAGAATAAATACTACACGTAGGCAGAGAGAGAGGAAATACCGAAGTTGTCAAGGACTTCATTTTACTTGGATCCATAATCCACACCCAAGGAAGCAGCAGTCAAGAAATCAAATGACGCACTGCATTGGGCAAATCTGCTGCAAAAGACCTCTTTAAAGTGTTAAAAACCAAAGATGTCACCCTGAAGACTAAGGTGTGCCTGACCCAAGCCATGGTGTTTTCAATCACCTCATACACATGCAAAAGCTGGACAATGAATAAGGAAGACCAAAGAAGAACTGATGCATTTGAATTACGGTGCTGACGAAGAATACTGACTATACCATCGACTGCCAGAAGAATGAATAAATCTGTCTTGGAAGAAGTAAAGCCAGAATGCTCCTTAGAAGTGAGGATGGGAAGACTTCATCTCACATACTTTGGAGATGTTATCAGAAACGACCAGCCCATGGAGAAGGACATCATGATAGGTGTCATGGATTGAACTGTGTCTCCCAAATGTGTCAATTTGGTTAGGCCATGATTTCCAGCATTGTGTGGTTGTCCTCCATTTTGCAACTTGATGTAATTTTCCTATGTGTTGTAAATCCTAATCTCTGCCTATGGTTTATGAGGGAAGATTAGGTTATGTTAAAGAGAATTAGGGTAGGATGCAACACCCTTACTCAGGTCACATCCCCGATCCAACGTAAAGGGAATTTCCCTGCATCACCTTTTACCTTACAAGAGATAAAAGGAAAGAGAAACAAGTAGAGAGGTAGGGACCTCATACCACCAAAAAACAAGAGCTGGGAGGGAGTGTGTCCTTTGGACCCAGGGTCCCTGCACTAAGAAACTCCTAGGCCAGGGGAAGATTGATGACAAGGACCTTCCCCCCAGAGCCGACAGAGAGAGAAAGCCTTCTCCTGGAGCTGGCACCCTAAATTAAGACTTCAAGCCTCCTAGACTGTGAGAGAATAAATTTCTCTTTGTTAAAGCTATCCACTTATGGTATTTCTGTTACAGCAACACTAGATAACTAAGACATTTGGTAAGGTAGAGAGTCAACGAAAAAGAGGAAAGCCCTCAATGAAATGGATTGACGCAGTGGCTGCAACAATGGGCTCAAACATAGCAATTATCATGAGGATAGTGCAGGACCGGGTAGTGTTTCATTCTGTTGTACCTAGGGTGGCTATGAGTTGGAACCGACTGTACAGCACCTAACAACAACAACAAGCATAGGCAAGGAACTAGACGTATGTGTGGTAACATGGATGAATCTTAAAAACATGGTGCTGAGTGAAAAAACTGAAGAAACAGAATGAAGGCCATACCATGATATAACTACATAATTTAAAATGCAATGAGTGGCCCAGGCAGCACCGCGTGGGAACTACCGCTCACAGGCACGCTGAGCTGTGCCCATACTTGCCCACCCCAGGGAAGGAACGCCCATGCGCATCTGGGTGAAGCCCACACACACAGCACAGGAGCTGGCTTGCACATGCTAAGGGCCACAGTGCCTTCATGGCAGGGACGGGCCTCGCATCTTACATATCTGTCAAATATCCTGAGGGCCTACATACAAAACAAATCTTTTACAACTAATAAAACAAAAATTAAACCCAGATAACCACCACCATATTACACACTTATTTGTAACTTCTGAAATTTAACAACAAAAAGCTAAGTTAACGTCTACTCATTTACCCTTAAATATAAAACAGAAAGTTTAGTAAGGATATTCACCCTGTAAGGAAAGATATTCGAAGGCCCTGAAGAATCCATTCACATTTGCAGAATCAAGTATCAACTGATAGGTTAATTAGTATCTTCTCATTAAACCAAGTCCCCATAATTTGTAAAGTTAGTCTAGCTCAGGAATTCCAAACCATTGGGATTTTGTAAACCAGTAAACCTTTTTTTCTCTTTTCTACAGGGCTACCAACTTTTCAACTTTGCCAAGCAAGCAAGACAATATGAGGGGGGGAGAAAGAGAAAGAAAAGGAGACACAAAGGAAGAAAGGAAAAGATGAGCTACCATCTATAATTACCCTTAATTTCAGAAAACAATGATTTTTGTTTTTTAAATATCAAACAAACAAAAAGGCAGGCCATAATCTTAGGATTGAAGAGAATGTTTTACTTTGAAAAAATGTAGTTTGAAGAAAAACACACTTCATTATACTTATTTTTCTCATCTCACCAATATGGCAGACCTCTATTCAAGAGCCTCTACCTACATTACCACTAATGCCTGAAATAAAACTCTTAAATTCCTCTTAAAATAGTTAACTTAGGCCATTTGCCTCACTAGCTCATGAGTACATTTTGTTATGCCATTAAGTAAAAAATCTCTGTATAACAAAAACATTTCTACGCTTCTGTCAGCAACTGGAGTATTTTACAAAATACTTGGAGATGACAGCTTCCATGCCCCCTGTAAGGCTCAGTGTGATAGCCCTGGTTGAGTCACAGCGAATTTTACTGTCAAAGGAACTGGTGTAAGCTGAGTCTAGGTGTCTTAGCCAGATAACGTGCTTCTTTTGAAACGTTTCTGTGTTCCAGAAACCACAGGCTACCACCACAGAAGTGCTAGTACGCTTTCCTCTTGATGGCTGGCCCAGGGCTGGCTATGTCCTCCTCCCCTGCATGCCTGGAGGGCAATTTCTACTACAGCACCTTGAGAGCCCAGGAGGGACAGGCTTCTGTGTTTGCATTTGCTTGTGAATCTGAGGCATCTCTGGTTATACCTGGAGCATCAGCACAGCAAAAGGATCCCCTAACATCCTGACAACGCCCTTGGTATTCTATCTGGATTGTCCAGCAAGTTATTACCCACATCTGCCAGATTCTTCTCCAACAGTCAAGTGAAAGGAACTCCAAGTTCTGCTCCTTTATTTACTTTTTCAGGTTAACATAACCTTCAGACAGAAAGTAGCTTTCAAACACAGAAGTTGTCCATAAGATCATATAGTTCCACGAAAGAGTCCTTCAAAAAAGAACATTCTGTGGTAGAGACTGTTGCCAAGAGAGACTCGGAATCTCAAATGCACTTTGTTACCTGTCTGCCCACAAATCAATTCTTTTTTTTTTAAGAGTTATGATCAAAGTCCAGCTCTGTTACCTGACCTGAGGCCAGTTACATAACCTCTTGTGCCTTGATTTCCTCACCTGCAAAATGGGAACAATAAGCGTATCCATCTCATAAAGCTATCGTGAGCACAAGGTAGACACTTCCATTACAAATGAGAAATTAGAGGCAAAAAAGGAATAATGGGCACCAAGCAAGTAAAAAACCCAGCAGACCAATTTACATTAGCTCTCAAGGCTTGAAAATAATCCTGTGTTCTATGAGACCATTTAGGGAATGGTCCCGCCCTCCAAACTATGGGTGTTGGCCACACTCTCCAGATTCTGGGTGGAGGCCCCTTTGGCCCTGGGCTTCAACTCTGCCTTCCAGGCCCACTGGGATGGCAACCCTGCTCCCTCGGATTTGGGAGGCCCCAATCTCATAAGTCAGAGTGGCAAACCTCCCCACTAGGCCATGACAGGCCCCATTCTTTTGTCCCTTGGGCATGGCAACCCCACCCCCCTCAGATCTGGGCAATGGATCTGGCACCTTCCCCCAGCACTCATGAATTGCAGGCCCACACTCTAGAACTGAGGTGGTGAAGATCAGACTCTATAAAAGCAGGGAGGCCTTGGCTCCACCGTTTAAGACCCAGAAGGCCAAGGCTGTACCCTTTGAGACCCCAGAAGAGACTCTGAGGCAGGTCTGCTTCCCATGCTCCTTGTCTCTTTAGTTTCTGTTTCCTGGCTCCTTGGCCTCTCAGCCCCTTGGGCCAGAATGGCCTCTGCCCTGCTCAAGCAAATGTTATGAAGCTCTTTAGCTCTCCTAGTAAGTGCCCGGAGGCAACCTACTCCACCAGGAAGCCTCCTGCCTGAAGGCATTTAGCCCTCTTGTTCCATGGGTCAGTTCCCACAGTCTCGCACTGGTCTCCTGGTTCTGCTGCCACCGTTTCTCTGCTGCTGCTGCTTCTTGCCATCTGTACCATCTCCTCTGTTACAGCTTTCCTCACTTTCTTCTGAGTCCACACCAGAATTGTCTTTGATGTCCATAGTTCCACCAACAGTCTCGTCAAGGCAATCTAGGTTTTACTTTTAGGTACTTTAAAACTCTTCCAGCATCTACCCATTACTCAATTCCAAAACCACTTCCACATTGTAGGTATCTGATAGAGCCACAGGGGGAGGAACAACGCAGAAAATGAGGGTGAGAACGGCTCCACAACTCGAAGAATGTAATCAATGTCACTGAATTATACATGTAGAAATCGTTGAATTGGTGTATGTTTTGCTGTGCATAGTCTCAACAACAACAAAATAAATAAAATTTAAAAAAAAAAAAATCACGTTCACTATAATACACCCAACATCTAATTGGACTGTAATGGGAGAGCCTTTTAGGAACATCTAATAACTGCTGGAGGAGCCCTAGTGGCACAGTGCTTAAGAGCTACAGCAAGCTACGGCTGCTAACCAAAAGGTTGGCAGTTCCAATCCACCACGTGCTCCTTGAGAATCCTAAGGGGCAGTTCTACTCTGTACTATAGGGTCACTATGAGTCGGAATCGACTCGAAAGCGATAGGTTTTTTTGGAATACTGCTGGAAAAAGTGTTTCTCTCCCTTTTTCACCTAGTTATCGACTTGGAGTGAGCACCTTGGATTACAACTACAACAGTGTATACGCCCTGGCTTGTTTGTTCCCTGCGAGTGAGGTAAGGCATATAGCCCACTACGTAGACATGACTGTTTTCATTTTATCTGGATTACACTTTGCTTTGGAGAGCCCAAGTAACTTGCCCACAGACACACATACAGCATCTCAAAAGCAGACACAAGGGGATCAGAGAGTAACCAAAATAAACAACACTGTTAATATAATTAATGCCACTGAACTGAACACTTAAAAATGGTTAAAATGGAAAATTTTATGCCGTATATATTCTAACACAATTTAAAAAAAGAAAGAAACTGAAAGATAACAGCCCATATGCATTCCTTAAAAACTAAGTTCTTTGCGGTCACCCATCTGTGAACTTACTCCTATGTAACGTATTTGCGTAAATTATACAATATAGTTGAAACAAAAGGAAAAAGAAAATTATCTTACCTTCTGTGGAAATTTCTTGTTTAAATCTTGTATTCAGGCAAAACATGAAAACATTTGGGAGTCTTCTTGGAGTATACGCAACTTTAAGAAAATTTTTTTCATTCAGTGGAAGATTTCTGTATTATCTTTTTGCCTGAAAAATAAGAGTAAAAAAATTTATTTTAAGTTCTGCCTCTGTAAAATTAACTTACCAAAAAGGCAGACAAAGGAAAAGGAAAACATCAGTAAAGAAAGTGTAATCATTTTACTCGAGTCCCTGGGTGGTGCAAACGATTAACGTGCTCGCTGCTAACCAAAAGGTTGGTTAGTTTGCGTCCCACAGGCACTTCGGAAGAAAGTGATCTATTTCCAAAAACTCAGCCATTGAAAACTCTATGGCATACAGTTCTACTCTGACACACATTGGGGTCACCATGAGTTGGAATCGACTCAAAGACAAATGGTTTGGTTTTTGGTAATCATTTTACAGAAGTCAATTTATCTTTACTTAGTATTCAAATTATCAGAAAAGTTTTTGATTAAGGAACTAAAAACTCCCTTGTCTTTGCCTGTTCTAAAGAGATTTGTACCAATCATGTATACCCATTCCACATCTGGCTGACTGTGGTTGGAATCACACTAAACAAGATAAGGCTATGAGAAGGATTTCTATGAAGCTGCCTGCAGTTTCCTAACTATACACTACCACTACCTAGAAATGCACATCCTTGGTCACAAGGAGGAGCCCTGGTGGCTCAGCGGTTAAGAGCTCAGCCGCTAACCAAAAGATCGGCAGTTCAAGTCCACCAGCTGCTCCTTGGGATCCTTATGGGGCAGTTCTACTCTGTCCTATAGGGTCGCTATGAGTTGGGTTGGTCACAAGGATGACTGAAAAGCTCACTGATAATACATCACAACTTCTCAGAGGAAAGATCTCAAAGGTGTTCCAATTGTGGTCTCTGACTACCATTTCCAAATAAAGTGGGTTACCTGTCTTTTTGTTGTTGTTTAAGTTTTATATATATTTTATATATTTTTGGATTATTAGATTCTTGTTGGATATATGGTTTCTGAAGATATTCTCTCAGTAGCTTGTCTTCTCACTTTTTTTGGAAAATCTTTTGATGAACAAAATTTTTTAATTTTTATAACATCCCACTTATTTATTTTGTCTTTTGCAATATCAAGAATCTTAAAACACACAGCTTGTTCAGGGTAAGGTCACGGAAGCTCCATGGACAAATTCAAACTCACTTAGGGACCAAATTACTAGGTGGAGGGCTGTGGGGTTCCATGGTCTCAGGGAACATCTAGCTCAATTGGCATAACACAGTTTAAGAAAATGTTCCACATTCTACTTTGGTGAGCAGTGTCTGTGAGCGGCCATCTAAGATTCTCCACTGGTCTCACCCCTTCAGAAGCAAGTGAAAATGAAGAAAACTAAAGACAACAAGGGAAAGATGAGTCCAAAGGACTAACAGACCACAACTACCACGGCCTCCACCAGACTGAGTCCAGTACACTAGATGGTGCCCAGCTACCACCACTGACTGGTCTGACAGGGATCACACAGAGGGTCCCAGACAGAGCTGGGGAAAAATGTAGAACAAAATTCTAAGGCAAAAAAGAAAATAAAGACCAGACTTACTGGGCTGACTGACTAGAGAAATCCCGAAAAGTATGGCCCCCAGACACCCTTTTAGCTCAGTAATGACGTCCCTCCTGAGGTTCATCCTTCAGCCAAAGATTAGACAGGCCCATAAAACAAAACAAGACTAAAGGGGCACACCAGCCCAGGGGCAAGGACCAGAAGGCAGGAAGGGACAGGAAAGCTGGTAATAGGGAACTCAAGATTGAGAAGGGAGAGTACTGACACGTCATGGGGTTGTTAACCAATGTCATAAAACAATATATGGACTGTTTAATGAGAAGCTAGTCTGTTCTGTAAACCTTCATCTAAAATACAATTAAAATATATATATAATAAATAATCATGAATTAAAAAAAAAAAAAGAATCTTAAAACAAATCTTCTGAACGAAAAGAGATTTGTACAATAATGTTGCCTGGGAGCCTGCCTGGCCAGTACTCTGTCGTCCCCCCACTCTCCAATCACACAGGGATGGTGTGGTGTCGGCCGGAAAGCTGACCCCACACTCACAGACCCCAGCCTGAAGCACTCCTCCTCAACCCTCACAGGGCACACACAGCATGAGCACAGCCAACAGGAGTTCCGCACTTCTTGACACAGAAAGGCTAAATGAAACAACTCCACCACTAAGAACACCAAACACAAAGTTCTTCACCAATAAATCGGAAAAAGGAAAGCTGATGAACGAGCGCCACCTCTGGACACTGTCAGCACTGGGGTGCTGTGGGCAGGTCTGCCTTCTCCAGGAGCACACAGCGAGGTGGAACACAGGCCCTACACCAAGCCCCACTGCTGCCCCCTGGGAGGCCTTTAGGCAAGTCACGAATCCTGTCTGAGCCTCAGTTTATTCATCTGTAACAATCAAGCCATACCTATTTCTGAACACCGACTCTGTGCCAGGAGCCAGGTGAGGCACCAGACAACACCAAAGAACAAGCAGGAATGGGGCCCTGTGCCCAGGGCAGTGCAGAGGAGATGAGAGCTCCCGTGAGCGCGAACCCTATGGTGGGTAGCTGGCTCAAGTACCCTCATCCCAAGAGCAGGCTGTTTGCATGGCTGCACATTCCTAGGGCCTCAGGGTCCTACAGCAGCAACTGCCCATCCCAGCAGAGGGAGCTTCATTCAGCAGGCGCCTCCTGCAGTCTTGGCAAGATGATTTCAACACGCAGCCTCAGCAGACAGCCTGACCGAGAGGCTGTCAGACTGACTAGTCCCCCAAGGTCTCCAGCTTCCACAAGAATATTCTCCTGGCTATCAGGAATGACTAAGGTCAGACTCAGAGTGAAACTGAAAACTACCACTGGTTGGCATGGTCAAGGATGGAACTTCCAACGTGGGGAGGAGGATCCTCCTCATGCGGTGCTATGGCCCTAGCCCCCACTCTTCCCTACTGGAAGCCAAACACAGGTCCCCAGACAGCCAGAGAGCCCCT
The DNA here is from genome assembly GCA_030035585.1 of Dugong dugon. Taxonomy (NCBI): domain Eukaryota; kingdom Metazoa; phylum Chordata; class Mammalia; order Sirenia; family Dugongidae; genus Dugong; species Dugong dugon. The sequence goes on from CM057465.1 coordinate 134,883, forward strand.
CCGGCAGGAAGGTGGCAGGCAGGCCAGACCAAGGCACTCCCAACTCACAGAGGCCCAGGCCCAGGGAAGTCCAGCTCAGTCACTAACCAGCTCTACATCCTGGGGCAAGTGCCCAGTGCCCGTGTAAAAGTGTGACTCCATGACAGAGTTGTCATTGCCACCAAATGCCTCCTGGGGCCCAGGAGGAAAGGGATCAACAACAGGGAACTAGAGACACCCCACAGAAAGGCCACAGTCTGGGTTCTGCCCCCATAATAACAGACGGAAGAACAGACAGGGTGCACATACTACATTTGTTCTCAACACTATACTCCTGAGAGAATCAGAGCCAGAATGAGGAGTCCCGAGGCCAGGGGGGGCACACTCAGAGCTGGAGGCAGGCTGGCTGGCTAAAAGCCTTGTCAAACAGCAGAGAACAGCACCAAAAACACCAGGGAAGCCGCTGGGGCCATAAGCGCGAACTCAAGTCTAAACAAGGAGACGCATGAGAGAGGTAAGCGCCAAAGGCCTCCATGATGTGAGATCTCCCGCCAATTACAGAAGGATCTACTCTCAGGGAGACCAACCCACACACACGGCCCTGCCCGAGCCCATGTGTGCTGCCACTTAATTCAGTGCAGTGGGTAGTAGGATGCCAGCCTGTGGCGAAATGAGTTCCTTTATGTGGCCTTTTGCCCTCGTTCTTTGGAATAACAGCTTGAGAGGTTTTTACCCTAAAGCCCTGAGGATTTACCTTTGCCCTAGTTTCCCACCCCAGAGGGTTCATTACTTTTGCCCAGGTTGACTGACATTTCCTGGGAAAGCTGTAACAACTTGATGGTTTGATACTTTTCGTCTGGCCCTGGGCAGCAGCCTGCTCTATGACCAGTATGCACCTTGCTGGGACTTGTCAATATAATATGCAAATGAAGTATCTGTAGTCTACTATGCAAATGAGGTATCTGTGGCCTACTAAAATGGGAGAGGGGATTGGTAGGTTCATGGCCTTGGTGGGATGGCCATGCCTTGAAACCGACATCGAGTTGTGCACAGCTGCAGCCACTGCCACAGAGGTTTTGCGACTAAAAGAAGCAGGAAGACAAGCAGAAGGAAGAGGGAAGAAGCAGAGAGAAAGGAACCTCTTAAAAGAGCTATAACATGGGTCAAGGGCTGTAACACTGAAGACAACAAGAGAACCAGAAGGGGCTCCGTGGCAGAGCCGGCAATGACAGGCCCAGAAGGGATCCTGCAGCAGAATCGATGACAACAGACAACAGAGCCAAGAGGAGGCCGAGAGGAGCCTCTCCTCAGGGGGCCGAGGGGAGCCTGTCCTCAGGGGGCCGAGGGGAGCCTGTCCTCAGGGGGCCGAGGGGAGCCTGTCCTCAGGGGGCCGAGGGGAGCCTGTCCTCAGGGGGCCGAGAGGAGGCCTGCATGGCCAAGAAGAGCTGAGAGAGCCGTTCTGCACTGAAGGCTGACTTTGCCTACCAGCTTCCTGATCCTGACCCCAAGTTGTAGCCAGTTGATCCTGATCCCGAGTTGTATCGTTACATCCTTAATAAGCCACTTAACTGTAAGTATGGTCTATGAGTTCTGTGTGGCCACTGAAGCAAATTATCAAACCCAGAAGAGAAGGAAAGAGTGCCATGGGAGGGACGGCTGGTGTCATAATTGGTAAAAAGGTTGGACAGTGGAGGTACGCCTGACCTCCACCTCATGGTAATCAGCTTTGGGCTGATCCTGGTCATTGTCAGCGCCCAAAGTTAGACAGGTTCTGACGCTACTGCTATCACTACTACTACCATTTCACACAACCCCATTCAGATACAAAGGAGAGGCCTGTCACTGCAGAGCTGGCCCAGGGTCACAGGCTGGTAAATGCCAGGTCTAGCACTGGGACCCAGGCTTGTGGACAGCAAAGTCCACATCCTCAATGTCCACCTCATACCCTAGACGCTGGCCCAGTTGAAGAGGGATAAAGGAGCCATCAAAGGAGACACAGGAGTGCTCAAGAGGGCAGGTAATGACAGGAAGCACCACAGGGCTGGGTCATCCAGAAGGGCTCCAGGAGAGGAGTAAAACAAGGGACAGGGCAGGCCACTTGAGGTGGACACAAGGCCATAAGGAGAGAGAGACAGTGTTCAAAATGCAGCAGTCAATGGGTTTCTGTTTGGGGTGATGAAAATGTTCTGGAACTAGATGTGGTGATGGTTGCACAACTTTGTGAATATACTAAGAACCACTGAATTGTACACTTTAAAAGATAAATTTCATCATATGTGAGTTACATCTCAATCTTAAAAAGAGAATAAAAAAAAAAATTGGAGCTGTCAGTGGGCTGACAGATGGAAGGGAAATCCTGAAGACAAGCTCCTAAAAGGTTTGGATATTAGCAGCGGCCCAGAGACAGGACACTGGGTCTCATGTTTTCAGCAACAAACACAGAGCAGAAGACAAGACACACCCAGCCCCTGCCCCTCAAGCCTGGGCTCCAGCAGAGCAGAGACATCACACAACTCCTCATGGCATCCACTGTAGGCCGTTAGAGGGAGTGATCAGAGAGGTACTCACACAGGTGGATTCCCAGGGCTCCACCCACCCGTTGTCCAACTGCTGGCCCTGAGCGCCAGTCAAGGGGTTCCAGGCCCCGTGCATCCTCTCCTCTCTAAGCAGGCATAAAAGCATCAACCTCCTACAACTGGTGTGAGGACAGATAGGGAGGCACGAGCTCACAACCCCGCTGGCACACAGGGGTACGTGGTGCACACCGGCTGCTGCGTTACGATTTAGCGGACAACATGGCACCTTCTTTAAAGGTGTGACGGCATGATGACTGAAAACACAACTCCAGAGTTCAAGTGCCTGGTCCAGTGCTCAGCTCTGCACATAAGGACCGGAATGAATTTTCTTAAACTCTGTGTCTCCGTTCCTGATGACGGTACTTACCTCAAGTGGTAGTGTGAACACTAGACAAGATCATCTGCATAAAGTGCTCAACACATGGCTGGTAAACAGTAAGTGTCCAATAAATGCTAGCAATTACCATCATTAGTCAGGGAAAGGAGGTTGCTGGTTGGAGAAGGCTTCCAGGAGGGAATCTGGTCTGAGTTTTATTCATTTTAAATTAATGACCACAAACTTCAAATGAACATTAAACATAACCTAGCAATCCTACTGTATCTCTCTAATAAGCTGGTTTCCCCTCATAAGACACTGTGGCAAATTTTAAATGGTCACAATTCTTTTCTTTTTAATTTTTTTTTTATTGTACTTTAGATGAGGGTTTACAGAACAAATAGTTTCTCATTAAACAGTTAGTACACAAATTGTTTTACAACATTGGTTAACAACCCCATAGCATGTCAACACTCTCCCTTCTTGACATTGGGTTCCCTATTACCAGCTTAACTGTCCCCTCCTGCCTTCTAGTCCTTGTCCCCAGTCTGTTGTGTCCCATTAGTCTCGTTCTGTTTTAGCTGAAGGGTAAACCTCGGGAGTGACTTCATTACTGAGCTGAAAGGGTCTCCGGGGGCCATACTCTTGGCGTTTCTCCAGACTCTATCAGGCCAGTAAGTCTAGTCTTTCTTTGTGAGTTAGAATTTTGTTCTACATTTTTCTCTGGCTCTCTCTGGGATCCTCTGTTGTGATCTCTGTCAGAGCAATCAGTGGTGGTAAGCCGGGCACCATCTAGTTGTACCGGACTCAGTCTGGTGGAGGCCATGGTAGTTGTGGTCCATTAATCCCCTTTGGACTAATCTTCCCCTTGTATCTTTTCTTCATTCTCCCTTGCTCCCGAAGGGATGAGACCAGTAGACTATCTGAGATGGCTGCTCAAAGGCTTTTAAGAACCCCAGACGCTGCTCACCAAGGTAGAATGTAGAACATTGTCTTTATAAATCATATTATGCCAACTGAGCTATATGTTCCCTGAGACTACGGTCCCCACAGCCCTCCACCCAGCAATTTGGTCCCTCAGGAATTTTGGATGTGTCTGTGGAGCTTCCATGACCTTTGGGTGCAATTCTTATATAGTTCCTCTCATCAAGGAGTGAAGTCCATTTCCCCGCTGCTTGAATCTCAGCTGACCTCAACTGGCTGCAGCCAACAGAACATGGCAGAAAGACACTGTGCAGTTCTGAGCTGGGCTTCAAGAGGCCTGCAGCTCCCACTTTCACCCGCTTAGAATTCTGTGACATGTGAAAAAGCCCAGTCCTTCATCCTTGAGAATGGCAGGCCACATGGAGAGAAGAGCCTAAGCATCCAGCAGAGGCCCCAGTCATAAGAGTAAGCCAAGGTGACAACCTGGAGTGCAGAGACGAGCTGTCCTAGCTGAGCCCAGCCCCAACTGCCAATCCACAGATCCACGAGCAAATAAATCACTGCAGTGGCTTGCTAAGCAGCAACAGATAACTTACACGACAGCCATTTTATTTCTTCTACTCTTTCCTCAACTCTCCAATATCCTCATCCACTTAATTCACCTAAACAGCAAAAGGTCTCAAATGTGAACTCCCCACCTTCCCTCCATCACATCTACCAACCGAAATCTACCACATTCTCTGCATTCCCTGCTGCAACAACGGAGAAAGAGTCCGTGCTCCCATCTCTCTCCTTCTGGTATCATCAGTCTCTTCTCCTTTATTACAGCATTCCTAGTATTCCTATATATTCTAGCATTTCTAGGGATACTAGCACGTGCATGTGTGTGCAAGTGCAGACACAGACACACACATACAAAAACACACAACCTAATGAGTGAAAGACTGAAGGCCCACTATCACCATTTCTGTTCAACATTGTATTAGACGTCCTAGCCAATACAATAAAGCAAGAAGAAATAAAAGGCGTAACAATGGGAAAGGAGAAAGTAAAACTGTCCTTATTCACACATAATATTTTTTATGTAGGTAGAAAGTCCAAAGGAATCTACAAATACACAATGAGAACTAATGAATAAATTAAGTAAGTTTGCAGGATACACAATCAGTATACACAAAGCAACTGTATTTTTAAATACTAAAAACAACCAAAAAATAAAATAAAATTTACAATAGCATCAAAAATACCAAACACCTAGTAAGCTGAATTTAAAAAGTGTACCTCTATGCTGAAAACTACAAAACATTGCTGAGAAAAATTAAGGAGGATCTAAATAAATGGAGAGATATACTCTATGCACAGATCAGAAGAAGAGTTACTGTTGTTAATGATTCAATTCTCCTAAAATTGATCTACAGATTCAAAGTATTCCCAACCAAACTCTCAGTAAAATTTTTTGTACAAATTGAAGAGCTTATTCTAAAATCAGCAAGAGAAGTTTGAAGCTGAATAAAGTTGGATTTCTTCTACTGCTTGATTTCAAGACTCATCATTAACTTACGGTAATCAACACAGTGTTAGGAGACGCAGGTTCAATTCCCAGCCAATGCACCTCAAACGCAATCACCACCCATCTGTCAGTGGAGGCTTGCTATGAACCTGAACAGGTTTCAGCAGACTTCCAGATTAAGACAGCGCAGGAAGAAAAAGCTGGAGATCTACTTCCAAAATCAGCCAGTGAAAATCCTATGGATCACAACAGTCTGATCCCGTTGTGCATGGGGTTGCTATGAGTTGGGGATAACTCAACAGTACCTAACAACAACAGTAATGGCATAAGAAAGAAAAATAAACCAACTGAACGTAATAGAAAATCCAGAAATAAACCTACACACATGTTCAGTTAATCCATATCAAAGGCTTCAATGCATTTTAATAGAGAAAGGAGAATCTTTTCAGCAAATAATGGTGGAAAAATTGTATATACACATGCAGGGGATGTATCCTGATCCTCCTCACACCACATACAAAAATTAATACAAGATGGATCATATAAAAAGGGGATCAGTGATTATTTGGGAGTGAGGGGACAGGAAACAGTGGGAGAGAGGGATTCTAAAAAGACCTAAGAAATTCTGAAGAGTGAGAGATAAGTTCACTATCTTGACTGTGAGAATTTTACAGGTGCATACATATGTCAAAACCTATCAAATTGTAGAGGCTGGATGAACCCTTGAAACTACTGCCCTGAGATAATCTTTAAACCTTAAACCAAAACTATCCCCTGAAGACATCTTAAAACCAAAAACAGTTTAACTTAACTAGCCACCACCTCCACGCATCTGTCAGTTTGTCATACTATGGGGGCTTTTGTGTTGCTAGGATGCTGGAAGCTATGCCACTGGTTTTCAAATACAGGCAGGGTCACCCATGGTGGACAGGTTTCAGTTGAGCTTCCAGACTAAGACAGACTAGGAAAAAGGAGCCGGCAGTCTACTTCTAAAAAGAATTATCCAGTGAAAACCTTACGAATAGCAGCAGCAGAACATTGTCTGATATAGTGCTGGAAGATGAGCCCCTCAGGTTGGAAGGTACTCAAAATACAACTGAGAAAGAGTTGCTTCCTCAAAGTAGAGTCAACCTTAATAACGTGGATGGAGTCACGCTTTTTGGACCTTCATTTGCTGATGGGGCACAACTCAAAATGAAAAGAAACAGCAGCAAACGTCCATTAATAATCGGAACACAGAATGTACAAAGTATGACTCTAGGAAAACTGGAAATCATCAAAAATGAAATGGAACGCATAAACATTGATCTCCTAGGCATCAGTGAGCTGAATGGACTGGTATTCATCATTCTGAATCGGACAATCATACGGTCTATTATACTGGGAATGACAATTTGAAGAGGAATGCCGTCGCATTGTCAAAAAGAACATCTTAAGATCTATCCTGCAGTAAAATGCTGTCAGTGATAGGATAATAACCATACACCTACAAGGAAGACCAGCTAATATGACTATTATTCAAATATATGCACCAACCACTAAGGCCAAAGATGAAGAAATTAAAGATTTTTACTAACTTCTTCAGTCCGAAATTGATCAAACATGCAATAAGCATGCATTGATAATTACCAGTGACTGGAATGTGAAAACTGGAAACAAAGAAAAAGGATTGGTAGTTGGAAAATATGGCCTTGGTGACAGAAACAATGCTGGAGATTGCATGACAGAATTTTGCAAGACCAATGACTTCTTCATTGTAAATACCTCTTTTCACCAACATAAACGGCGACTATACATGTGCACCTCACCAGATGGAATACACAGGAATCAAACTGACCACATCTGTGGAATGAGATGATGGAAAAGCTCAATATCATCAGTCAGAACAAGGCCAGGGGCCAACTGCAGAATAGACCATCAATTGCTCATACGAAAGTTAAAGCTGAAACTGAAGAAAATCAGAACAAGTCAATGAGAGCCAAAGTATGACCTTGAGTATATCCCACCTGAATTTAGAGAACATCTCAAGAACAGATTTGACATGTTGAACACTAATGACCGAAGACCAGATGAGTTGTGGAATAATATCAAGGACATCATACATGAAGAAAGCAAGAGGTCATTAAAAAGATAGGCAAGAGACACCATGCCGTCCCTCCACAGCAAAGATCCGAAAAACTAAGCCTAACAGAGAATCAACAATCCTGAAACCCTAGAACACCAAATGAAGAGATAAAGGACTCAGCCAAACACCAAACGGAGTGAGAATACTAAAAGAGAATGGAGAGCGAGGAGAGACTCAGGCAGAGATTCCTTACCAGCTAACGCAGCGCGGATCCACCATCTTGGATTCCTATCGGAGACCAGCGAACGGGAGAGCAGCCTTGCAGAGCATCTGGTCGGAGACAGAATGACCGGTAAACTGCGGTGCGCGCTCTCCCACCACCCACCCCTCTCCGCCTCAGCTGGGGATCCCCTGCTTTCCGTGGCCAGGGTCCCTGAGCTGGGGGGCGCCGGTGCTTGGATTCCGCGCGCCCGGGCTGGCGGCTTTCTGGGAGCCGTTTGCTGGCAGCTAGCGTCTGCCGCCTCCCCCTCCTTTTGCCTGGGTGCCTGGTTCCGAGTGCCGTCTCTGCTCTCTCCTGCGGGGCTGTGGGGCTGCGTTCGGGCGTGTGGCTGTTTCTAGGTCTGGGCTCCCGCGCAGGTGGGATCCCGGGGCCTTTGTTCGTTCGCCCCTCTGCTTTCCGTGGCCGAAGTCCCTGGGCTGGGGGGCGCCGGTGCTTGGATTCCGCGCGCCTGGGCTGGCAGTTTTCTGGGAGCCTTTTGCTGGCAGCTAGCGAGCCTTTTTCTGCTGCCTCCCCCTCCTTTTGCCTGGGTGCCTGGTTCCGAGTGCCGTCTCTGCTCTCTCCTGCGGGGCTGTAGGGCTGCGTTCGGGCGTGTGGCTGTTTCTAGGTCTCGGCTCCCGCGTGGGTGGGATCCCGGGGCCTTTGTTCGTTCACCCCTCTGCTTTCCGTGGCCGGAGTCCCTGGGCTGGGGGGCGCCGGTGCTTGGATTCCGCGCGCCTGCGCTGGTGGCTTTCTGGGAGCCGTTTGCTGGCGGCTAGCGAGCCTTTTTCTGCCGCCTCCCCCTCCTTTGGCCTGGGTGCCTGGTTCCGAGTGCCGTCTCTGCTCTCTCCTGCGGGGCTGTAGGGCTGCGTTCGGGCGTGTGGCTCTTTCTAGGTCTGGGCTCCTGCGTGGGTGGGATCCTGGGGCCTTTGTTCGTTGGCCCCTCTGCTTCCCGTGGCCACGGTCTCTTAACCCCGAGACTACCGGCTTCCTGGAATTCGCGCCCCTGAGTGGGGGCTCTCTGGGTCCCATTTGTAGGCACTGACTGCTGGTGTTGCCCCCTTTTTATTTTTTTTTTTCAATTTTATTTTTCTTCCTTTTTTGATTAGTTTTGTCATCTTTTACCTCTTTTTCCCTTTTGTCTTTCTTCATTGCTTAATTTCTCGTCTCTGTATCTCTTCCTTCTCTTTCTGATCCCTGAATACCAGGCGATGTATGCCTCTGTACCTTCTGGCCAGGCTGAGCTGTGAAAATTGAGACCGACTCCCCCAGACCTCATAGCTGCATCGGTGGGATCCCTGGGAACTCTGCAGTTCTTTAACTTTTCTGATTTTTATTTGGTCATTCTTTCCTTTTCTTTCTCTTCCCCCTTCTGGTTTCCTCCATCCCATAGTCTCTCATCTGTACATTCCAACGACAAGCTCCCCTAGCATTCTTTTATGTTTGTACGCTTTTTGCTCCTCCTCCTCTCTCCTCTCTCCCATATCCAGCTTAGCTTCACACATAACCATCTTCCCGCTGCACCCTACCTACCTACACCGTGCACTAGACATCACACCACCAAGCGGTGCAGGCACGCCCTATTGGAACCTGCCCAGCACTGACTACCGACCGTCCTGGTGGCTGCGGTGAGTGCCACAAGCAACCCGTCCCAGTGGCTCCTCCTCAGCTAGATCTGCCCAGCTGTACCACAAGAACGAAACAAAAAAAAAAAAAAAAAACTACAATCAATAAATGAGAGAAATATCTACTGAATGCCCCGAAAACAGCAAACAATATCAAAACATTTACAAAAACAAGACAAGATGGCTCCAATAGGCGTCCAAATTAAAACACCAGATAACTCTCCTGTGGAAGAAAATGCACTAGAAGTGCCTGATACGGAACTCAAATCACTAATACTTGGAATTTTCCAAGAACTGAGGCAAAAAGCTGACAAACATGAGGAAAAAACAGACAAATTTATGGGAAATACAGACAAAAAATTGGAAGAATTCAGGAAGATGATGCAGGAACAAAATGCCAAAATAAATTCACAACTTGAAATTATACAAAAACAACAATTAGAAATCCAAAAGATAAACAACAAGATTTCAGAAATGGACGGTGTTATAGAAGGGCTGAGAAGTAGATTTGAAACCATGGAAGACAGGATCAGTGGAACTGAAGACAAACACTTGGATACAACTCTGTTTCAGGAAAACTCAGAAAAAAGAACAAAGAAAAATGAAGAGACCCTGAGAGTTATGTGGGACACAATTAAAAGCAAAAACTTACGAGTGATTGGCATACCAGAACAGGGGGAGAAAACAGAAAACACAGAGAGGATCCTTGAGGAACTGCTGACAGAAAACTTTCCCAATATCATGAAAGATGAAAAGCTGGCCATCCAAGAAGCTCAACGAACCCCATATAGAAGAGACCCCAAAAGAAAATCACCAAGACATATCATATTCACACTCGCTAAAACTAAAGACAAACAAAGAATCCTGAGAGCAGCTCGTGAAAAACAAGAAGTCACATACAGAGGAGAAACAATAAGACTAAGCTCAGATTATTCAGCAGAAACCATGCAGGCAAGAAGGCAATGGGATGACATATATAAAATCTTGAAAGAAAAAAATTGTCAGCCAAGAATAATATATCCTGCAAAACTCTCATTCAGATTTGATGGTGAAATTAGGTCATTTCCAGATAAACAGAAACTAAAGGAATATGCAAAAATCAAACCAAACTTACAAGAATTATTAAAGGGAGTTCTTCGATCTGAGGACAAACAGCTTCAGCCCTCAGGCAGGACCTAGGACCTAGGACGCAGGTTCACATGAACCAGATACCATTCTAGGAACTGAACTACAGAGGACTTTCCAAAAACAAAAGATATACAACAGGGAATCAGAGAAATCAATCAAAGGATGACAACAACATCAAAACAGTGAAAGAGGGAACAAACGGCATAGGTATAGAACCTTCTAAAGGAGAGGAAGGCAAGGCGATACCAAGTAATGGTAGACTGCTTCAAAATTATAAAGATAAGGGTAAAATTCATGGTAACCACAAAAAAAGTTAACAAACCAACTCATAAAAATAAAGACAAAAAACATAAAGTCTCAACAAAAACAAAACCTACAAAAACAAAAGAAATGAACACAAAATCCACAAACAAAAGTAACTCAGCACAAGAGAGTAAGAAGAACAAAGAAAACTTCAGCATCACAAAAAAAAGCACTACAAAATGACAGCAACAAACTCACATCTATCAATAATTACACTGAACGTAAATGGACTCTGCACCCATAAAGAGACGGAGAGTGGCAGAATGGATAAGAAAACAGGATCCATCAATTTGCTGTCTACAAGAGACACACCTTAGAAACAAAGATGTGAATTTATTAAAAATCAAAGGTTGGAAAAAAATATATCAAGCTAACAACTATCAAAAAAGAGCAGGAGTGGCAATTCTAATCTCAGATAAAATAGACTTTAAAACAAAATCCACCATAAAAGACAAAGAAGGACACTATATAATGATTAAGGGGATGATCCGTCATGAAAACATAACCATAATAAATATCTATGCACCCAATGACAGGGCTCCAAAATACATAAAAAAAAACTCTAACAGCACTGAAAAGAGAAATTGACAGTTCCACAATAATAGTAGGAGACTTCAACACACCACTCTCAGTAAAGGACAGAACAACTAAAAAGAAACTCAGCAAAGATACAGAAGACCTAAAGGACACAATCAGCCAACTGGACCTCATAGACATATATAGAACAATCCATCCAACCGCTGCTAGGTACACATTCTTTTCCAATGCACATGGAACGTTCTCCAGAATAGACCACATCTTAGGCCACAGAGCAATCCTCAACAAGATCCAAAATGCTGAGATAATTCACAGTATCTTCTCTGACCACAATGCCATCAAGGTAGAAATTAACACTAGAAAGAGCAAGGGAAAAAAATCAAACACATGGAAACTGAATAATAATCTGCTTACACATCAATGGGTAATAGAATAAATCAGAGATGGAATTAAAAAATTCCTAGAATCAAATGAAAATGAAAACACATCATACCAAAACCTTTGGGACACAGCAAAGGCAGTCCTCAGAGGACAATTTATAGCAATAGATGCACATATCAAAAAAGAAGAAAGGGACAAAATCAAAACATTAACTACAGAACTCAAACAAATAGAAAGAGAACAACAAAAAAAGCCTACAACCACCGGAAGAAAGGAAATAGTAAAGATCAGAGCAGAAATAAATGAAATAGAGAACAGAAAAACAACAGAAAGAATCAACAAAACCAAAAGTTGGTTCTTTGAAAGAATCAACAAAATCGACAAACCACTGGCCAGACTGACAAAAGAAAAACAGCAGAGGGCACAAATAACCCAAATAAGAAATGAAATGGGGGACATTACAACAGACCCAACTGAAATAAAAAGGATTATAACAGAATATTATGAAAAACTATATTCCAACAAATTTGAAAACCTAGAGGAAATGGATAAATTTCTAGAAACATACGGCCTACCCAAACTACAACAAAGTGATATTGAAAATCTGAACAGACCCGTAACAAGAGAAGAGATTGAAAAGGTAATAAAAAAACTCCCAACCAAAAAAAGCCCTGGCCCAGATGGCTTCACTGGAGAATTCTACAAAACATTTACAGAAGAGCTCGTACCAGTTCTACTCAAGTTATTTCAGAGCATAGAAGAGGAAGCAACACTTCCAAATTCATTCTATGAAGCCAGCATAACGCTGATACCAAAACCAGGCAAAGACATCACAAAAAAAGAAAATTACAGACCAATATCTCTCATGAATATAGATGCAAAAATTCTGAACAAAATTCTAGCCAATAGAATTCAGTATCATATCAAAAAAAATAATACACCACGACCAAGTAGGATTCATACCAGGTATGCAAGGATGGTTTAACATTAGAAAATCCATCAACGTAATCCACCACATAAATAAAAGGAAAGAAAAAAATCACATGATCATCTCAATTGATGCAGAAAAGGCATTTGACAAAGTCCAACACCCATTCCTGATAAAAGCTCTCAATAAAATAGGTATAGAAGGGAAATTTCTCAACATAATAAAGGGCATCTATGCAAAACCAACAGCCAACATCATTCTTAATGGAGAGAGGCTGAAAACATTCCCCTTGAAAACAGGAACAAGACAAGGATGCCCTTTATCACCACTCCTATTTAACATTGTGCTGGAAGTTCTAGCTAGAGCAGTAAGGCAAGAGAAAGAAATAAAGGGCATCCAAATTGGTAATGAAGAAGTTAAACTCTCCCTGTTTGCAGATGATATGATACTATACATAGAAAACCCTAAAGACTCCACGAGAAATTTACTGGAACTAATAGAAAGATTCAGCAGAGTAGCAGGATACAAGATAAACATTCAAAAATCAGTTGGATTCCTATACACCAGTAAAGAGAACGATGAAAAGGAGATCAGGAAATCAATACCATTTTCAATAGCCCCTAAAAAGATAAAATACTTAGGAATAAATCTGACCAGGAATATAAAAGACCTATACAAAGAAAACTACAAAACACTGCTGCATGAAATCCAAAGGGATCTACATAAATGGAAAAACATACCATGCTCATGGATAGGCAGACTCAACATTGTGAAAATGGCAATTCTACCTAAAGCAATCTACAAATACAATGCAATCCCGATACAAATACCAACAACATTCTTCAAAGAGATGGAAAAACTAATTATTAACTTTATATGGAAAGGGAAGAAACCCCGAATAAGTAAAGCACTACTGAAGAAGAAGAATAAAGTTGGAGGACTCACACTACCTGACTTGAGAACCTACTATACAGCTACAGTACTCAAAACAGCCTGGTACTGGTACAACAACAGAGACATTGACCAATGGAACAGAATTGAGAACTCAGATGTAAATCCATCCACCTACGGTCACCTGATTTTTGACAAGGGCCCAAAATACATCAAATGGGGAAAAGACAGTCTTTTTAACAAATGGTGCTGGCAAAACTGGATATCCATTTGTAGAAAAATGAAACAGGACCCATACCTCACACCATATACAAAAACTACTTCAAAATGGATCAAAGACCTGAATATAAAGCCTCAAACTATAAAATTCATAGAAGAAAAAATAGGACCAACACTTCAGGCCTTAATACATGGCATTAACAGGATACAAACCATAAACATCAACACAAAAAACCCAACAGATAAACTAGATAATTGGGATCTTCTAAAAATCAAACATCTATGCTCTTCAAAAGATTTCACCAAAAGAGTTAAAAGAGAACCTACAGACTGGGAAAAAATTTTTGGACAGTACAAGTCAGACAAAGGTCTAATCTCCATAATCTACAAGAAAATCCAACACCTCTACAACAAAAAGACAACCAATCCTATCAAAAAATGGGCAAAGGAAATGAACAGACACTTCACCAAGGAAGACATTCAAATGGCCAACAGACACATGAGGAAATGCTCGCGATCACTAGCCATTAGAGAAATGCAAATTAAAACCACAATAAGATACCATCTCACCCCGGCATTACTGGCACGAATCAAAAATACCGGAAATAACAAATGTTGGAGGGGCTGCGGGGAGACGGGAACTCTTATACACTGCTGGTGGGAATGCAAAATGATACAGCCATTTTGGAAAATGATATGGCGTTTCCTCAGAAAGCTAGAAATAGACGTACCATTCGATCCAGCAATCCCACTCCTAGGAATATATCCTAGAGAAATAAGAGTCATCACTCGAATAGACATATGCACACCTATGTTCATGGCAGCATTATTCACAATAGCAAAACGATGGAAACAACCTCGATGTCCATCAACAGATGAATGGATACACAAACTATGGTACATACACACAATGGAGTACTATGCAACGAGAAAGAACAACAATGAATCTGTGAACCATCTCATAACATGGATGAAACTGGAGGACATCATGCTGAGTGAAATAAGTCAATCACAAAAGGACAAATATTGTATGAGACCTCTATTGTAAAAACCCATGAAAAAATTCACATGCAAAATGTAACAATCCTTGTTGGTTACCAGGGATGGGGGGGGGAATACTAAATAGGTAATAGGTAAGTGGTAACTTGGGTGAGAGGTGAGATAGTACATAGTACAGGGGAAACTAACATAACCTGCACAAGGAAAGGTCATGGAGGCCCTGTAGACACATCCAAACCCCCCGAGGGACTGAGTTGTTGGACGGAGGGCTCTGGGGACCATGATCTCGGGGAACATCTAGCTCAACTGGCATGACACTACTTATAAAGATAATGCTCTACATTCTACCTTGGTGAGTAGTGTCTGGGGTCTTAAAAGCCTATGAGCGGCCATCTAAGATACTCCACTGATCTCATCCCTTCAGGAACAAGGGAGAATGAAGAGAACAGGATACAAGAAAAAGATTAGTCCGAAGGACTAATGGTCCACAGCTACCAAGGCCTCCACGGGACTGAGTCCAGTACAGTTGGATGGTGCCCGGCTACCACCAATGACTCCTCTGACCAGGATCACAACAGAGGGTTCTGGGCAGAGCTGGAGAAGGATGTAGAGCATAATTTTAACTCCCCCCCAAAAAAAAAAGAAGACCAGATTTACTGGCCTAAAGAATACTAGAGAAACCTCAAGAGTGTGGCCCCCAGACACCCTTTCAGCTCAGAGGTGAAGTTACCTTCGAGGTTCGATGTTAAGCCTGGGAATGGACAGCCCAGTAAAACTAAATGGGACTAACGAGGTACAGGAGTCCGGTGACAAGGGCCAGAAGGCAGAGGGAGAGTAGGAAACTGATGATAAGGAACACAAATTGAATAAGGACACTGTCGATGTATTGTGAGATTGTTGACCACTGCTATAGGGCAACATTTGTAGTAACTATTAAATGGGAGGCTGTTTTGTCCTGTAAGCCTTCATCTTGGGCGAGAATGGCAGCACAATTGGAAGAGCATAGTCAATATCACTTAAATGTGTAAGTAAAAAGTTTTGAAATGGTGTTTAAATAAAATAAAAAATAAATAAATAAATAAACAAATGAGACTAAAGAGGTACAATAGTCCACTGACAAGGTCCAGAAGACAGAAGGGGACAAGGAAGCCCCCTGGTGATAGGGAACACAAGGTGGAGTAAGGATATTCTTGATGTGCTGTGAGATTGTTAACCATTGTCATAGGGCAACATGTGTAGTAACTGTTAAATGAAAAACTACTTTGTTCTGTAAGCCTTCATCTTAAGTGAGAATAACAGCACAGTTGGAAGAGCGTAGTCAATGTCACTGAACTGTGAATGTAGAAATTTTTGAAACGGTGTATCTTTGGCCATCTGTAATTTTCATCAAAAAAAAAAAAAAAAAAAGGTTGAGAATTTAGAGGCTTAATACGTTGTGGGGTTGTTAACCAATGTCATAGAACAACATGTGTACTACTATTTCATGAGAAACTATTTGCTCTGTAAGCTTTCACCTGAAGTACAATAAAATATATTAAAAAAAAAAAAAAAAAAGATAGGCAAGAAAGAAAAGACCAAAAAAATGTCAGAAGAGACTCTGAAACTTACTCTTGAATGTCAAGTAGCTAAAGCAAAAAGAAGAAATGATGAAGTAAAAGAGCTGAACAGAAGATTTCAAAGGGCAGCTCTAAGAAGACAAAGCGAAGTATTATTATGACGTGTGCAAAGACTTGGAGATAGAAAACCAAAAGGGAAGAACACGCTAGGCATGTCTCAAGCTGAAAGAACTGAGGAAAATATTCAAGTCTCGAGTTGCAATATTGAAGGATTCTATGAGGAAAATATTAAACAACGCAGGAGGCATCAAAAGAAGATGGAAGGAATACACAGAGTCACTATGCCAAAAAGAATTTGTTGATGTCCAACCATTTCAGGAGGTAGCATATGATGAGAAAACGATGGTACTGAAGGAAGAAGTCCAAGCTGCACTGAAGGTACTGGCAGAAAACAAGGCTCCTGGAATTGACAGAGTACCAACTGAGATGTTTCAACCAACGGATACAGTGCTGGAAGTGCTCACTCATCTACGCCAAGAAATTTGGAAGACAGCTACCTGGCCAGTCGACTGGAAGAGATTCATATTTATGCCTATTCCCAAGAAAGGTGATCCAACCAAATGCGGAAATTATCGAACAGTATCATTAATATCACACGCAAGTAAAATTTTGCTGAAGATGATTTAAAAGCAGCTGTGGCAGTAGATCGACAGGGAACTGTGAGAAATTCAAGCCAGATTCAGAAGAGGACATCGAACAAGGGATATCATTGCTGATGTCAGATGGATCCTAGCTGAAAGCAAAGAATACCAGAAGGATGTTTACCTGTGTTTTACTGACTACACAAGGGCATTCAACTTGTGGATCATAGCAAATTATGGATAACATTGCAAAGAATGGGAATTCCAGAACACTTAATTGTGCTCATAAGGAACCTGTTCATAGATCAAGAGGCAGTCATTTAAACAGAACAAGGGGACACTGTGTGGTTTAAAGTCAGGAAAGGTATGTGTCAGGGTTGTATCCTTTCACCATATCTATTCAATCTGTATGCTAAGCAAATAATCCAAGAAGCTGGCCTATATGAAGAACGTGGCATCAGGAATGGAGGAAGACTCATTAACAACCTGCATTATGAAGATGACACAACCTCTCTTGCTGAAAGTGAAGTGGACTTGAAGCACTTACTGATGAAGATCAAAGACCACAGCCTTCAGTATGGATTACACCTCAATGTAAAGAAAACAAAAATCCTCACAACTGGACCAATAAACAACATCATGATCAATGTAGAAAAGATTGAAGTTGTCAAGGATTTCATTTTACTTGGAGCCACAATCAACATTCATGGAAGCAGCAGTCAGGAAATCAAAAGATGCATTGCATTGGGCAAATATGCTGCAAAAGACCTCTTTAAAGTGTTGAAAAGCAAAGATGTCACCTTGAAGACTAAGGTGCGCCTGACCCAAGCCAAGGTGTTCTCAATCGCAATCAGGTGCATGTGAAAGCTGGACGATGAATAAGGAAGACTAAAGAAGTTACGCTTTTGAATTGTGGTGTTGGCGAAGAATATTGAATATACCATGGACTGCCAAAAGAATGAACAAATCTGTCTTGGAAGAAATACAACCAGGATGCTCCTCACATACTTTGGACATGTAGTCAGGAGGGATCAGTTCCTGGAGAAGGACATGCTTGGTAAAGTGGAGGGTCAGCGAAAAAGAGGAAGACCCTCAAGGAGATGGATTGACACAGTGGCTGCAACAATGGGCTTAAGCATAATGATTGTGAGGATGGCGCAGGACCCAGCAGTGTTTCGTTCTGTTGTGCAGAGGGTCACTATGAGTCGAGACCAACTAGACAGCACCTAACAGTAACAACAACAGCCACCAGGGCTCCAGTAAAGAAGGCTTACCTTGAGCCTTACGCTCTTTTGAGAACTATCTATATGGGATCAAACTGACAACAGCAACTTGAAAGATTAGACAGGCACCTTAGGGGGCAGTGAGTTTATGTTAATGGGGGTGGTACAACTCAGAAAAGGAAGGTGAGAATGTCTACACAATTCAAAGAATGTAATCAATCTTACTGAACTGCACATGTAGAAACTGGTGAATTGGTGAATGTTTTGCTGTATATATTCTCAAGAACAACAAAATAAGTTTTTTTTAACTTATCAAATTGTACATGATACTGTATTTCAATAAAGCTGTTTAAAACAAAAAAAAAAAAAAAAAGATGGATCATAGCCCTAAGTGCAAAAGCTAACACTATAAAGCTTCTAGAAGAAAACACATGGCAGTGTCTTCACAACCCTGGTGTAGGCAAAATTTTCTTAGGACACAAACACACTAACCATTAAAGAAAAGCAGTGATAAATTTTGACTTCATCAAAATTGAAAATTTCTGCTCATCAAAAGACACCATTAAGAAATGAACAGGAAACAACAAAAAAACAAACAACCCAATCAAAAAATGGGCAAAGAACTTGAATAGACATTTCACTAAAGAAGGTATAAAATGACCAATAAACACATGAAAAGATGCTCAATGTCACTAGTCTTTAGGGAATGCAAATCAAAACCACAATGAGGTATCACTTCACTTCCACTAGGATAGCTATTACCAGTATAACAGAAAACAAGTGTTATTGAGGATGTGGAGAAATTGGAATCCTCATCCACTGCTAGTGAGACTAAGTAGTACAGCCACTGTGGAAAACAGTTAGGAGGTTCCTCAAAAAGTTAAACATAGAATTACCATATAATCCAGCAATTCCACTCCTAGGTACACACCCAAAAGACTTGAAGGTAGGGACTCAAAAAGATACTTGCACACCAATGTTCATTATGGCACTTTTCATAACAGCCAAAAGGTGGTAGAAACAACCAAACGTCCGTCAACAGATGAATGGATAAACAAAATGTGGTATATCCATATTACCCATTTCCATCAAGTCAATTCCAACTCATAGCAACCCTATAGGGCAGAGCTGAACTGCCCTATAGGGCTTCCAAGGCTGTAATCTTTACGGAATCAGACTGCCACATCTTTCTCCCATGTTGCTGCTGGTGGATTTGAACCACTCACCTTTTAGTTTGCAGCGGAGTGCTTAATCACTGTGCCACCGGGGCTCCTTTATATCTATATAATAGAATATTATCAGCCATAAAGAGAAATGAAGTTGTGATACATACTAGAATGTGGAGGAACCTTGAAAACATTATGCTGAGTGAAGTCAGACACATAAGGACAAATATTGAATGATCCCACTTATATGAAATAGCTAGAATTTGGCATTTGCATAGAAACCAAAGTTTATTAGTTACCAGGGACAGGCAGGAGGGGGAAGGGGGAAGTTATTGCTTCATGGGCACTGAGATTCTGCAAAGGTGATAGAAAAATTTGGAAACATATAGTGGTGATGGTTGCACAACTGATGAATGTAATTAATGTCACTGAATTGTACATGCAAAAAATGATTGACATGACAAATATTTTGTTACATATATGTTTACCACCACAACAACAAAAAATTTAATGGTTAAGTAGCAAATTTTTAATTACATAAATATATATATATATATATATATATATACACACACACACAATAAAAAAAATGGAATAGGAAAAAAATATTCTTCCCTTCCTTCTTCTCCCTATCTATCTATCCATGCATCCATCCATCCATCCATTCACACACACACACACTCCACATGCTCATCTGTTAATAAACTATCTCTGGAATGATACAAGAGAAAACGGCAACACTGGTTGCCTTGGAAGAAGAAGTGGGCGGCTGAGGCACAGGGTGAGAGTGAGACTGATGTTTTTCCATTCACACTTGGGTACCTTTTGGAGATATGGTAATACTTGTGAACATTAAGTGAAACAAAAACCCAAAAAAACCAAACCCGTTGCCATCAAGTCAATTCCAACTCACAGTGATCCTACAGGACAAAGCAGAACTGCCCTATATGGTTTCCAAGGCCATCATCTTTTTTTTTTTTTTTAATATCTTGTTTTCTTCATTCTCCCTTGCTTCTGAAGAGGTGAGACCAGTGGAATATCTTAGATGGCTGCTCACAGGCTTTTAAGACCCCAGACATTACTCACCAAGGTAGAATGTAGAACATTGTCTTTATAAACTGTGTTATGCCAATTGAGCTAGACGTTTCCGGAGACCATGGTCCCCACAGCCCTTCACCCAGCAATTCGGTTCCTCAGTGAGTCTGGATGTGTCTGTGGAGCTTCCAGGGCCCAAGGCTATAATCTTTACAGACACAGCCTGCCACATCTTTCTCCTGTGGAGCAGCTGGTGGGTTGAAACCACCAACCTTTTGGTTAGTGGCCAAGCACTTAACCACTGCACCACCAGGGCTCCTCTGAATGAAATAAAGCCCACAGTAAATGCTACCAAAAAAAAAAATTATCCCCAACCTGACAGGCCGTATGCCTGTGACCTGACCTCTTCTCTGGGCTCCGGACTCTTCTGTAAGATAACTGCTCTCTAATGACGTCTGGACTTCTCATACTTCTTTCAGCCAAGAGAGAGCTTTGTTTTCTATCTCCAATCTGTGATAACTTTCCACACTCTGCCAACCACCCCAACCCAGCTTCCCGATTTCAGTAACACATTGCCACTGTCCACCATTTGTTCCACCAAGAAGCCCAGATATCACCAAGTGCTCTCTCTCTCATATCCTTCCTCTTATCTATCAAAAAGTCGTATCAGCTCTACCTGCAAAATATTTTAAGTCGACCACCAAGGTCTAAACCACCAAAACAACACCATCTACCTCCCACCCACTTGCCAACATCCATCTGATCATGGCAATCCCCACCTACTCTCCAGCCCACGTTTCCCCCATGGCTCAGACGCAAGGCCTAATCCTCACCAAGCCTGCGAGGAACAGCATGATTCAAAGTCCGACTCCCCAACCAGCTCCTGGCGATCTCCTTAACCTAGCCACATCAGTCTTATCTAGGTTCCTGGAGGGAGTCCAGCCTGCTGCCACCTCAGGGGCACTGCACATGCCGTCCTCTCAGCCTGGAAGGCTCCTCAGGGCCTCTGCACGTGCCGTCCTCTCAGCCTGGAAGGCTCCTCAGGGCCTCTACACGTGCTGTCCTCTCAGCCTGGAAGGCTCCTCAGGGCCTCTGCATGTGCTGTCCTCTCAGCCTGGAAGGCTCCTCAGGGCCTCTGCACGTGCCGTCCTCTCAGCCTGGAAGGCTCCTCAGGGCCTCTACACGTGCTGTCCTCTCAGCCTGTTCCCACCTCAGGGCCTCTGCACACGCTGTCCTCTCAGACCGGAAGGCTCCTCAGGGCCTCTGCACGTGCTGTCCTCTCAGCCTGGAAGGCTTATCAGGGCCTCTGCATGTGCTGTCCTCTCAGCCCGGAAGGCTCCTCAGGGCCTCTGCACACGCTGTCCTCTCAGCCCGGAAGGCTCCTCAGGGCCTCTGCACACGCGGTCCTCTCAGCCCGGAAGGCTCCTCAGGGCCTCTGCACACGCTGTCCTCTCAGCCCGGAAGGCTCCTCACGGCCTCTGCACACGCTGTCCTCTCAGCCCGGAAGGCTCCTCACGGCCTCTGCACACGCTGTCTTCTCAGCCCGGAAGGCTCCTCAGGGCCTCTGCACGTGCTGTCCTCTCAGCCCGGAAGGCTCCTCAGGGCCTCTGCACGTGCTGTCCTCTCAGCCTGTTCCCACCTCAGGACCTCTGCACACGCTGTCCTCTCAGCCCGGAAGGCTCCTCAGGGCCTCTGCACGTGCTGTCCTCTCAGCCTGTTCCCACCTCAGGACCTCTGCACACGCTGTCCTCTCAGCCCAGAAGGCTTATCAGGGCCTCTGCACATGCTGTCCTCTCAGCCCGGAAGGCTCCATCACCCCACTCTTCTCACAGCTAGCTCCTTATCACCATCCAGCACTTAGCTGACATGTCCCCTCCTCATGCCCTAGCACCTGGCAGAGCACCAAGCACAATGCTTTCAGCAAGGATGAACACTCTCCTGGAGTGCAGAATCTACCATGCTGATGGGACATGGAGAAGCCAAAAGGGAAGTGACACCAGAAAGGAAGACACATCAACGGCTGGGAGGGTGTGCAATGGCAGGCCACTGGAAGCCAAGGGCATATCAGGGAGAGGCCATGGGGGGAGGTGACAGGCTGGAGACAGGCACAGGGACAAGAAGTGGGCACACTGACAAAATGGGGGTGCAGTGAAAAGCAGGGACTAAGCAGAGTGACAAACTGGGTGAGCTGGTGGTGACAGGGCAGGGGGACCAGGAGCAAGCTGAGAGATCAGTGACAACTAAGGGACAATGCAGGTAGGGGCTGTGGAGACACAGGCTGCAAGAATACGAACAGCTGGTGGGGTGCATGTGAACAGTAACAGGTGGGGGGGACACACGGGGGGCTCAGTAAGGTGCATGGATGCGGTGCAATGAATTACTTAATGTGGCCCTTCTAGCCATGTTCTTGAGACTCACACACTATGACTGGGTGGGACTATGCAAATAAGGTATATGGTACCTGTGAGGATTGAGGTTAATGTGTCAACTTGGGTAGGCCATGATTCACAGTACTGTGTGGTTGTCCTCCATTATACGTGTTGTGGATCCTAATTTATATCTGTTGATGAGGCAGGATTGGTGTGGGGTGTGTCTGGGGTCGTGGTCTTCCAGGAGGGCATGACTCAAGTCCCCCCCCTTACTCAAATTATGCCCTTCCCTGGGGACGGCCCGTATCTAAGGTATGTACACAGATGCCCTAATAGGGCTCTCTGTCTCTGCATCTGGATCCCACACCCAGTTCGCGATCGCCTAGCCTCCAGTTCTTTGGACTTGAGCCAGAGGTCTGCCATCTGACCTGCCGATCCTGGGATTCACCGGCCTCCACAGCCCCGTGGGCCAGCAGCCTATCATCTGACCTGATTCACCAGCTTCCGCAGCCTTGAGATCCAGCAGCCTGTGGCCTGAACTGCCAGTTTGGGTTCGTCAGCCCCTGCATCCACGTGGGTCGGGAGAAGATTATGCCTGACCCATGAATTTGGGACTTGCCAGCCTCCACAACCATGTGAACCATTTCCTTGATATGGTTTGTGAGTTCTATGGGACGTTGCAGCAAATTACAGAACCCAAAGATGGGAGGAAGTGTACTGAGGAGTGGAGTAGTTGATGTTAGACGTGATGGAGTGGTACAGCAATTTGGAAAAAGAACATTTAGGACATCTTTAACCCCTGCCTCACTGGAAACAGCATTGTGCTAATCCTTATAAAAGAAATTACTCATTTAATGGGGAAGGAAACAGATGTGAAGAAAGAGATGATGGGGATGGAGAGAGGAATGGGGCAGTGAGGGGTAAGGAGACAGGCTGGGGAAGGTGACAGAATGGGGGTAGGTGACTGGCGACATCCTGGAGGAGGAGTAATGGGGCATTTCAGGACACCAGAAAGAGGAGGTGGGGTGGTGACTGGACAAGGGGAGCGATGACAGGGGGCACCGACAGGCAGGGGGAAGTGCTGGGGGGGAATTGTCACATACTAACTGGCAGGAGAGGGGCACTGGGGGAAAACACTGACAGACTGTGGTTCGTTAATACAGGAAGAGTGACAATGACAACAGGGAGGACACTGACAGGGAATGCAAGGGAGATCTTGATAGAGGGGGGACTGGGGGTCACCACTGACATAATGAGAGAGACATACTGAGAAATGAGGAAGGCATTTTTGTGGAGGAAAGACAGGCAGAAATTGGAACATTGACATGGAGGCACTGACACGGGGGGGGGGCACTGATGTGGGGGACACTGATGTGGGGGGCATGGACATGGGGGGCACTGACAGGCGGGGAGCACTGACATGGTGGGCAATGACATGGGGGAGTACTGATGTGGGAGGCACCGACATGGGGGGCATGGATATGGGAGGCACTGACAGGCGGGGAGCACTGACAAGGGGGACACTGACATGGGGGAGTACCGGCAGGAGGCACTGATGTGGGGACACTGACAGGCGGGGGCACTGACAGCTGGGGAGCACTGACAGCTGGGGAGCACAGACATGGGGGGCAATCACATGGGTGCACTGACAGGCGGGGGCATAGATGTGGAGACACTGATGTCAGGGGCACTGACAGGTGGGGAACACTGAGGTAGGGAGTACTGACATTGGGGGACACAGACCTGGGGACCACTGACAAGTGGGGGCAATGACATGGAAGCAGTGACATAGGGGGTACTGATATAGTGGGGCATGGATGTGGGGAGTACGGACAAGGGAGTACTGCTGTAGGGGGCACTGATATAGAGGGCAATGACAGGCAGGGGGCACAGACATGGCAGGGCACTAAAATGGGGTGCACTGATGTAGAGGGGCACCGACGTGGGGGCACTGATGTGAGGGCGCTGATGGGGGAGCATCGACAGGCAAAGGGCACTGATGTTGAAGGCACTGACAGATGGAGAGCTCTGAGGTGGGGAGTACTGATGTGGGGGCACACTGACATACGGTGGCGCTGATGTGGGTGGGCACGGACAGGCAGGGGACACAAATGTGGGGGGTCACTGACATGTGGGCACAGACAGACAGGGACACGGATGCACAGACGTGGGGGGGGACACGGACATGGGGGGCACTCATGTGAGAGGCACTGACAGGTGTCAGGCACTGATGTAGAGGGGCACTGACAGGCAGGAGGCATGGACATGCGGGGCACTGACAGGCAGAGAGCACTGACATATGGGACACTGACATGGGGGGCACTGACAGGGAGGGGGCACGGACGTGGGGGACACTGACAGGGAGGGAGCACTGATGGGGGACACCGGCATGAGGGCACTGACAGGGGACATGGACAGAGGGGGCACTGACGTGGGGGGCGCTGACAGGCGAGTGCAATGACGTCAGGGCACTGACGGAAAGCGACACTGACGTACTGACGGGGCCCGACAGCAGGTGGGGACGCCGACGGGGAGCCCCGCCCCCGACGCCGGCCCGCGGGCCGGGTCTGAGGAAGTGGCGTGGGCGGGCGCACTCACCTGCTCCGCTGGGCCGGGAGTCTCGGCGGCTCTTCAGAGGCCTGAGGAAGGCCAGGGTGCTGGCGGAGGCGAACTCCGGGGAACCTCGGGCGGGCCGGACGCGCATGGGCCCGGCCGGGCGGGGCGCCTACGGACACGGCGCGGCCGGCCGGCGGCTCGGGACCGCCTCAGAACCGGTTTGGGCCGCAGGCGGCGCTCGGTCGCTCCAAAATGGCGGCGGCGGCGGCGGCGGCGGCGGCGGCGGCGGCGGCGGCGGCGGCGGCGGCGGCGGCGGCGGCGGCGGCGGCGCCGGGCGCGCTCGCGCCTGGGGCGGGGCCTGCGGGCGGGGACGCGCGCGCTAGCGGCTGGGAGCGGGGCTTGAGGGGGCGGGGCCTGCGGACGCCACGCCGGCGCGGGTAGGCGGGGCCCGAGGGCGCTCACCTGCAGTAGGCAGGCGGGAGGGATCCAGGGCCGCTGGGAGTTTTCTCTGCACGCTGAGATCCGCATGGCTGCAGATGTCTTCCGAAGGGCCGATAAATGAGGTACGGCGCAACCCTGGACAGGAGCACGAAGGCTTGGATGTGTCAGAATGCGGGCCTCGGAAGGGTGTCCGCGACGTGGGAAAACGCAGCACGCCTACTTCCCTCATTCAAAGACATCCGTGTCCGCGGCGCCCAAGCATGGTGGGCTTGGGAGCAGCTTTCTGCTCTTACTTTGCCCCCTGAAATACTGGCTACATTTTTTATACAAGAATAATTAACTCTTGTTATGAGATAATATAGTGCAAAACCCGTTGCCAGTCCAGTTGATTCCGACCTACATAGACCCTATAGGACAGAGTAGAACTGCCCCATAAGGTTTCCAAAGAGCGTCTGGTGGATTCCTACAGCCAACCTTTTGGTTAGCAGCCGAGCTCTTAACCACTGTGCCACCAGGACTCCAAACCCACTCGTAGTGACCCTATGTTGTTGTTAGGTGCTGTCAAGTCGGTTCCACTCATAGCGACCCTATGCAGAACAGAATGGAACACTGCCTGGTCCTGCGCCACCCTCACAGTTTTTGCTAATGCTTGAGCCCATTGTTGCATTGTGTCAGCCTATCTCGTTGAAGGTCTCTTTTTCGCTGACCCTCCACTTCACCAAGCATTATGTCCTTTTCCAGAGACTGATCCCTCCGGAAAACGTGTTCAAAGTATGTGAGACTTAGTCTCCTCATCCTTGCTTCTAAAGAGAATTCTGGTTGTGCTTCTTCCAAGACAGATTTGTTACTTCTTTTGGCAGTCCATGGTATATTCTTTGCCAACACCACAATTCAAAGGCATCAAATCGGTCTTCTTATTCATCGTCCAGCTTTCACATGCATATGAGGTGATTGAAAACACCATGGCTTGGGTCAGGTTGCACCCCTTAGTCCACAAGGTGACGTCTTTGCTTTTCAACACTTTAAAGAGGTCTTTTGCAGAAGATTTGCCCAGTGCAATGTGTCATTTGATTTTTTGACTGCTGCTTCCATAGGTGTTGATTGTGGATCCGAGTAAAAAGAAATCCTTGACACCTTCAGTATTTTCTCAGTTAATCATGATGTTGTTTATTGGTCCAGTCATGAGGATTTCTGCTTTCTTTACATTGAGGTGTAATCCATACCGAGGGCTGTGGTCTTTGATCTTCATCAGTAAGTGCTTCAAATCCTCTTCACTTTCAGCAAGCAAGGCTATGTCATCTGCATATCAGGGGTTGTTAATGAGTCTTCCTCCAATCCCGATGCCCTGTTCTTCTTCGTATAGTCCAGCTTCTCGGATTATTTGCTCAGCATACAGATTGAATAGGTATGGTGAAAGTATACAACCCTGATGCACACCTTTCTTGACTTTAAACCATGCAGCATCCTCTTGTTTTGTTCAAATGACTGCTTCTTGATCATGCACAGATTCCTCATGAGCACAATTAAGTGTTCTGGAATTCTCATTCTCCACAATGTTATCCATAATTTGTTATGATCCACACAGTCATATGCCTTAGCATAGTCAATAAAACACAGGTAAACATCCTTCTGGTATTCTCTGCTTTCAGCCAGGATCCATCTGATGTCAGCAATGATATCGCTGGTTCCACATCCTCTTCTAAATCCAGCTTGAATTTCTGGCAGTTCCCTGTTGATATACTGCTATAACCACTTCTGAATGATCTTCAGCAAAATTTCGGTTGCATATGATATTGTTCAATAATCTCCACATTCAGTGGGATCACCCTTCTTGGGAATAGCCATAAATATGGATCTCTTCCTCTTGGTTGGCCAGGTGGCTGTCTTCCAAATTTCTTGGCATGGACAAGTGAGCACTTCCAGCACTGCATCCATTCTTTGAAACATCTCAATTAATATTCCACCAATTCCTGGAGCTTCTTCCCCAGTTGTCTTTTGAGTGCCTTCCAACCTGGGGGGCTTATCTTCTGGCACTATATCAGACAATGTTCCGCTGCTATTCGTAAGGTTTTCACTGGCTAATTCTTCTCAGAAGTAGACCGCTGGGTCCTTCTTCCCAGTCTTAGTCTAGAAGATTTTCACGGAAACCTGCCGCCCTGGGTGACTCTGCTGGTATCTGAATACCAGTGGCATAGCTTCCAGCATCACAGCAACACACAAGCCCCAACAGTACGACAAACTGACAGACACGTGAGGGTATTGACCCTATAGGACAGACTAGAACTGCCCCATAGGGTTTCAAAGGAGCAGCTGGTGGATTCAAACTGCCAACCTTTTGCTTAGCAGCTGAGCTCTTAACCACTGCGCCACCAAGGCTCTGTATTATAGCGCAGTGATATATTTTCTAATGCAACACGAGCAGCAAAACAGCCTTTCCAGTGGTCCTGTGATGTTTTAAGGGTTGCACACCTGGGACTGTAGGTAAGGTAGGTGAAGAGGGCTGTGAACTTGGAGAGTACATCCCGGCTAGAGGGCAACTGCTCTTCCCAGCCACTGGTTCCTAAGTTTAAAATCATAGCAGGGCCAAATGCAGCTCCCCCCACCCCATCACTGACTTGCCTGGGGCAGGTCTCACCTCTTGCCCAGATACTGACTGCTGAGTGTGAATTCCTGGCCTTACTCCAGACTAACCCCCAACTTCATTTCAGCTGCTGTTCACTCCAGCCGGCAGCATCTGCACTCCCCCTCAAAACACAGACTGGGTGGAGGGGGTCGCCTAATGTGACCCGGAAGGTTACTGCACTCCTGTTCCCAGGGTAGGGGGGCTTTTCTGGCTGAAAACCAACCCCTCTGGGGCAGCTGGGTGTCTCTTGAACACCACGGGCACCTGGTATCCCCTCAGCTAGAGCAGGAATGAATGCTGGTCAGTCCCCTCGTGTCATGCGCAGATCCTTCTTTATATCCTGTCTCCTAACTGGACTGGGAACGCCTGAACTGGCAGTCACCTGACACATTCTTTCCAGGTGCTCCATAGGATGTTCCGCAGTGCTCACTTGACATGTGTTGGAATTGTTCAACTCAATCACACTAGTCTTACAGTCTGAGAAGCGAGGATGGCAAGACTTCATTGTGCTTACTTTGAACACATCATCAGGAAAGACCAATCGCTAGAAGAGACCATTCTATTTGGTAAAGTAGAGGGTCAACAAAAATGAGGGAAACCCTCAATGAGATAGATTTACACAATGAGCTTAAACACACCAATGATCGCGAAGATGGTGCAGGACCAGGTAACAACTCTGTTATACAGAGAGTCACCACAGGTCACAGCTGACTCAATGGCAACTAACATCAAATCTCTAAAATGGGAATAATTTCAGGTTTCAGCATGAACTGTGGACAAATGTTGGAAAAGAAATAGAAACACTCAAATATCTAAACATTATGCCAGTCACCAACTTAGTTCCTCTCTGCTCCAAATTCACCACTCTCATTGCCTGCTCTGTGAAAATGGATCTGAGCCCTTCAAATAGTTTTCCTTTGCCAGCTGCCATTATGATAAGCTTTGTCAGTAGAGGGCGTTAGAGAGACATTGAAGGAGGAAAGGGTTTTGCTTCCTGGATCTCACTTTGCAGCTCCAAGCCTCAAAGCCTCATGGCTTCCCTAGTGCCCTGCTCCTGCCCTGTGGGCAGCTTCTCTGGTGCCCAGCTCCTGCAGTTCACAATGGCCAAGAGCTCCCTGTGGCCAGTATCTTCCTCCAGCAACCCCGCAAGTGGTCTTATAGCAGTGTCTGTGGTGGCTTGCATGTTGCTGTGATGCTGGAAGCTACACCACCAGTATTTCAAATACCAGCAGGGTCACCCATTGTGGACAGGCTTCAGCAGAGCTTCCATACTAAGACAGACTAGGAAGAAGGACCTGGTGGTCTACTTCTAAAAAAACGGGCCAGTGAAAACTTTGTGAATAGCAGCAGAACATTGTCTGGTGTAGTGCCAGAAGATGAGCGCCTCAGATTGGAAGGCACTCAAAATACGACAGGAAGAGCTGCCTCCTCAAAGTAGAAAAAAACAAACCAAATCCATTGCTGTCAAGTTGATTCTAACTAAATGCGACCATATAGGGCAGAGTAGAATGGCCCCATAGGGATATGAAGGAGCAGCTGATGGATTGTGACTGCCAACCTCTTGGTTAACAGCCTGGCCTTATAACTTACAACCACTACGCCACCATGGCTCCATCCTCAAAGTAGAGTTCACCTTAATGACATGGATGGAGTCAAGCTTTCAAGACCTTCATTTACTGAGGTGGCACAACTCAAAATGAGAAGAAACAGCTGCGAATATCTGTTAATAATCAGAAGGTGGAATGTACAAAGCAGGAATCTAGGAAAATTGGAAGTCCTCAAAAATGGAATGCAACAATGTTCTAGGCATTAGTGAGCTGAAATGGACGTATTGGCTATTTTGAATCAGACAATGCTGGGAATGAAAAATTGAGTAGGAATGGTGTCACTTTCATCACCAAAAAGAACATTTCAAGATGTATTCTGAAGTACAGTTATGCCAGTGATAGGATGATATCTATACGCCTACAAGGAAGACCAGTTAGTATGACTATTTTTCAAATTTACGCCGCAAAAACTAATGCCACAGATGAAGAAATTGAAGATTTTTACCAACTTCTGCAGTCTGAAATTGATGAAACATGCAATCAAGATGCAATGATAGTCACCGGTGATTGCAATACGAAAGTTGGAAACAAAGAAGAAGGCTCAATAGTGGGAAAATACAGCCTTGGTGATAGAAATGACACTGGATATTACATGATAAAATTTTGCAAGACAAATGACTTATTCATCACAAATACCTTTTTTCAACAACATAAACAGTGACTATGCTCGTGGCCCTCGCCAGATGGAATACACAGGAATCAAATTGACTACATATGTGCAAAGAGACAGTGGAGAAGCTCAAGATCATCATTCACAACAAGACTAGGGGCCCACTGTGAAACAGATCATCAGTTCCTCCGATGGAAATTCAAGTTGAAGCTGAAGAAAATTAAAACAAGCATGTGAGAGTCAAAGTATAACCTTAAGTATATCCCACCTGAATTTAGAAACCATCTCAAGAATAGATTTGGTGCATTGAACACTGTGACTGAAGACCAGACGAGTTGCGGGATGCCATCAAGGACATCATACATGAAGAAAGCAAAAGATCATTAAAAAGACAGGAAAGAAAGAAAAGACCAAAATGGATGTCAGAAGAGACTCTGAAACTTCTCTTGAATGTAGAGTAACTAAAGGAAATGGAAGAAATGATCACCTTAACGAGCTGAACAGAAGATTTCAAACGGCAGCTTGAGAAGACAAAGTATTATAATGAAATGTGCAAAGACCTGGAGTTAGAAGACCAAAAGGGAAGAATGCACTTGGCATTTCTCAGTTTGAAAGAACCGAAGAAAAAATTCAAGCCTCGAGTTGCTGTATGGAAGGACTCTGTAGGTAAAATACTGAACGACGCAGGAAGCATCAAAAGAATATGGAAGGTGCGAGCAGCCATCTAAGATGCATCAATTGGTCCCAACCCACCTGGAGCAAAGGAGAATGAAGAACACTAAAGACACAAGGAAAATATTAGCCCCAGAGACAAAAGGGCCACATAAACCAGGGACTCCATCAACCCGAGACCAGAAGAACTAGATGGTGCCCAGCTACCACCAATGACCGCCCCTACAGGGAACACAACAGCGAGTCCCTGACAGAGCAGGAGAAAAGTGTGGTGCAGAACTCAAATTCATGTAAAAAGACCAGACTTAATGGTCTGACTGAGACTAGAGGAGCCCCAGAAGACATGGCCCCTGGACTCTCTGTTAACCCAGAACTAAAACCATTCCTGAGGCCAACTCTTCAGACAAAGATTAGACTGGACTATAAAACATAAAATAATACTCGTGAAGAGTGTGCTTCTTACTTCAAGTAGATACATGAGACAAAATGGGCAGCTCCTGTCCAGAGGTGAGATGAAAAGGCAGAAAGGGATAGGAGCTGGTTGAATGGACACGAGAAACTCAGGATGGAGAGGTGGAGTGTGCTATCACATTATTAGGATTGCAGCTAGGGTCCCATAACAGTATGTGTATAAATTTTTCTATGAGAAATTAACTTGAGCTGTAAACTTTCACCTAAAGCACAATTTAAAAAAATATATGGAAGGAATGCACAGAGTTGCTGTACCAAAAGTATTGGTCAACGTTCAACCATTTCAGAAGGTAGCATATGATCAAGAACCAATGGTACTGAAAGAAGTCCGAGCTGCACTGAAGGCATTGGTGAAACACAAGGCTCCAAGGACATTAATAACTATTTATACACCCAATGACAGGGCTCCCAAATACATAAAACAAACTCTAACAGCATTGGAAAAAGAGATAGACAGCTCCACAGTCGTAGTAGGAGACGTCAACACACCACTTTCAGTGAAGGACAGAACATCCAGAAAGAAGCTCAACAAAGACACAGAAGATCTAAATGCTACAATCAACCAACTTTGTCTCATAGACGTATACTGAACACTTCACCCAACAGCAGCCAAGTATACTTTCTTTTCCAATGCACATGGAACATTCTCCAGAATAGACCACATATTAGGCCATAAAGCAAGCCTTAACAAAATCCAAAGCATCGAAATATTACAAAGCATCTTTTCTGACCATAAAGCCATAAAAGTAGAAATCAATAACAGAAAAAGCAAGGGAAAAAAAATCAAACACATGGAAACTGAACAACGCATTGCTCAAAAACTACTGGGTTATAGAAATTAAGGATAGACTAAAGAAATTCATAGACTCAAATGAGAATGAAAACATATCCTACCAGAACCTTTGGGACACAGCAAAAGCAGTGCTCAGAGGTCAGTTTATAGCAATAAACGCACACAACCAAAAAGAAAAAAGGGCCAAAATCAAAACATTAACCTTACAACTGGAACAAGTAGAAAGAGAGCAGCAGAAGAAGCCCCCGGGCACGAGAAGAAGGGAAATAATAAGGATTAGAACAGAATTAAATGAAATAGAGAATAGAAAAACAATTGAAAGAGTTAACAAAACCTAAAGCTGGTTCTTTGAAAAAATCAACAGACTTGATAAACTAATGGCCAAACTGATAAAAGAAAAAGAGGAGAGGAAACAAATAACCCATATAAGCAATGAGATGGGTGATATCACAACAGACCCAACTGAAATTAAAAGAATTGTAACAGAATACTATGAAAAATTGTACTCTAACAAATTTGAAAACCTAGAGGAAACGGACAAACTTTTAGAAACTCACTAGCTACCTAAACTAACACAAACAGAGGTAGAACAACTGAATAAACCCATAACAAAAGAAGAGATTGAAAAGGTAATTTAAAAACTCCCAACAAAAAAAGCCCTGGCCCAGATGGCTTCACTGGAAAATTCTACCAAACTTTCAGAGAAGAGATATGTCAATTTTACCCAAAGCAATCTACAGATACAATGCAATCCCAATCCAAATTCCACCAGCATTTTTTAATGAGATGGAGAAACAAATCACCAACTTCATATGGAAAGGGAAGAGGCCCCAGATAAGTAAAGCATTACTCAAGAAGAAGAACAAAGTGGGAGGCCTCACACTACCTGATTTTAGAACCTATTATACCACCATGGTAGTCAAAACAGCCTGGTACTGGTACAACAACAGATACATAGACCAACAGAACAGAACTGAGAATCCAGACATAAATTCATCCACCTATGAGCAGCTGATATTTGACAAAGTCCGTTAATTGGGGAAAAGACAGTCTCTTTAACGAATGGTGCTGGCATAACTGGATATCCATCTGCAAAAAACTGAAACAAGACCCATACCTCACACCATGCACAAAAACTACCTCAAAATGGATCAAAGACCTAAATATAAAATCGAAAATGATAAAGATCATGGAAGAAAAAATAGGGACAATGCTAGAAGCCCTAATACGTGGCACAAATAGAATACGAACCATAAGTAACAACGCACAAACACCAGAAGAGAGACTAGATAACTGGGAGCTCCTAAAAATCAAACACTTATGCTCATCAAGAGTCAAAAGACAACCTACAAACTGGGGAAAAAAATTTTGGCTATGACAAATCTGATCAACGTCTAATCTCTAAAATCTACAAGATTCTGCAAAACCTCAACAACAAAAGAGAAATAACCCAATTAAAAAATGGGCAAAGGATATAAACAGGCACTTCGCCAAAGAAGACATTCAGGCACCTAACAGACGTATGAAGAAATGCTCATGATCATTAGCCATTAGAGAAATGCAGATCAAAACCACAATGAGATACCATCTCACCCCAACAAGGCTAGCATTAATCCAAAAAACACAAAATAATAAATGCTGGAGAGGTTGTGGAGAGACTGGAACACTTCTACACTGCTGGTAGGAATGTAAAATGGTACAACCACTTTAGAAATCAATTTGGCACTTCCTTAAAAAGCTATAAATAGAAGCACCATATGATCCAGCAATCCCACTCCTTGGAATATATCCTACAGAAATAAGAGCTGTCACACGAATAGATGCATGCACACCCATGTTCATTGCAGTACTGTTCACAATAGTGAAAAGATGGAAACAACCTAGATGCCCATCAACGAACAAATGGACAAATTTTGGTATAGCCTCACAATGGAATACTACACAACGATAAAGAACAACGATGAATCCGTGAAACATAACATGGAGGAATCTGGAGTACATTATGCTGAGTGAATTTAGTTAGTCACCGACAAATATTGTACAAGACTACTATTATAAGAATTCAAGAAAAGGTTTACACACAGAAGAAAACATTCTTTGATGGTTATGAGGGTGGGGAGGGAGGGTGAGGGTTATTCACTAACTAGATAGTAGACAAGAATTATCTTAGGTGAAGAGAAGGACAGCATGCACTACAGGGGAAGTTAGCACAACTGGACTAAACCAAAGATAAGAAGTTTTCCTCGATGCAATCAAACACTTCGAGGGACAGAGTAGCAGAGATGGGGGTCTGGGGACCATGGTTTCAAGGGACATCTAGGTCAATTGGCATAACAAAGTTTATTAAGAAAATGTTCTGCATCCTACTTTGGTGAGTGGTGTCTGGGGTGTTCAAAGCTAGCAAGCAGCCATCTAAGATGCATCAATTGGTCCCAACCACCTGGAGTAAAGGAGAATGAAGAACACCAAAGACACAAGGTAAGTATTAGCCCAAGAGACAGAATGGACCACATAAACCAGAGATTTCATCAGCCTGAGACCAGAAGAACTAGATGGTGCCTGGCTACCACCAATGACCGCCCTGACAGGGAACACAATAGAGAGTCCCTGATGGAGCAGGAGAAAAGTGGGGTGCAGAACTCAAATTCTAGTAAGAAGACCAGACTTAATGGTCTGAGACTGGAGAAATCCCAGAAAGCAGGCCCCTGGATTCTCTGTCAGCCCAGAACTAAAACAATTTCCAAGGCTAACTCTTCAGACAAAGATTGGACTGGACTGTGGGACATAAAATGATACTCATGAAGAGTGTACTTCTTAGCTCAAGTAGATACTGAGACTAAATGGGCAGCTTCTTTCCAGAGGTGAGATGAGAAGGCAGAGAGGGTTAGGAGCTGGTTGAATGGACATGGGAAATCCGGTGGAAAGAAGGAATGTGCTGTCACAGTATAGGGAGAGCAATTAGGGTCACATAACAATGTATCTATAAATTTTTGTATAAGAGACTAACTTGAAATGTAAACTTTCACTTAAACTACAACAATAAACAAAGAAAAAGTACAAAAATTTGAATAATAGTCACATTAACTGGTCTTCCCTGTAGGCGTATGGATATTATCCTATCACTGATAGTGTTGCACTTCAGGATAGATCCTGAAATGTTCTTTTTGAAGATGAATACTATGCCATTTATCTTCAATTTGTCATTCCCGGCATGTAAACCATATGATTCTTTGATTCAAAATGGCCAATACAAGTCCATTTCAGCTCACTAATGCCTAGGATATCGATCTTTATGCATTCCATTTCATTTTGACAACTTACAGTTTTCCCAGATTCATACTTTGTACATTCCACTTTCCAATTATTAATGGATGTTTGCAGCTGTTTCTTCTCATTTTGGTTGTGTCACATCAGCAAATGAATTTCCCAAAATTGACACCATCCGTGTCAATAAGGTCAACTCTACTTTGAGGAGGCAGCTCTTCCCCAGTCATATTTTGAGTGCCTTCTAACCTGAGGGGCTCGTCTTCCAACACTATATTAGACAATGATTGGCTGGTATTCATAAGGTTTTCAT
Source organism: Dugong dugon (assembly GCA_030035585.1). Classification (NCBI taxonomy): domain Eukaryota; kingdom Metazoa; phylum Chordata; class Mammalia; order Sirenia; family Dugongidae; genus Dugong; species Dugong dugon. The sequence continues at coordinate 170,860 of CM057465.1, forward strand.
GGGCCAATTTTTTCAGAAGTAGACTACCAGGTCCTTCTTCCTAGTCTGCCTTAGTCTGGAAGCTCTGCTGAAACCTGTCCACTATGGGTGACCCTGCTGGTATTGGAAATACTGGTGGCATATCTTCCATCATCACAGCAAGACGCAAGTCACCACAGTATGATGAACTGACAGACAAGTGGTGGTGTGAGCTGGTGTAAATTGCCGTAATTTGATGGTTTGCTGTGGACTGGACTTTGCTTTTGGATGCAGACGTTCAAAGTTCCAACCAGAACAGAAGATATTCAGATCAAGGAACATGCCAGTCTCCTCAGAGTGCTGGTTTGATAGGGATGGGCAATTTAAGAGATCCATATTTATGCCTATTCCCAAGAAAGGTGATCCAACCAAATACGGAAATTCTCGAACAATATCATTAATATTACATGCAAGTAAAATTTTGCTGAAGATTATTCGAAAGTGGCTATAGCGGTATATCCACGTGGAACTGCCAGAAGTTCGAGCCAGATTCATAAGACGATGTGGAACGAGGGATATCATTGCTGATGTCAGAAGGATCCTGGCTGGAAGCAGAGAATACCAGAAAGATGTTTCCCTGTGTTTTATTGACTATGCAAAGGCATTCGACTGGGTGGATCATGATACATTATGGAGAACATTGTGAAGAATGAGCAGAGAATACCAGAAAGATGTTTACCTGTGTTTTATTGACTATGCAAAGGCATTCGACTGTGTGGATCTTAATAAATTATGGATAACATTGTGAAGAGTGAGAATCCAGAACACTTAATTGTGCTCCTGAGGAACCTGTACATGACCAAGAGGCAGTTGTTTGAACAGAACAAGGGGATACTGTGTGGTTTAAAGTCAGGAAAGGTGTGTGTCAGGGTAGTATCCTTTCACCATACCTATTCAATCTGTATGCTGAGCAAATAATCCTAGAAGCTGAACTATATGAAGAAGAATGGGGCATCAGGACTGGAGGAAGACTCATTAACAATCTGCGTTACGCAGGTGACACAACCCTCTTGCTGAAAGTGAAGAGGACTTGAAACACTTAGTGATGAAGATCAAAGACCACAGCTTTCAGTGTGGATTACACGTCAACATAAAGAAAACAAAAATCCACACAGCTGGACCAATAAGCAACCTCATGATAAACGGAGAAAAGATTGAAGTTGTCAAGAATTTGATTTTACTTTGATTCATAATCAACACTCATGGAAGCAGCAGTCAAGAAATCAAAAGACACGTTGCACTGGGCAAATGTGCTGCAAAAAACCTCTTTAAAGAGTTGAAAAGCAAAGATAATCACCTTCAAGACTAAGGTGCGCCTGACCCAAGCCAAGGTGTTTTCAATCACCTCATATGCATGTGAAAGCTGGACGATGAATAAGGAAGACCAAAGAAGAATTGACGCCTTTGAATTATGGTATTGGCAAAGAATATTGAATATACCATGAACTGCCAAAAGAACGAATAAATCTGTCTTGAAAGAAGTGCAGCCAGAACGCTCCTTAGAAGCAAGGATGGCAAGATTACGTCTCACATACTTTGGACATGTTATTAGGAGGGAACAGTCCCTGGAGAAGGACATTATACTAGGGAAAGTAGAGGGCCAGCGAGAAATAGGAAGACCCTCAACAAGATGGCTTGACACAGTGGCTGCAACAATGGGCTCAGCAATCATGAGGATGGTGCAGGACCCGGCAGTGTCTCATTCTGTTTACGTAGGGTCGCTATGAGTTGAACCGACTCGACCACACCTAACAACAAAAACAACATTTAACATGAGGGAAGATAAAGGCATGAAGTGGCTGTATTACAGGCTTTCATGGGTGTGCTTGAACTCAAAATGAGGGGGACAAGAGATGATCCCTACAGAATAGTTTCCTCTTTTCCTGGTGGGTCTAAGGAAGAAAGGGTGGGGGGAAGATGCTGATAGGGTTATATGATTCAGTTGTGAGTGTTGATTGTTAACAGGGTTAATTGTTACTGTAAAAACTGTAACTGAAGAAGCAGTAACTGTGAAAGAGTGGACTAAGGGGGAGGCACTGCTGTGGCCGAACCTAAAGTCCCTTAAAGGTTTTGCTATGCTGATACCTCGTGAGGCTCAGAGCAAGGGAATAATCATCTCTCAGTTAAATTTTCTCAGAGGCCAGAAAGGGTGAAGACGAGAAAACTTTTGGAGAACCTGACCAGATCAGATGAACACCTCCAGTAGACCTGAATGGCTGGAACCTGAGTAACCTCACCCTGAGGACTCTGCCTTACTGAAGGACTAATTGTTAATGACTGTTTAGGACTGGTAAAATGATTGGGAAGGGGAAGTAAATCCTTCAGGTATGAAAGGGCCAATGGCTTGCAGAGCCAGGGGGTGGCCTGCGGTGCAGTGAATTACTTACTTTGGCCCTTTTAGCCATGGTCTCATAACTTCCACCAAATGATTGGGTGAGGCTATGCAAATAAGGTGCTTGTGGCCCACCAAGGAGATTGGACAGCTTGCTAATAATGCAAATAATGTGCATGGCACTCTTGTGGGGGTAGGGCCCCAGCTATAGGATTGGTCAGTGTCTTAGTCATCTAGTGCTGCTCTAACAGAAATACCACAAGTGGATGGCTTTAACAAAGAAAAGTTTATTCTCTCACAGTCCAACAGGCTACAAGTCCAAACTCAGGGTGTCAGCAATAAGGGAACGCTTTCTCTGTCAGCTCTGGAGGAAGGTCCATGTCAACAATCTTCCCTTGGTCTGGGAGCTTCTCTGCGCAGGAACTTCAGGTCCAAAGGACGCACTCTGCTCCCAGCACTGCTTTCTTGGTGGTATGAGGTTCCCATGTGTCTCTGATCACTTCTCTGTTTTACATCTCAAAACAGGCTTAAGACACTATCCAGTCTTGTAGACCTCATCAGTATAACTGTCGCTAATCCATCTTATTACATCATAGTGATAGAGTTTACTACACATAAGGAGATCACATCAGATTACAAAATGGCATACAATCGTACAATACTGGGAATTATGACCCAGCCAAATTGATACACACATTTTTTGGGGGGCACAATTAAATCCATGACAGTTTTGCCATCCCGCAAGGTTTAAAATGAGTCATCCCATAGGTGAAAAGGGGGGACCTGACTACCATCAAGAAGAGACGGGAGTGTAGTACATCCTTTGGATCCAGGATCCCTGCACTGAGACTCTCCTAGACCCAAGAAACAGAACTGTAACACCAGAGGCAGCAATACAGCAAGAAGCATTGGCAGAGAAATGGCAGCTGCAGTGGCAGCAGAACCAGGAGACCACGTGGCATGCTTCCCAGCCCATGGAGCGAGAAAGCTGAACTGGGTCAGTTAGCAGTAGAGGCCAACAGCAGGGAGGCTGAAAGCAGAGAGGCCTGCATGGCTGAGAGGGGGCGTGTACGGCCACAAGGAAGTTTGTCCTCAGGGGACAAGAGGTGTACACTGGCTCCAGTGTAGCAGGTTTGTTCCGCTCTTATTAGGGATTGAATTGTGCCCCACAAAAATATGTGTTGTATATCCAAACCTCTATGTCTGTGGTGATAGTCCCATTTGGGAATGGCTTTGTTATGTTAATGAGATAAGATTAGGGTAGGGTGTATATTGAGTCAACCTCTTTTGAGATATAAAAGAGATTAAACGAGGGAGCAGAGCAGAGATGCGGGAAGAGAGATGCCAAGCCACACGAAGATCGCCCAGGAGCAGAAGCTCAGAGACAAGGACCTTCTTCCAGAGTCAACAGAGAGAGAAAGCCTTCCCTCAGAGCCAGCCCCCTGAATTCAGACTTCTAGCCTCCTAGCCTTGCTTGTGAAAGCCACCCACTTGTGGCATTTCTGTTACAGCAGCACTGGGTGACTGAGACACCACCCTTCGGTGCACTCTAAGCAGGTTGGTGCTGTCACCGCAGACTCTGCTGCAGGACCCCTTCCGCGCCTCTCGCTGTCTTCAGCGTGATAGCCCTTGACCCGTGTTACAGCTGTGTTAGGAAGTTCCTTGCCTCCTCTCTCTGCTCCTCCTCTCTTCTTGCCTCTCATGCCTTTTCTCCTTGTTTCTTCTGCCTGCCAAACTCTGTGTGGTTGGCTGCCTATATAAGCAAACTCCTGGTCAATTTTAAGGCATGGCCCTCCCACCATGGCCACGAACTGACCAATCCTCTCTTGGTTGGCCACCATCACTTCATTTGCATAAGTATATTGACCAATCCCTGCAAGGTATGTAAGATAGATGAGTCACAGGAGAAGCTGCTGCCCTGGGCCAGACAAAAAGTGTCAAACCATCAAGTTGTTTATGCTTCCCCAGGAAATGTCAGTCAACCTGGACAAAAGTAATGAACCCTCTGGGGTAGGAAACTAGGGCAAAGGTAAATCTTCAGGGCTTAGGGGGAAAATCTCTCAAGCTGTTTTTCCAAAGAACTAGGGCAAAAGGCCACATAAAGGAACTCATATCAATACAGTGCTAGACTACTAGCCAAAAGGTTGGAGGTTTGAACCCACCCAGAGGCATCTCTGAAGAAAGACCTGTCTATCAGCTTCCGCAAAGTCACAGCCTTGAAAACCCTATGGAGCAGTTCTACTTGCACATATGGTATCGCCATGAGTTGGAATTGACTCGACAGCAACTAGCAACAACTCTGATACCTGCACCTGTCTTTGATGTTCACCTAAAAATAAGATGGATTGATGGATGGATGACGGATGGATACAAGATAAAGCAAACATAAAATATTAGTTGTAGATGGAGATTCTAGGTAGTAGGTAAATGGATATATGTTGTACATTACATGCTGTATGTTTGGACATTTTCTTAATGTTTGAAAAAATTTGATGGCTCATCATTGTGTAACTGGTAGCATTTTCTCTATCTTTGTGGCTTATAAAATAATGGCATCTTAGGTTCAATGAAAAAAAAAAAAACCCTTTTTTCGATGATCCACAATCAACACCCGTAGAAGCAGCAGTCAAGAAATCAGAAGATGCATTGCATTGGGCAAATCTGCTGCAAAAGACCTCTTTAGAGTGTTGAAAAGCAACGATGTTGCCTTGAAGACTAAGGTGCACCTGACCCAAGCCATGGTATTTTCAATTGCATCATATGCATGCAAAAGCTGGACAATGAATAAGGAAGACCCAAGGAGAATTGACACCTTTGAATTGTGGTATTGGCAAAGAATATTGAATATACCATGGACTGCCCAAAGAACGAACATCTGTCTTGGAAGTACAGTCAGAACGCTCCTTAGAAGCAAGGATGGTGAGACTACGTCTTACATACTTTGGACATGTTATCAGGAGGGATCAGAACCTGGAGAAGGACATCATGCTTGGTAGAGGGTCAGCAAAAAAGGAAGACCCTCAACAAGATGGATTAACACAGTGGCTGCAACAATGGCCTCAAGCATAACAATGATTGTGAGCACGGCGCAGGACTGGGCAGCGTTTAGTTCTGTAGTGCACAGGGTTGCTATGAGTCAGAACTGACTTGATGGCACCTAACAACAACCAAGTTCAATGAAATACGGTCATTATAAAAGGTAATACTTTTGTGGCTCACCAAATATCCATATGCCCCACACTTCCCAGCCTCCCTTGCAGTTAGGTTGGGACCACGTGACTAGTTTTGGCCAATGGACTGTAAGCATATATAGACCAAACAGTTAAAAAAGCCAGTGTCTCTGTTCCACTGCCACAGTGACCTCAGAGGCCCCTCATCAGTTTATGCATGAGTGGAAAAGCCAAGATTTGGGAGTATGAATCGGAATGAGTCATTATGAGTCGGAATCGACTCGACGGTAACAGGTTTGGTTTGGTATGTGTTACTCCATAGCCTAGCCTAACTTACCTTGGAGTGGGGTGCTTCCACTAAAAAAACCTCAAATATGTTGTACTGCCATGATTAAGTTACTGTTTCTCAGCTCCAAACTCAGGCTTCTATACTCCGTTCTGTGGTGCTGGGCCAGCTGCTCCCTGTTAGGTTCTGCTAATAAGGGGCTCTAGAGGAAGCTTGCCAGATGAGAGGGGGAGAAGGCTCTCTTCCAATCTGCTTTGTGTGGGTTTCCTCTTCCTGGGCCACTTCGCCATGCTCCTTCACCGCGACAGTAAGTGAAAAATTGCATCGGGGGGAGATCGCATTGTACTTCTGGCCAGCGCTTGTTTCAACTAACAGTCCTGGGACAGCCTGCAAGGCGCAGAGGGTAGCCCAGAAGGGGCACGGAAATGGCTGAGGGCGCTGGACCCTAAAGGCGAGAAGGGCGGACCTGGGAGCCTAGTGCACACACAGGTGACCCGAGGCCACTTCGACAAAGGCATCTGGGACGAAGCCTGCGTGGTCAGATACGCACCCAGGACCTCTATCAGCCCCCCAAGACCAAGAGACAATCCCCGGGGAAAAGAAGCAATGTAGAAGCCGCCTGGATCGCGAAAGAATATTCAAAAGTGGTCGGAAAAGCGTCTGATGGTTGGCGAAATAGGAGTCCAAAATACAGATTAAATTCAGTTATGAAAAGTTGTTTAAAATGCTGCCAGGCGGTGGAACCAGGCTGGAGATAGGCAGGCGTGAGGGCCCTCCGCGGTCCCCGCGGTGAGATAACCGGCCCCCGCTCCATCTCCCTGCTTCAGCCCCTCGCCTGCTGGTCGCGCCCCAGCGTAGACGCCTACCCCTACGGGCCCTGCCCCCGCTTCGTGGGCTGCGCCCCTCGCCCAGCGCTGCCTCGCAGCCTCCCGAAGCCTGCCACCACCCCCGGAAGTCCTCTTGCGGGGCACCGACCACTCTGGTCCGTGCGGGCACTTCTCGCTGGTGAATGGGCGGTGCCGTGTGGCGCGTGCTCCTCTAGCCGACAGGCGGCGCGCGAGGCGGCGAGAGGGCCGCTCTGGCCCGCGGCGCCACATGACTGCTCCGAGGCGCGGCGCTCCTACCGGAGCTCTCCTGCCACCCCCGCTGCGCGCGTTTCCCCGGCAACGCGCCGCCGCCGCCATGGACGCGCTGTCCCGCGCTGGGCCTCCCCGGGTTCGCCGCGGCCTTGGCGCGCCGCCGCCCGAGTCGGACCCCGCGGTCGCCCCGCCGTCCTCGGGCCGCGCGGTACGTGCTCCGACGCTGCCCTGGGCGCGCTTCTCCGCCTGGCTGGAGTGCGTGTGCGTGGTCACTTTCGACCTGGAGCTGGGTCAGGCTCTGGAGGTGAGCCGGCGGGCGGGCCGGGAAGTGGGTGGGCCGGGGAGGACCAGACCTCCGCCTCCGTCTGTCCCGCTCCCACATGGCAGCCAGTGTGTCGCCCCCGGAGGCAGGCCCAACCACACTGTCTTCCTGCCTCGTTGGGGGCCCCCAGCGGCGCCCCTCTGCACACGTTGTATTCCCCGGGAAGATCACCCCCCATGCCCTTTCCCCCCACCTGCCTCTGAAGAAAGTCTCTGAAATGCTACACTTGTCACCTGCTCCTGAAACGGCTCCATGCTTAGGGCTCCAGGAGCGACCACCCCCACCCCCGCCCAGCAAGAAACGAACGTCAAGTTAACACTTGGTTTCCGTTTTCACACTGTCGGGAGGAGAGTGGGGCTCTGTGCTTTGAAGGAACAAAATGATAATCTTGATTTTTCCCACAAAAAACTGTCTCTCTACCCCCTCCCTGTTCCCAGTAATGGTACCCTCAGTTGCCCCAGCCAGAATCTCAAGAGTCACCCTAGACCCCTCCTTTCCTCCACCCCACCTCCCATAATGGCCAAGGCTGTCTGCTTGACCGGCAACAGTGACCTAAGACCCGTTTGTCTCTCGGCTGCCACCATCACATGCAGGTGACTCCTCCCTGCCTGCTGTCACATCCCCACAGTCCAGGCTCCCCAGGCTGGTCCTCTGCCCCCATCCTCATGTTCTGTGGGTCTCAGCCTTGTGTGCGGCCTTGCAGACACACCAGGCATCTTTGTTCCGTGGCTGTGCCCAGTGCGACCAGGCTACAGGCCTTCAATGTGGTCTTCCCACTGCCTGCAAGGCTCTGCCCACCCCCACTGCACGTGGTCAAGTCTCTTCCTTTGGGTGCAGATGAAAATGCTGCATCTCAAGGAGGCCCCACAGGCCCCTTTAGTATGGTTTTCTGTACCCTCCAAGGACCATAACACAGACAGGGGGCTGACTCGCTGTCAGAAAGAACCTTTTGAAAGCCCAAGAGGTTTAGTGAGCACCATTGTGCAGGGTGAGGCAGCACCGTCATCCTCAGGATAGCTGCCTGGCCGTCTCCATGACTGGGACACACAGAGGCCTCCTATGCCCCAGGTAGCTCCAAGGTGCCTAGAAGCCCCACGTCTGCTACACGGAAATACTAGCTCTCAGCAGGACTTCTGTACCTGGTCCTGTGCCAAGCTCTCTCTGTGGAGGTCTCCTCCCTCCACTACCCCATGCACCTCCCCCTGAGGCACCCGCTCTTCCTAACACCCCTGTTGGCAGAGGGGACTCAGAGCCCGGAGAGGTGAAGGAATCTGTCCAGGGTCATACAGCTCACAGGTGGCCACCCCAGAGTCCACTTTCACTTCTGCATTACGCTGCCAGACTGTTCCCTGGCAAATCACAGGAAGTGTTTCCGTGTCCTTACAGAACTGTCCTGTGCAATTTTCTGAAGTATAACCATTCACAAAGCTAGTGCTAGGCACCGTCTGATGCAGGCTGTCTGACTGGGCTCCCTGAGCCTTTCCTAAGTGCATGGCTTAGGGGCTGTGCCGGGCAAGTGCAGCAGTGGCCACCCGGGGCCACCTCTGAAATGCAAAAATTGGGCCGTTGAATCCCTCGGGAAGTGTGACCACCCTTCCCTCACAGAGAACCTCTTCTCTCCTTGCCCTCAAGATCATCAGGAAGAAACGGTGGGCGTTTCGCCCAGCACACACTTACTCCTGGCTCAGCACCGCCCCCCCCTCCCCCCCCCCCCCACTACTGGGTGCTGGAACAAGAATAAGAATGGAAAACCCAGGGACCTGCCTGCCAGAAACATGAGCTGTTTGACTGACGGAAGCTCAGAGGAAGGGGACGTGGCCCAGTGGGCAGGTGGGCATCAGAAACAGTGGCCAGAGGAATGGGGAGTTGGCTGAGTCTTGGAGAAGGCGGATAGGGCAGGTAGAGCTATTTCAGGTAACTGTGCCTCCCAAAACAGCCAGCATAGAATAACAAGGAGTTGTCCATTTGCTCAGTTGCTCACTCATTTGTTCATTCAATAAAGCGTTGAGTAGCTGCCCCAGTCAGGCCCTGCTGTGCAGTGCTGGCACAGGCATGGAATTCTAGGAGGAGATGGGCCCTGCCCTCCAGGAGCCCACATCCTGTATTAGAGAGATGCACAGGTGAGGGTATAGCACAGTGCCCCCAGGACGTGTGGGAGCCACAGCAGATGGTGCATTTGGAGCGGATGGCATGAGGCAGGGAGGGGTGGTGGAGAGCAGGTGGGTGAGTCTTGCACGGAAGGGTGAGTAGAGCTTGCCGGGTCAAGTGAAGAGTCGTAGCCAGGGTCTGCCATCACAGCTATTAAAAGGATCACCTCTTGATATCCCTGCTAAAGCTGGAGCGCCCCAGAACCTCATGGACCATGGCGTCTGGCCTCCCAGGGCAGCAGCTCAGGACCCCTTTACAGTTCTGAAAATGTTTGAGGGCCCAAGGACCTCGTGTGGGTTACATCTGTCCCCATTTACTGTATGGGAAATTAAAACTGAGAAATTTTTAAAACGTTCTTTTTAGAAAATAATAAACACCTTATGTTTTAATGCGGCACGTGTTCATGAGAACAACTGTATCTTCCAAAGAAAAGATAATTTGGTGAGCGGTGGCACTGCCTTAACCGGTTGTCTTCAAGTTCACTCCGACTCATGGCAACATCACGTGTATCAGAGTAGAACTGTGCTACATAGGGTTTCAGTGGCTGATTTTTCAAAAGTAGATCGCTAGGCCTTTCTTCCGAGACACCTCTGAGTGGACTAGAACCACCAACCTTCTGGTTAGCAGCTGGGCACATTCACTGCTTGCACCACCCAGGATCCCAGCATTGCTTTACCTCTTTGCAAATTTAATTAATGTCTGACCCGATAGAAGACAGCCAGGTCCGCCTGCCAGTGTCTGCACCAGTCTGTGGTGACAGGACCACCATCGTCTCTGGGACACCACTCCGCACGCTAGCAGGAAAGGGTAGCGGGAAAGGCGACCAGCATATGAAAGTAGTTCTGACCTCGTGGATCCCTGAGAGGTCTGGGGCCACTGGGTACCCTAAAAATGGCGTGACGGAGGCGTCTGACCTCCTCATCTAACTTCACGAGGGGGAAGGAGAATCACTATCGGTATCAACAGCCCGAGGTTAATTCCTGTGGCGGTCAGACGTGCCACCACCCTGCAGCCTTTTTACCAATTCTGACACCAGCTATCACTCCCACGATACTCTTTACTTCTCTGCTGAGTTTGATAACTCATTGCAATGGCCACACACAACTCATAGACCATACTCACAGTTATGGGGTTTATTAGGGAAGTAACAAGTTACAGTTCAGCCTCAGGAACGCTCCGGATACAGTTCTTCCATCAGGACAGCTTCCTCTCAGCCATGCTGAAGGCGGGTCTCTCTCTGGCCCTCGGCCCCTCAGCCTAGCCTCTGCCCTGCTCAGGCAAGTGTTACAGAGCTCTTTCAGCTCTGCTGATGAGTGTCCAGAGGCACCCCACTCCATCAGGAAGCCTCAGCCCAAAGCCACTCAGCACTAGCTCCATGGATCAGCAAACCTAGCTCCAGCAAGTGCCCAGAGGCACTCTACTCCACTGGCAAGCCTCCTGCCCAAAGGCGCACAGCTTTCTCACTTGGTGGCCAGGGAAGCCCACCGCACCATCTCTTTCTGGTCTCCTGGTTCTCCTGCCACTGTTTCTCTGCCGCTGCTTCTTGCCATCTTTGGTGTTACAGCTCTCCCTCTGCCCTGGTTTGGCTGTCTCTGCCGCCTTTCTCTGTCTTCTGTGTTACAGCTCCTCTCTCTCTGAGTCTCTGTCTCTGTGTCCCGTTAAGCCTAGAGGGATAGCAAAACTAACCAATCCCCTAATTAGGGTTCCATGCACCTTATTTGCATCATTAGCAAGCTATCCAATCCCCTTGGTTGGCCACAAGCACCTCATTTGCATAGTCCTGCCTAGTCATTTAGAAAGACCATGGCTAGAAGGGCCATATTAAGTAATTCACTGTCGTACCTGACCGTGCGTTGAGAACCACTGTCCTAGTGGCAGCTTCGCAGACCACCAACTCCAAGAGCAGCAGCCAGAGCAGGTGGCTCCAGTGGCAGGAGTTTGCTCTGTGTGGGGACAAGACCCCCCCAACCCTGACCTTGGGCAGAGCACAACCTGACCTTCTCGGCCTGGGGGGTGCACTCGCCACCCTCCGCTGCCCCCGCCTCTTTGTGAGGCTCAGCTCCACCCTCTCCCCTCCACAGGCATGCCCATCCTGGTCACCCAGCCTCCCACTGCAGTCTCACAGGGCTCCAGGGTCTGCTCAGAATCCTGACCTGGGCCCCATGGCCCTGCCCTGGCCGCAGGACCCGCCAGTGCTTGGCCCTCCTCCATGTGTGCTAGGTGGTCTTGTGGCCCGTCTGCCTGCTGGGTCTCGGCCCTCCTCCATGTGTGCTAGGTGGTCTTGTGGCCCGTCTGCCTGCTGGGTCCTCAGCCCTCCTCCATGTGTGCTAGGTGGTCTTGTGGCCCCTCTGCCCGCCGGTGCTCAGCCCTCCTTCATGTGTGCTAGGTGGTCTTGTGGCCCCTCTGCCCGCCGGTGCTCAGCCCTCCTCCATGTGTGCTAGGTGGTCTTGTGGCCCGTCTGCCTGCTGGGTCCTCAGCCCTCCTCCATGTGTGCTAGGTGGTCTTGTGGCCCGTCTGCCTGCTGGGTCCTCGGCCCTCCTCCATCTGTGCTAGGTGGTCTTGTGGCCCGTCTGCCTGCTGGGTCCTCGGCCCTCCTCCATCTGTGCTAGGTGGTCTTGTGGCCCGTCTGCCTGCTGGGTCCTCGGCCCTCCTCCATCTGTGCTAGGTGGTCTTGTGGCCCATCTGCCTGCTGGGTCCTGACAGTCAGCTGAGCTGTCCTGAGGCTCAGCAAGTCCCCTCCCTGCCCGCCTCCCCTCATGACTCCCCTCCCTGCTTCGTGACCCCCATGTGTGCCCGTTTGCTGGCTTCTCTTTAACCAGTGTCTCCCCGATTCTGTTACACCCCACAAACGCTGTGCTTTTTGTCGAGTGCCCAGGTCACAGGCCTGCCCTCACAGAGCACAGAGTGCAGCTGGGACAAAACGGGGCCACAGCAGAGAGCCCCTGCTTGGCACAAAGCAGGACCATAGCACAGAGCAGATACGTGACCCCAGGGCTCAGCAGGGTGTTAGAAACCCATGGGGGCAGCACCTCACCTGTCACCCCAGAAGCGGCCCATCTCAGCCAAAACCCCAAGGGGTGACAGGAGTTTGGGACAAGGTGGGGGCGGGTGCTGTATGCACAGACCTTCAGGCTCTGGGCTCCCTCTCCTCAGGCCCCTGGCCCCTCCCCCCTCTCCTTGAGGACCCTGGAACCCCCCTCCAGCCTCCCCTGCAGACCCTCCCTCCCCCGGTGCAGCACTTCCTGGGAGGAGCAGCCTGCCCAGGCACACAGGTGCCCCCAGGAGCATCATGTCCTGTTACTGGGACACAGGACACACAGGGCCTCTCCGGCTTCCCCCAGGACGTTCTCAGCCCATGGGAAGGGGGCTCTGTGCTCCTGCCTTTCTAGCAGTGGGCTGGTGAGGGGCCGCCCTGTTACCCTGCAGGTTGGGGTGAGGCTTCAAAGAAGTTAGAGCAGGGTCAAGGGGCAGAGGGGCACACAGGGAGCTGTCACAGGGCAGGTGGGCTGGACAGGCGGGGCCTGCAGCTACCGAGCAGAAAGGGGGCCCACTGTGGTCCTGGTGCTGTGGGGATGGCTGTTGGCCCTAGGGTGGCAGGGGGGCCCACCGGGATATGCCCAAGAGCTGGGATAGAGTAAGTGGCCTCGTGCTGGAGGGAAACTGTGGAGCAGTGGGGTCAGGGTGAGACCCGTGGGCTGATGGAGGAGCGACCAGGAAGGAGCAGCAGGAGAGTGGTCTGCGCCCAGAGGGAGGAGGACGCCCCTGCTGCCCAGCGATGGGGAGGGTCGGGCCCCTGTCCAGTTGGTGTCCGCGAGGTGCTGTGGGGACGCTTCCTGTGTTCTGCTCTCCTGCAGCTGGTGTACCCGAGTGACTTCAGGCTCACAGACAAAGAGGTGGGTCTCTGCCCCTGGGGAGGACTCCGCCAGGAGTGGCTTGGCACTGGCGGCCTTTCCTATCTGTTCCAGAAAAGCAGCATCTGCTACCTGTCCTTCCCCGACTCCCACTCAGGTAGGCAATTCTGACTCACCCCTGGGACTGGGGGTGTGAGGGTGAGTAGGTGGAAGGACAGGCTGCCAGGGACACCCTGTGGCGCAGCCTACCCAGGAGAGTGCCAGCCTCACCCCACCCCATGGATGACACCAGAGCCCGTGATGTGCAGTGGCAGCTGGGCACCCCGCTTTGCTGTAGAAGGAGACCACCTCCTGCTGCCTGCCTGGTCCTCCTGGGGACCCTCCAACCTGGTTTTCCATCCCCCACGTGCCGCGTCTCTGGTCCAGGCCCACCCGGAACCCCGTGGGGAGAGTGTGCAGTTGGAACCCCCCATCCCTCCCTGCAGCAGCCTGTGTCTGCACACAACATGCGGGGCTCTCCCCAGGCCTTGTCCTGACTCGTGCGGGCGGGCTCCCTCCCAGGCTGCCTTGGGGACACTCAGTTCAGCTTCCGCATCCGCCAGTCGGGGGGGCCGAGGAGCCCCTGGCACACCGACGACGGTCACTACAGCAGCAGGGTCCCCGTGTCGCTGCAGGTAAGGCCCCAGACTGGGGGTGGGTGCCTCTGGCCAGGCCAGCCCCCTCCCTGCTGGTGTTCACCATGCCCACTCCTGGGGCTGCCAGGACTAGGCTGGCAGGGACGGCCTGAGGCTGGTGTGGGCAGCTCCTTCAAGGATGCCAGCCCTGTGTGCGACCAGGCCCCTCCAACAGGGTCACCACCCACTGTGGGCGCCGCCGTTTCTGCAGCTCTGGCCAGGGCACCCCTTCTTAGTTTGGGGGTACCCCAGGAACCCCCAGAGCTTTTCCTGCACCCCACGTGTCTGTAGCCAGACATCGCGTGGTGAACCAGGCCACGGCTGGCATACACAGAGGCTGGTGCAAGTTTCTGGTGGCCCTGGGCCCCCAAGCCACACATGATTCCGTCAGCCCTGGGGGCTTCCAACTTGGTGTCTAGTCTGGTCCGGTGGGTGCTGTGGTCCCAGGGCAGACCTCAGAGGGCAGGCCTCAGAGGGCAGAAGGCAGACCTCAGAGGGCGGGCCCCAGAGGGCAGACCTCAGAGCACAGGCCTCAGAGGGCGGGTCTCAGGGCAGGGGGCGGGCCCCAGAGGGCAGAGGGCGGGCCCCAGAGAGCAGGCCCCAGAGGGCAGACCCCAGAGGGCAGGCCCCAGAGGGCAGACCTCAGAGAGCAGGCCCCAGAGCGCAGAGGATGGGCCCCAGAGGGCAGGCCTCAGAGGCCAGAGGGCGGGCGCCAGAGGGCAGGCCTCAGAGGGCAGAGGGTGGGCCCAGCAGGGTAGCCTGGTGGGCAGGAGCCGGATGGTGGCTGCCCAGTGACCCTGGCGCTCCCCCCAGCGGGAGCCGGCCCACTACTTTGGCTACGTGTACTTCCGGCAGGTGAAGGACAGCTCCATGAAGAGGGGCTACTTCCAGAAGGTAAGTGACGTGCCACTCTGGGGAGCCCCTCTCCTGAGCCCCTGGGCTGCCCCACCTGGGCAGCGGGGCCATGCAGGTGCCCGCGGCACCTGGCTCTGCTTGCTGCTCCCTCTGGGGACAGGCCTGCTGCCGCCCTTCTGAGTCTGATCCAGGCCATCTCTGCTCACTTCCCGCTGGAGGGGTCCTCGTGACATCTGTGGGGTTAGGACAGCCTCAGTCTTGAAGTTAGACGCTGTAAGCACAGACTGTCTGGCCCCGGGGAGACCATTCCAGAACCGTGGCCACTGGCATTTTCCTCTGCAGCTAGGTGTCCCAGGCCCAGCCCAGCCCACCTGCTGTCACTGGCAGCTGGATCTCCCCATCCCTGTTGGGAACTGTCGGTTTTCTCCCATTTGGCAGCCTGTTCCCTTACTCTGACATCCCTCCCTGGGTCTTGGGGGCTGCCCCCTGGGCAGTCATTGTGTGGACTTGGTGGGGTGGATGTCTGGGCACCCTGGACCCCCTCGGAGTAAGCCTGGCCTTCTGGGTGGCTGGGTGGCACCTGGCCCCGCCTGTGCCCTCTGACCGCTCACGACTCGCACAGTCCCTGGTGCTGGTGTCCCGCCTGCCCTTTGTGAGACTGTTCCAGGCGTTGCTGAGCCTGGTTGCCCCTGAGTACTTCGACAAGCTGGCGCCCTGCCTGGAGGCTGGTGAGTGATGGTAGGCACGGCCTTGGGCACTTCTCCGGAGGGCTGCCTCCCTGACCGACTGCCTGTGTCCACAGTGTGCAACGAGATTGACCAGTGGCCGGCCCCCACGCCAGGGCGGACCCTGAACCTGCCTGTCATGGGGGTCGTCGTCCAGGTGAGGGCTAGCGGGTGGGTGGGCAGGTGGGTGCTGGGGCATGGACGCCCACTCCACTGGCACTGCCCCCTCCCCACAGGTACACATCCCAACCAGAGTGGACCAGCCCGAGTCAAGCCCCCCGAAGCAGTGCAGTCAGGAGGTAGGGGTGGGGGAGGGTGGGTGCCTGAGGCCTGCTTCACCAGCACCCCCACCCTCAGTCTGGGCCTTCTGTCCTCTGTGGGGCCCCAGACCACAGATCGCTCCCCTTACATGCCACGGGTGGCATGAGGGGCAGGGGCTGTGGCCTGAGGGCTCCCCTCTGCTGAGGTGCTGCTTAGGCCAGCGGGGCACCTGCCTCACCCACCCTCAGCCCCTGAGCCCTGTCCTCCCGCAGAACCTGCTGCCTGCCCCGGTGGTCCTGACCAGTGTCCATGAGTTGGACCTGTTCAGGTGAGCCTCACAGGGTACCGCTCCTACAGCCCCTGCCCACCACTCCCTCTCTGACCACCCCCTCCCACACTGCCTGGCCCACCACTCCCCCTCTGACCACCTCCACACTCGCCTGGCCAGGTGTCTTCAACCCGTGCTGACCCACGTGCAGACGCTGTGGGAACTCATGCTCCTCGGGGAACCTCTGGTGGTCCTGGCACCCTCGCCCACCGTGTCCTCGGAGATGGTGCTGGCCCTGACCAGGTACCTGCCTCGCTGCCTGTACCAGGCTTTCCAGAATGGGGGTGCAAGTTTAGGGGTGGGGTCGGGCTGCTGCAGGCAAAGAGGCAGCTCCACTCCTTGGTCTCCGGCTGCATCTCCTCCCCCTCCTTCCGAGCGCCTTCATCCAGGGCCCTCGGTCCAGGGCCCGTGGGCAGCAGGTGGGAGGGGTCCGGGGTCCCTCCCGGGGCACTAGGTGTCTTTGTGGAGGGTCTGGGGGCAGCTGAGCCAGCCCACGCCCCACCTCACCCCTCCCTGCTGCTCTCATGGCCACAGCTGCCTGAGGCCCCTCAAGTTCTGCTGTGACTACCGTCCCTACTTCACCATCCACGACAGCGAGTTCAAGGAGTTCACGACGCGCACGCAGGCCCCGTAAGTGCCCCGCCCTCCTCCCGTCCCCATCCTCCCTGCCCACCCCCTTTCCTGGCCCCCTTCCTGCTCAGAACCCTGCTCCCCAGGTCGTCCACCAGCCTTCCCTCCACTGCCACCCTGGGCCTCTGTCTTTGCCTCTTCTCTCTCTCTCTCTAGACCGAATGTGGTCCTGGGAGTCACAAACCCTTTCTTTATCAAAACACTCCAGCACTGGCCCCACATCCTGCGGATCGGTGAGCCCAAAATGTCAGGTGAGGCTGGCCAGCCCAGGGTCCTTGGGGGATGGGGTGGGGATATAACCCCTCAGGGCCTCGTGGTCACTGAGCCAGTCTCTGGTGTGTTTTCCAGGAGACCTTCCTAAGCAGGTCAAGCTGAAAAAGCCCTCGCGCCTGAAGACCCTCGACACCAAGCCGGGTCCGTGCCTCCCTTGGGCTGAACCCTGTGCTGGGGAGGGGTGCGTCTTCTCCCTCTTGGCAGCCCACCTCCCTCAGTCCTAGCGGGGCCGCCAGACCTCCCCATACTTTCTGTCCTTTCAGGCCTCAGGCCTAGCCGACAGCAGCCATTTCATGCCTTGGGGTAGGGGGTGAATCTGTAGGTATAGCCCGTGGGTGGGAATGCTGGGGCATGGGGCGCGGCACAGGCAGCATCTCCCCCATCCAGGCCTCTACACGGCATACACAGCCCACCTGCACCGGGACAAGGTGCTCCTCAAGCGGCTGCTCAAGGTACGACGAGGGGGAGGGGTGTGCGAGAGCACTGGAGCCCTGTGTGAACTGGGGGCACACGGGGGGAGTGTGAAGTGGGGTGCATGGGGTACACAGCCTGGGCTGGGCATTAACTAGGGGTGGGTGTGAATCGGGGGTGCACAGCAGTATGTGAACTGGGGTGTTCAGGGCCCAGGGGTGCACAGGGCTCATGCGGGACCCCCACAGGGCATGCAGAAGAAGCCGCCAGTGGACGTGCAGAGCGCTCTGCTGAGGCGGCACCTCCTGGAGCTCACACAGAGCTTCATCTTCCCCCTGGTGAGGCCTGGCCTCCGCAGGAGGGGCGGGGCAGAGGGGAGGGGAGGGGCAGGTGGTGGCTGTGGCCCTGGAGCTTGTTCCCCTCCCACCAGGAGCATTACATGGCCAGCCTCATGCCCCTGCAGAGGAGCATCACGCCCTGGAAGGTGGGTGGCCAGGGAGGTGCATCCACGTGGAGCAGGGCTGGAGAGGTGTCCCTGGGGCTCTAGGGGTGGCCAGGGCCAGCAGTGAGAAGGGGAGGGGGCTGGGGGTGCAAAGCCTCAAGGGGCAGAGAGGAGGTGGGGGCCAAGGGAGGGGGGTCTGTCCCAGGCGGTGGGGGCTGGGGTCTTAAGACAGGCTGTGGAATGTGCCCAGAAGCCGCCGTGGAAGGAGCGTCCCAGCGGCCTGTGCTCACCCAGCCCTCTGTCTCAGACGCCCCCCCAGATTCGCCCCTTCCGCCAGGACGACTTCTTGCGCAGCCTGAAGCATGCGGGGCCCCAGCTCACCTGCATTCTCAAGGGCGACTGGCTGGGCCTCTACAGGTGGGTGGCAGTCAGGGGGGCGGGGCAGCACGGGTTTTGTGCCCACCCCTTGACACACACGAGGTCAGCCCCTCCTTCCGACACCCGCAGGCGGTTTTTCAAGTCCCCTCATTTTGACGGCTGGTACCGGCAGCGGCACAGAGAGATGGCCCAGAAGCTGGAGGCGCTGCACCTGGAGGCCATTTGCGAGGCGGTGAGGCGAGGCCGACTGCGGGGGGCAGACTGCGGGGCGGACTGCCGGGCTGGGTGGGGCCAGAGCTGGGCGGGGCCTCGGTGGGGCGGGGCCTTGGTGATGCCCATTGCTCTCTTCCTGGCAGGATATCAAGGCCTGGATGAAGGACAAGTCCGAGGTGGAGGTGGTGGACCTGGTCCTGAAACTTCGGGAGAAGCTGGTGAGACAGACACCCCTACCAGCCGCCGGCGGGGCAGGCAGGTGCACTCAGCTGATCACCGCCCCCCTGCAGGTACGGGCCCAGGCCCACCAGCTCCCGGTGAAGAAAGAGACGTTGCAGCGGACCCAGCTGTACATCCAGACGGTCATCAGCTCCCTGCCCAAGGACCTGCAGGCTGTGCTGTGCCCTCCCTGAGGACGGGGCCGTGTGCACGGTCCCCTGCACCGTCCCCAGAGGGCTTCTCTCCCCAGGAAGGGGTGGTCGCCAAACATAAGCCCCACCATCTGCATCTTCGCTGCTTCTTGGCCCTGGCCCCGCCCAGGCAGCGCCCCCAGCCCAACCGCCATACCCCAGCAGTAAACGCAGTATTTGGAACCACCGTCTGGTCCCTGACTGGGGGGATTATCAGCCGGCCAGAGCCCTGCCTCCTGGGCCCCACCTGCCCTCCACAGCAGGGCGTCAGGGCCGAGGGGGCTCCATGAACTCTCTCTAATCGGGATGCTGCCGACCCGCCGCCCTCTTTCTGGGTCCTCATCTGCTCAGGCCCGGGACTGGGGAGGATGGGGAGAGTGGAGCCCTCTCCTTTTCTCAGCCTACCTACCCCACCTTGCTTGAGGCTGGGGTTTATATCCACCCCAGTCATCACAGGGGAGGGGCAGAGGCTGAGGTGGGCAGATGCCTAGGGGAAGCACCTGCCTCCGCTGCCCTTGGCTGTTCTCCTCCCCCACTGTTCCCCGCCCCCGCTCCGCCCTCCTCGCCCGGCTCCAGGCGTGCATGGGATGTGCTGTGTAGGGGCGGGCCGCTAGGGGGAGGTGTGGGGCACGGCTCGCCCCCTCTGGGAGCGCAGGGGGCCAGGCCGCCTGCACCGCTGGCGACCTCGAACAAGCCTCTGGCCGCCACCACGTCCCAGGCCTACCAACCCCAAGCGGGCTTTCTCCTGGTTCCCACCCCCAGGAACACCCCACCGGCCACCCGGCTCCGTTCTCTATCACAGGTCCTCTCATGCCCGCCGTGGAGTCCCATCAGGGCTGATGGGTGTGAGGGGCCCTTGCAGACGCTAACGCCGGAGTTTGCCTCGCATTGTGACCACTCCGGGCGCCCACAGTGGGGAGCTGCTCTGCACAGGGCGGCCCGTTAGGGTCAATGCTGCTGGAGCCTCTCTGATCTTCAGACTCCTCACCTGAGAGATGACACTGAGGGGAGGCCAGACAGCAGGCTGTCTGGGTCCTGAGCTGCTTGAGAGGAGAGGCTGCGAGGCAGGGCCAGGGGAGGGGTCCCTGCGGCTGTCACTGTCCACATCTGCACCTCACACCCTGCTAAAGCCTCGCTAAAGTGAGACTGGAGGTAGGGATCTGCCAGGGTACCAGATAGCCAAGGTGGCCCATCCCACTTCAAAAATGAGGAAAGCTGGGGTGCAGGATACAGGGGCAGGACAGTCTGGTCAGGGTCCTAGTAAGTGATAACAGTTACAGTGGAGCAGGATAGAAACAGACCATAAATCCATTTTAAGGGAGAGGCAAGCTGGAGACCCTGGAAGGAGAGTCACAGAGTGGTCAGAAGGGCAGCCTTTCTACTGACATCTAGGCTCCAAGGGGATCTCTGCCCCAAAGCCAAGCACTTCAGTGGACAGGGCCGAACCTCAGTGGGTAGGACCAAGACCCTGCCTTCCTGGGCTTGAGCCCCTTGGCCCCTCCAAAGGGCAGGGCTGCTCAGGAAGATGGCTAGATCCCCATTCACGATTATGACCACCCCTGGGGAGAATACCCCAAACATCAGTCCAGAATGCCTTTGTCCCTACTGTATGGTCACTTTGGCTTTCTGGCGGTTTCCATGTGGCAGTGAGGGCTGGAGGGGCCTCAGGACCATCAGCCCAGGAATGCTCAACCTGGTCCCGGAACCCCTTATTCTCCCCATCCCACCCAAGGGCTCTGGTCATGGCCACTTAAGACCACTGGTCTGTCCTGGGGAACCAGGGGGACAGACAGGCACGGAGGTTGGGAAGCACGCCTGGCAGAGTGGACACCACTGCCCAAGACCAAATCTGAGGCTGAGGTGAGCAAGGTGGGGTGCCCCTACTCTGGAGTCAACTGGAGCCATCGTGGGCTACATGCAGGTCTGTCCTAGTGGCCTGTCCACAGCACCCTTGGACAAGGCTGCTAGGTACAGCACAGCCTTAGGGGCCCTGATGTGCAATCCCACTGGTCTCATCCTGTCCCCCAGACCCCCCTCCACCCCCTCCAGGATTGGGTCAGCTCTGGATGGGCTGAGGTCTGTCAGGTGGCGTCGTGGCCCCTGCCCACCACCAGTCCTTCAGGGGCCTCCCCTGCACCCTTGCAACACATACTTCATGCCAAGGGCAGGCTATCCCCAAAGAGGCAGACCTACCCCACCAGAGAGTCTTGGTGGGCACTGAGATCTGGATAGACAGAAACTAGTCCACATCTAAGAGGTGGGGGTCGTGGTCACTGAGGGCTTCCTGAGGGGCAGAGTCTGCAGGAACCACAAACCCCAGAGGTCTGTGGGTAGGACCTGGTGTGGTTGGGGGGACCGAGGGACAGGAAGGACAGGTCTTCCCCAGCAAGCTTCCTGCACTCTATTTTAAGACTCATTTGTAGTCTGCCATGGTGTCCTTTCTGCATCTTTAGTATTAAAATGTCCTTTTATGACAATGCCTTTTAGCATCCTTTTTAAATGAAAAGTTAGCAGCCCTGTCAGACTCTAGGAATTTTGGGGTGCCTGTGGTGGAGTGGATTGTGGTTCAGGGCCAAAGAGAGAATTTTGGAAGGGGCCTGGTTGGGGTGGTGCCAAAAGAATTGATGAGTGAGACATCACCCACCCTATCAGATCTCTGCAATGGCTTGATCTGGCTGTGGGGGTTCTTTGGGATTGGGGTAAGGTCCCCAGAGAGGGGGCAGAGGGGAGAAATGGCTGCAGGTGGGGAGAGGAGACAGGTGATGAGGGGGAGGTGTGCTTATCAGGGAGGAGGGGCAAGTCTGGGGTGGAGGGAAGGTCTCAGAGTCGAGGTGCAGGGATGGGGCTGGACCAGGAATGGGGGAATGGTCCCCAAGTTAGAAGTCTTCCCTGGGGTCTTACACCCCTGCCCCCTAATCCTGTGCCCGGAGACCCTCCCCGTGGAGGGGCAGAGGGAACTAGCCCCCATGGAGGGTTCCCCATTTCTTCTCAAGTTCAGGGGCCCCCAGGGACATCAGGGCCAAGACAGAGGGGGGCCAGGTGCAGCCAGAAGGGAAGTGAGAGTTCAAACCCAGAAGAGACTGGAGCCCCAAGGGAGAGACCCCATCAGCCAGAACCTACCATGGAGGGCCCCAGTGCAGCATCTACAGAGGCATCTCTGGGTGCAGGAGGACCCAGATTTCCTGAGCCTAGGGAGGAGGAAGGAGGACAGTGGGGACGCCCAGCAGGTGCTCTCTTTCTTTGGAAGGTGTGGGGACAGGGCTGCGGTTGTGGCCAGCCTGTCCCCAGCCTGGGGTGCTGGTTGCTGGAGTGCTGTCCCGGGCCTTGGAACTCACGGAGGCGGGGGGCGCTTGGGGGCCTTCTGCTGACCTGAGACCCCCTCCCCAGGGCCGAGGCCTGGCCTCCCCCTAAGCCCTGAGCTCTCCTGGGGTGCCGTCCAGGCCCAAGGCACTTCACAGGGGGCGCCGCTCGGTCCTGGGGCAGCGGCAGAGCGGGCAAGGGTGCTTGCCCTGGGCCCAGAATCCAGGCCGAACCTGTCAAGGAACTGCAGAGGCCAGGCTGCCCTCTCCTCCCCCCACCGGCCTCTTCTCCCAGTCTCGCCCTCCCGGTGCCCTCTGCCCCTCCTCCCTCGCCTCTCCTTCGCCTTCTCCAGCTCCCGCCCTCCGCCCCGCCCCCTCGCCCTCCGCCCCCGCCCCGCCCCTCACCCTTCTCCCCTCTGTTCCCTCTCTTCCCGTCGGGGGCGGGGCTGGCGCCTCCCGCGCGCTCCGGCCCCTCCTCGGCCACACAAAGGCCCGTCTCCATGGCAGCCGCGCGGACCCGAGCGCGCAGCGCCGAGCGCGGCCCGGGCGCCATCTAGCCACCTCGGCCGACGTGCAGGTACTGCCAGCGGGACGGACGACGGGGTGGGGGCGGGCGGGCGGGGCGGGAGGTTTCGCGATCTGCGCCCGCTCCGCGCCCGGGTCGGCCGCGCTCTGGGGCGCTGGGCCGGGAGGCAGCGCCCCTCCCGCGGAGGGTGAGTCGGGGCCGCGGCCTCTGTGGCGGTCTGTCTGTCCTCCGGCCTCGGGGAAGGCCTCCGGCGCCGAGTGGGAATGGGCCTGGACGGCGAGGGACTCCAGCCAGGGCTCCGCGCAGTCCCCACCGCCCGTGTCCCCCTCGAGCCGCTCCGGTTCCTCGCTGGTTCCGGCCCTGTCTCCCCAACACCTCCCATACCCCCACCTCCCCAGCCTCCTTGATCGCGCACCGGGCCCGGGTTGTACTGTTGTTCAGGCGTCCCGAGCCCCCACCGCACCCCACCCAACTGCGGTTCCGGGGTGGCCGGACCCACCGCGGCCAGGCCTTGGCAGCCCCGCCCCCGCGCGCCCCGCCCTGGGGTTCCCTGTGAGGAGGACGTGGGCCAAGACCACCCGGTGAGAAAGGGCTGGGAGGCTGGGGACCGGGTGCCACAGGGGGCGGGGAACTAGGGGCGGCCAGGCACGGTCCCGTGGTCCTGGCTGTTCTCCACCAGGCTCTTCTCCAGCAGTTTCTGGGCTGGTTCCTTGGTGCTGTTTGGGAGGAGTGCTTGGGGGCACTCAGCCCCTCCATCCTTGACTTGTGCTCCTTACCTGCTGGCCCTGCACCTCCAAATGCTTCCTCCCGCAGGAAGCCTTCCGTGTTGGCCCTTTCCTGCC
The DNA here is from genome assembly GCA_030035585.1 of Dugong dugon. Taxonomy (NCBI): domain Eukaryota; kingdom Metazoa; phylum Chordata; class Mammalia; order Sirenia; family Dugongidae; genus Dugong; species Dugong dugon. Next base: position 194,333 of record CM057465.1, read on the forward strand.
TTCTGAGGACAGGCTGTTTGGCAGATTTGAGGGTCCTGCCTCCCCGTTCGGGGGTCTCTGAGGTCAGGAACCCCAGATCTTCCTGCCACGTCAGAACTCTGGCTCCTCTCCCCAGCTCCTTGGAAAAGAAGGGGTCTGTGTACACCACAGCCTGTGAGCTGGGCGGCTGAGGACTGGGGGTAAGGCTGGACCCCAGAGCCGACATCCTGGGGCCTGGGGGGCCCACTGGACCTGCTCCCTCCCTGGGGAACCCCCTTCCATATTTAACTTTAGCCCCTGTGCTTCAGGCCCCACCGTTAAAGCTGAGCTTCCCCTAAGGAGGAAAGGGAGAGAGGGTGGCTGTGGTCTGGGGTGATGGCTCATGAGAGGTCGGGTTCACGTGCTGGTGTGCAGGGCTTTGTGGTGCCAGCCCTCCTCGTGGAGCTTAACAGCTCCGGAGAAGACTGAGAGACAAGCAGGTGGGCTCAGCAGATCTGAGCCCCCCACCCCCTCCCACATCCCACCACCCCTACTGGGGTCCCGCCTCGGTCTATGGGGTGGGGGGAGGTCGGGCCAGGGGGTTCTTGCCCAGGAGGGGAGGGAAGTTAGTGAGAAAAACAAGTGTTTGGAATGTGAGTCCCCCTCCCCCCTGCCGGCCGCCTGCCAAGGAAGAATTATTTTGGATTATCCAGCCGTGTCCAGCCAGTTGAGGGGGAGGCTTTGGCCATGGGAGAGGGATCCACTTCCGGGCCGTGGGTTGAGAGCCCCAGGAGGGAGGGACAGGCAAGTCTGGGCAGCTCTGCTTCAGAGGCTGCTCAGACCGGCCGGGGGCGGGGTGGGAGCCAGACGCGTCACCTCGGAGGGTCTCTCCTCTCTGACTTCCGCCCACTGACTGACCAAGTGACCAGCAGCTGACTGATGGACAGGCAGCGTTCACCTGTGTGTCGCCCCTCACCCACGCCAGCGGATCTCCAGCAGAGTTCCCTGGCAGAGCAGTCCTGGCGCGCGTGGCGTGCTTCGTGTGTGTGTGCTCACGTGGGCCACGGTCGTGTGCCCTCACATTGGGGCGGCAGGGCTGCAGCTCGCCCGAGTGCAGCAGCCCCAGGGGCCTGGCCCCGGCCCAGGCTGAGTGGAGCAGAAGAGATTGGATTGGAAGGCACACCAGGGTGGGCCGGCAGCCTGGGGAGGGTCCATATGGCACATGCGCCCTGCCAGGACTGGCATGGTTGCAGGCTCTTGGCCTCTCCTAGGGTTCAGGCTATTCTGGGGATGTCACTATGTCCTGTCCCCTGCCTTGAACTCACCTCATGGGCTGGGGCCTATGGCCCCAGAGGACATGGGCAGGCATGTGAACTGGCCTCCCTTGGAGCAGGGGGCTGGGGGGCGGTGAGGGGGCTGGCCCCTGGATGTTGTCTTCCTGAGAGCGGGAAGTCCTTATCCACGTCAGGCCACAGCCTGAGCCTGCGTGGGGTCTGGGCTCTTCTTTGCTGCTGAGGCCCCTCCTGGGCCTGGAGCCCGAACTCTTGAGGGGAGACACCAGGACTTGGACTTGGACTTGGCAGCAAGGACTCCGGCTGGCCCTGGAGGAGGCTATGGTGGACTCTCAGCCAGGACCCCCAGCTGTGAGGCAGCTTCAGTTCAGCTGGTGGGGACCCGCTGTGGGGGCAGATCAGTAGGCAGGAGTGGGCAGAGCCCTTCGCCAGCGGCCCTGGGGTATTTGTGTTTGGGGTGGCCTAGCTTCTGACTAATTGTCCTGAGGTTTCAAATTATAGGCTCGGCTGGGAAGTGGAGACCTGTAGCCTGTAATTTCCCAGTGGGGTGGGGGAACTGGGCGATGGGGGGCACAGGGGGCAGCAACACTGCCCTGCCCTCTTCCTCTGCCATGCGGTTCCTCCATGCTGTCCCCCTCCATGGTTTCACATTCTTCCCTGGAGCTTCTCTTCCATCCTGCCCCACTGCTGACCAGGCACACATGCCTCCCGCCCCATCCCACCAGACCTCAGGTGGAGCATTGGAAGGGGACCTGCTGGGAGCCCTGGCCGGTGGCCATCCTGCTCCAGTGCCCCTGCTGTGGGCCTTCTTCACCCTACCCCTTGGTTCTCCCAGGCCCGGGACAGCAATTGGACTGGGAGCCCAGGAGGGTGGGCAGTGTTCAGGGACACGTGCAGGTCCCCATGGTGATACCCTTGGCCCATGGAGGAGCCAGGTTGGCCCAGCCCCTGGAGCTGGGTCATACTTCTCTCCTTGGTCACTGTTGGGGTTCCTGCCTCAGGTGGATGTTTGGTATAAGGGCTGTGGTGGGTCTCCACAGGCTGGCAGTAGGCCAGGGTGGCACCCCAAGTTGCCAGGCATCCTAGTTCACTGGTGGGGGGGAGCTCACCTGAGCAGGATCTTAGGGACCTGAGGACAGGCCTCGGTGCCCCATTCCTCAGCCCCCGGAAGCATAGCTTCTAAAACCCGGCTAGTTCCCCATTCCCCCATTCCATTCCTCAGCCCCCAGGAGCATAGCTTCTAAAACCTGGCTAGTTCCCCATTCCGATGCCAGCTGGGTCCTGGTGCTTGGAAGACTGGCACTTCTGGGTGCAAGATGGGAAGTGGGGAGGCAGCTTGGGGGCAGGGCCGAGGGCTCAGCACCGCCCACTAGGTCCCTCCTGGGACAGAGCAAGGAGGAAAGGGCTTGATGTCAGCATTTCCTAGACTGCTTCTGTCCATGCAGCACCCAGCGCTGGGCAGGGTGTCTGCTCCACGGCCAGGATGCTCTGGTAGGCACAGGGCTGGGTCTCTTCCTGGATAGTCCTGCTGCTCTGGCCCACTTGGGCCTGTTGGAATCACTGCAGGGGTGTAGCTCCAGCGGGGTGCTGAAGGTTGAAGCCATTTTCCCGGGCTGCACAGAGGGGTGGGTGTAGTCAGGGTGCAGGTGTCTGTGGGACAAGTCACTTGCAGCGTGGGTGACCTGTCTCACCTGGGTTCTCACTGAGCTGGAGGCAAGTCCTGAGGGGCAGTCGGTGGACATTCCTGACCTGGCTTAAGAGCTGGGATCTGTCTTGGGGGACTGTGACCAGGGTCTGCAGCACGTGTAGTTCAGAGGGTGAGGGGGTGGAGTGGGGGCCACATTCTGGGGAGCGGGCGAGCCTCAGAGGTGGGTTTGAGGACCCATAGGACATGGAGACTCGGGCACACACATGTGGGTCACAACCCCCACTCTGCAGACCTGAGGCCCCTCCTTTGGGGGGAAGCGAGGGTCAGTGACACGGCTGAGGCAAGCCAGGGTCCCCCTGCAGGCAAATGGCGTGTGGGAAAGGAGGACCCCAGTCTTGCCCACCCAGCAAGCCAGAGGAGCTATTTTAAGTCAGGCAGCATCAGAGATGGCAGGCCAGGAGGGCGGTGGGATGGGAGCACTCCAGGCGTGGTCCACCTGACCCTCAGCCTCCAAGACGCTTCCCCAGACGTGCTGGGGGCTGGGTATGCCCACCCCCATCTTGGCATCAAGCCTGATTTAGGGGGCCTGGATGGTTGGCAGCTGCCCTGAGGGATCTTGGGGCCCCGGAGAGGATGTCAGGATGAGGGGTTAGAGGCTGAGGAAGAGAAAAGGGAACCTAGGCAGGCCTATCCCTGGAGCTTGGCATCTAGGCCTGACACAGACGCACGCACGCACGCACGCACGCACACGCATGCACACACACGCATGCACACACACACACGCCCCCGTCCCAGGCCCCAGGACATGTGCATCACTGCACAGTGGCCTCCCTGTCCTTCTCAGAGCTTGGCCACTTCCTGTTGGGAAATCCCAGTCCCTTTCTGCTTCAAAAGCCCCTGGTGTCTGCCTCCCTGGGACCCTGCCACTGCCCCACCTGGCCTACGGGCATTTCCCTCAGGCTCTTTGTCTGGGGGACTCTGGGTGCTGTTAGGGCTCCCAGGCGTGTGTGCCTGCACATGTGTGGTCACGTGTATGAGCGGTGAATGGTGGGCGGCTTGGCGCAGCGCCCCAGGCTAATTGTGGGGTTCTCTGGGAGGAGGCGGGGCTGGGATGACCACCGAGGCTGACAGGCTGACAGGATGACGGGGAGATTACAGGCCTTGCTCACTCCTCATTCAAGGGGGCCACACCCCTGTCCGCCCCCCACGCCCACACCCCCTCCTGCACTTACCCAAGAAGGGGGTGCTGGGTGATGGCTGATCCTGGGCCAGCTGCAGCTGCCGTGAGCCTCAGGCTGCCCTGGCCAGCAGCATACAGCCAGGACCCAGCCTCGGCCTCAGACCAGCCAGTTGTGCTGCGTAATCCCGGGCACACAGGGAGGAAGTGGGGACTGTGAATGGGATAGTTCGGGGGGCAGGGCTGGCTGGTAGGGGATGGGGCAAGCATCAGTACCAGCCTCTCCCTGCTGGAGCCCCTGGAATCCCTCCGGCAGGACCCCTCAGCCTCTGCCCAGCGATCAGGGACAAAGTACTCGGCTCCTCACGCAGGAACTCCTTCTGAGCCGGGGGTTCTGTCCTTGCCCTGCTGAGTTGACCCTGTCCTGTCAGAAGCCCTGCAGTATCCCCCCCACCCCTCTGTCAGATCCTTCTCATTCTACAGAGGGGCCTCCCAATTACACAGCCCCAGTCAGGTTCCTTCTAACCACCCACCACCCTTGTCCTGCCCCTCAATCCAACCACAGTGACTACTGGTGAGCCTGTCTCTGGGTGGAATGTTTGCTAGCCAAGAGGTCCTCATTCTCGCCATCCACCAGTGGGCAAGGACAACTCCTTAGAGGGAGTGGAGGCCCCACTCATGGGGACTTTGGGAGGGTGGAGTTGTCACCCCGTCACTGTGGTGCACAGGAAGCTCTCAGTGGCTTTGGGGCTTCTGGCTGAGCAGATGTGGGGTCAGCTGGCCAGAACTGGGTGTCCATCAAGCTTGGGGCATCGGTGGAGTGTTCTGACCAGACTATAATGCAGAAAGGGCTGGGGGCGAGGCCAGAATGGGGCTATGGCTGTCATCCAGGGGGTCATCAGGGTGGCGGGGACCCAGGAGGGGGCTGTAAGGAGAGGAACAGCGTATCCTTTGGGCTTGGTGGGGACTGATGAGGTGAGTGTGGGAAGGGGGCATTGGCCAACTGGGTCCCACACTTGGTGAGGGCCTGGGAGGACAGGCTCCAAAGAGAACCACTAGGTGTGGCTCCAGGACTGAGGGAGGCCCAGGCAGTGGCCAGGGCTGCAGGCAGGCAGATGTGGGGAGGGAGGTCGATGGCTACAGGCCGGGAGCCCAGCCTAAGTGAGCGCCCACAGGTACCGGGGCTTCAGAGGGTGGACAGTGAGTGCCCCCAGGTACGGGGCTTCAGAGGATGGACAGATAGCAGGAGGGCAGAGGCTTCTCTGGGCAGCCGCCTCTCCCTGGGACCCAGATCCGCGACTGAAGTATGGGGCAGTACCACCCCCAGGAGCTCAGGCTGATGGGAGAGGCCCACCAGGCCCCCAGGAACCCAGGCTGGGAGTCCAGACTTGTGGAGTGAGGAATGCGCCCCTGGGACCCTGCTGGTGGGGCGCAGGTGGCACCTGCGTGACTGACGCAGGGCTCTCGGGCTACGACGTCAGTCTGTCCCTGGGGCCCCGTCCCGCGTCTGTTCCTGGGTCGGCCTTGGCCCGGGTGAGCCTGGGCTGGGGGTCCTGACGGAGGCTGCTGCGGGCTGGGAGGCAAGCCTCCCGGACTCCGCGGACCGGATGGGACGGAGCTGGGTGGGGGTGGGAACACCAAGGACACACCCTGGGTAGGGGCGGGGCCCTGGCAGCTGGGCGGGGCCTACACAGGGGGCGGAGAGAATCCAGCCAGGTAATGGCCCGTCGCGCGCTCCCCGGCGCCCGAGCCAGGTGAGCGCAGCATAGTGCCGCCGCCGTCGTTGTTACTCCTGGTCAGGGTCCTCCACGGCTTCCGCCCGCCCGGCGCGTCCTGGAGTCCCAAGGCCTGGTGAGATTGTCCTGAGGGCCGGAATCCACGCGCTCCACTCAGAGTGGGTGCAGGGGCCTGGGGTGCAGGGGCCGAGGAGGTGGGGCGCTCCCTGCTCACGGGGCGCAGTGAGTCACCGGGAGGGAGCGGGTGGGGCGCGGGCGGTGTCCGCTGAGCTCAGACAGGAGGCACGCAGAGGGGGCAGGCGGCCTAGGCTTCCACGGCGGCCACGGGGTCCTGGGTCCCGGAGCCCCGGGGAAGCGCGTGCTTCCTGGAGAAGGTGCCGCCTTGGTTCTCGCCCTCCCGGCCCCAGGAGCCCGGCCTCCTTGTTGTTCCCAGGTAACCGCCCCGCGCGCTCTCGGGGGAGTCTGGCAGCGGCGCCGTCGGTGGGGGCTCGGCACCTGGGTCTGGAGGGGAGGATTGAGACCAGGGCTTCACGCCCAGGGGGCCGCCCTCACCGCTGGGTGCCTGCTCATACGCAGACTGGGAAATGGGCTAGGAGACTTCCCCCCAGGTGAAGTCCTATCCCGCCTCCTGAAGCTGAACTTTGACCCGAGTCGCCCAGCAGGGTGGGGCTGCTTGCGCAGGGACGTCAGCCTTGCCATCGCCGAGGTCCCCTGCGCGCTCCCTTGGGCTGGCCCCTCCTCGCATCTGTCCAGGGTCGCCCCGCTGCGCCCAGGCCGCTGGGAGAGTTGGGTCACCGCCCAGGGGTGGGTGCTGGCGGGGGCGTCGGCGCTCGCCCCCTTCGCGGGCAAGGAGCCCCGGGCCTTCGCCTTCCCTCCCACCGCGCTTGTTTTGAAAACAGCGAAAGCTTGGATTTGCCGGCGCCGCTGTTTGTTTGGTTTCCTCTGATTTGTTTAACGCTCCCGGCTAATTGCAGATTTGCATTTTTGTCGCGTGAGCGGAGGCTCCGCCTCCCGGGTGCCAGCTGCCGGGCCGGGAAGGGGAGGTTCCCCGATACCCCCGCTCGGGCAGACACCCCTTGCCTGTCTTTGGGGGCACCACGGCCCCCACCCCTCTGTCAGAGACTGCCCTCTCCGCATTGGGGGCCTCTAGGCAGGGCCTGTGCCTCCGAAGGGCCCCCTCACGGTGCTGGGCCCCCTCCTCACCTACATAGGTGGGCATCTGCGCCTGTCCCTGCGGATCCGGATCGTGATCCTTGCCTGCCGGAATCCTGCCTTCTCCGTGTCGTCAGTGCCTGGGTCCCTGTCTCGAACCGTCTCAGCCCCGTCTGGGAGCCTTCTCTGCCCCCCTCATACCTCTTTTGTCCCGCTAGTTCCTAGTCATATTCCTAACCATCTTCTAGCTGAGTATTCGTGCTTACGGCCCACGCAGCCCCCTCCAGCTCTGCCACCTCCTGCCACGGCCTGGCCTGCTTTCCATTGTTTTGATTTTAGCTTGAAGAAATTGCTCAGTCTGTGTTTGCTTGAAAACACCCATGGGACACAGAAAGAACCCAACTCTACCCCACACCTTAGAGCCCTTCCCCATGGGGGTGGGACCTGGTTGAGAGCAGGGACACTGTCCTTCATGCTTTAGGGACCTCCTGTTTACAGAATCCGGGGCTTTTGGGGGACCTGGCAGCTACTGGTCAGATTCAGAGAGGAACGTCAGCATGGGCCACTGGGGAGAGGAACTCCCCATCAGGGTTCTGGTTGGGGGAGGAGACACCTCAGGTGTGTGAAGCCCCAGGGACAGGCTGGGGGTGCACAGGTGCTTCTGCCTCACCGCAAAAAGACAGGGTGACACCATGTTGCAAGCATTCCCCGGGGCCTCCTCCCTGCTGGCGCAGCTGTGAGGGTTTCCCCACACACCTACCCACTCACACCTCATGCAGTCCTCTGAGTGGGTACTGGGGTTACCCCATTCGACAGATGGGGAAACTGAGGCACGGGGTTTTTTTTTTTTTTTTTTTTTTTTTTGCTTGTTTTTTTTTCATGACTTGCCCTCATAACCCAGGTAGGGAAGTAATGGAGCGGGGGTTTGAACCCAGTAGTTTGACTCTAGAATGCTGCCCTCAAGGCCCCTTCAGGCAGCACTGGGGTGACGGCATGACTGTGACCACCCTGGTGAGAGGTCATGGCCTCTGGCCTGTGGGCAGTGCAGGAGAATGGCCTGTTTCTAAGGGTGGAAGTAGTGACCTGGTCAGACCCAAGGGCAGAGTATAGAGCCCAGCTGTTTTGGGGGAATGGGCAGGGTGGGAGAAGCAGGCGGCCAGGACTGGGCAGTGGACAGAAGAGGCTGGACCTGAGGGAGTTGGGGGCCCAGGTCTAGGCAGCCGAGGGAGGAGAGTAGGGCGTTGGGGTCCAGGCTGGGCTCTCACAGGAGACAGATACTGGGAGCAGAGGTCCATGCCCACCTCCACCGCCAGGGAACAGCGGCCGGGAGCTTGGCCCCCTGGTCACCTCGGTGGGTCACCTCGGGGCAGATCTCTCGGGGGCTGGGTGGGCAGTGGGGGGTTGCTGGCTCCCTGGCCACAGTCCTGGCCGTGGTCTCAGGAGACGGGCATCCTGAGGAAGAGGCCAGCCTCCACTAGCCTCAGCTGGGGCGTTGGCTGGGGCCTGCGTTGTCTGAGAACTGGGTCAGTGGAGGGTGCTGGTGGCGTTGGCGGGTGGGACAAGTTGGCGGTCGAGGGAATGTGAGCACATGTGTACACTGGGGCTGGTGGCATCCCTACGAGTGGGCAGGGCTGCAAGTCCCTGTGCCATCCACGCACTGGGGATCCTGCAGCCTCACAGCCAGATGGCCCCACTTCTTACGAGGCCCGAAGAGGCCTCTCTGCTCTGTAGTTTGGCCACTGAGTTTGCCTGCGGAGTAGGCTCCCTCCACAAAGGCTGTGTTGAGAGTCCAGAGCAAAAGGACACCCCTCAGCCTCCCCCATGCCCACATACACACCCCTTGCTGTGGAGCCTGAGCCCCTCAGCCAAGTTAACCCTTCCCTGCTCAGCCCAAGGCTAGGATGCAGCCAGGGCTGGCACGATCTCATGTGCACATGTGGCTTGTATGTTCACATGGGGGTCTGCCCATGTCTACCCGTCTTTCTCCCGAGCCCCTGCTGTCTCCCTTGGACCCCCCGCAGGTCCAGCCCTGGGTTCTACTCAGGAGTGCAGTGGGATAGGGGGCCATTCAGGGAAGTGGGCTGCACAGGGTATGCTGAGGACCTGGGTGAAGCGGCATGGGGGAGAGAAAAGGAGGGATTGGAGGCCAGGGTTAGTCCCCAAGCAAATGGGCAGGGCAGGGAGCATGAGCGGTGGCTGTGGGTCTGGGATGGAGAGATGAGGTTGGAGGGAGAGGTCACCAAGGATCCTAGAGGCAGAGAGAGCCAAGAGTGGGGTGGGGGAGGCAGCAAATACTGTTATGTACACCTCTGTTTATTTTTATTAGACAAGTAATATGTGAATATATTCTTTTCAATTCTTTAAAAGCAAAATAAAATCATTTTGCTGCCCCACCACTATTTTCAATTTGGATGCAGAGCTTCTATAGGGCTTCCTAGGCTATAATCTTTATGGGAGCACATCGCCAGGTCTTTTCTCCCTTGAAGCTGTTGGTGGGTTCCAAGCACCTGCCTTTCATTTAGCAGCTGAGCACTTAACCACTGTGCCACCAGGGCTCCTTCATAGATATTTACACCTGTGGAAATAGATGGAGGGGGTTGAGATACCTGGACTCTTGCCCTGGCCTTTCCTGGGGGCAGCGTGGACCACCTGCCTTTTATCTGCCACTCTGTTTTTCACATTTCCTCTTGATGGGCACACGTGGGTTCCAGTTTTTTGCTGTAACAAACCATGCTGTGACAAGGGTCCTGGAGCTGGGCCTCCCCTTTGCACATACATCAGTGTTTATGAGAGGCGGGAGAGGATACAATAGCAAGCATGAACCCAGAGCTACAGTGTTACGCTCACTTTTAAGGCTTTTCATGAATGCATTCATTTAGTCCTCACAGAAACCCCAGGGGATAGCTCACAATTATTGTCTCCATTTCACAGATGAGGAAGGGAGGAGGCACAGAGGAGTTAAGTAACTTGCCCAAGGTCACACAGCTAGTAAGTAGATATGCTGGGGTCCTGGGGCATGCACATTTTTCAGGAAGAATTTCTTACTTTAATGAAAGTAATACATGTCCTTTGTTTTAAAAAAGGCAGACAGTACCAAAAGACACAATGAACAAAGGCTGTCTCCTGCTCCGCTCCCCCCCACCCCACCCCACCCCCACCCAGGGGGAGTTTGAACAGAGGAGACGGGCTTTTCCCACTATGTTCTAGAAAGACGCTGTGGGTGGGGATGCATGGTGTTGCTGAGCTCCGGGGAATGAGGGGACAGAGGAGGCTGGGGCCCCCTGCTCCAGGATAGGAGAGGCCAGGTGGGGTTCCAAGGGCTGTGGGCTGTCCTCCATCCCCAGAAGTAGGAGGGCGAGGCAGGTCAGGCTCGTGGTGTGACCCGTCTTTCCTTTGCCTCCTAGAAAACCTTGATGCCAGCTTGCAGCTGGGATTGAACTGGACATGGAAGCCTCGGTGAGTGGGGGCTGCGGTCTTGGGGACAGTGGGGCTGGAGGTGTTTTCAGCCTCCTTGTGGTGGCCTTGAGGCTCTGGCCTGGCCAGGTCCTGATCACATACCTCCCTCTCAGCCCCTTCCAAAGGGCTATGGGGCTCCAGAGGGTAGGGGCCCAGCCCCCTGCCCACGGGAGGAGAGGGGCACTGTGAGGCAGTTTGGCTCTGCAGGCCCAGCTGCTTTAAGAGGTCCAGCCATGCTGGGATGGGGTGGGCTCCATAGTGAGGCTGGGGCAGCATCTGGGCACTGGAGCACTGGTTTCTGAAACGTTGCTAGGTACTGTCAAGTCGATTCCAACTCATAGGGACCCCACCTGACACACAAGAATTGCCCCATAGGGTTTCCTAGTTGATAAACAGGTCTTTTCTCCCATGGAGCAACTGGTGGGTTCGAACTGCCAACCTTACTGTTAGCTGCTGAACACTTAACCATTGGGCCACCAGGGCTCATTTTTCTCCATAGGGAAGGTTGAGGATTTGGGCTGGGGGAACAGGCCTCCCACGCTATTCCCTCAGCCACCCTCTGCTGGAGTCCAGGGCAGGGGGGGCCTGGGGGAGAGGGGCACCCATCCAGATGCTTTTCCGGGCCAGCAGAAGCCAGAGTCTGTGCAGCTTCTTGGAAGTGACCTTTGGCCTCCGGCCAGGAAGGCGGCTGTCTGATGCCCGTGAGGAAATCCCCACAGCCTGGTGAGCAGGGGTCCTGGGCCGCCTTCAAAACAGGAAGTGCCCGCTGCCTGCCTGTTCCAGGAATGCCCGTGGCAGGAAGCCCCCCTGGCTGTTCCTGGTGCCTCCCACATGGCTCTGTCTGTCACTGGGTCAGGTGGGTCACCCTTTGCTCCTGAGCTCCCTGGCTGGCCTGTGGTTTCTTTGTCCAGGAAGTCACCTGAGGTTTCTTCGTCCAGGAAGTGACACCAGTCCCTCCCGGTCTCTGGACCACAGTTTGCTTAGCAGCAGCAAGCATTCATCCCCAGGACAAACACAGACAGACAGACGGACACCCACACACAGACACACACACAGACACAGACACACACACACACACACACTCACAGACACACACACACACACACGTGGCAATTTTAACTGAGTATTTATTGTGCGCAGTAGTCCCTGGGGGCCCAGTGGGGTAGACAGGCTGGTGATGTCCCAGGGGGCTTGTTAACTAGAAGACCATGTGAACCCTTGTCTATGCACTGTGACCCCTGGGGCACCTGATGCTGTGTGGTAGCAAGGAAAGGGAAGGAGTGGAGCTGCCCACTCCCCAGCCAGGGCACAGTCAAAGTCCCAGGTGCAGGGGGCTTGCGGAGGGGGGTGCTGTGGTCAGAGCCATTGCTGGGGCACAGGGTACCAGGGTTGGGAGCCCCAGCTCTTTCCGATGGGGGGAGTCGAGCTGAAGGGTTCTCCCCTAATTGGTCGGCTCTGGGTTCAAATTGTGACTGGGGGTGGGGAAGGCCCGTCCGCCGGTCCGCCGGTCCACACGGTCCCCATGGTCCGCATCCAGGCCCCGCGCCATCTGATCCTGATCTGAGCGGCCTCGGCCGCCTCGCGGTCAGCCTGCGGCTCCGGCTCCCGGCGGCTCCGCCCCGCCCCCTCCACCCCCTCTCCCCCTTCTCCCCGCCCGCGCGCCCCCTCCCGCCTGCTCTCCCTCCCTGGGCCCCGGGAACATTCCATTCATTTTCCGCTCACCGCGGCCCCGGCCGGAGCCGGAGCCTAGCGAGTGGAGCCTGGGCCTGGGCCGCAGCCGCAACGGAGCAAGCGGAGCCTGGGCTGGGTGCCCGGGGAGCAGGCTCCGCGGGCAGCAACGCAGGGACTCTGGTGAGCCGGGGGTCGGCTGGGCTTGGGGCCAGGGGCCCAGAGGTGTAGGAGGCCCAGGACGCCGCCCCGTCCCCCGCCACCCGCGGCCGGGTGGACTTTGGCCTCTATGAGCCAGTGCCTAGGGGAAGGCGGGGCGGCTGGGCAGCCGGACCCGCCCCCAGGACAGACTGAGGGACAGACAACAGGTCGGAGGGAGGGGCCCGCAGGAGGCCCGGGGACTGGGGCCGAGGCTCCCGCGCCCCCAGGCCTTGCTTGTCCAGGGGAGGAGGCCCCATCCTGTTTTGTGGAGCCCAGCGTGACTGGCAGCGCATTCCTGGGCACCACATGGGGTGCCCCAGTCCTGACGGCTTGCTTTGCCTTCCCTGGTTCTGACAAAAGCTGCCATCTTCTCGACCTGACACCCCCATCTTGGTGTAGTTGGGTCACCCTGGCTCCTCGCACCCCCCCCCCAGTCACCTCCCCCGCACTGCCCAGCCCAGGCAGACACACACACACACTCCTGCTGCGCACTGCTCTCCCTCCAGGCTGGACCGTCCAGCTTCCAGGGTCCCCAGCAGCTGAGCAAGAGCTGAGCACTCTCCCTCCCAGGACAGGAGGGTGGGTGTGTGCAGAAGCGGCTGGGACCCCCCTTCACTGAGCTGTGGGGATTTCCTCAGGGGCATCAGACAGTGCCTTCCTGGCTAGAGGCCATAGGTCACTTCCAAAAAGATGCACAAACTCTGGCTGCTGCTGGCCTGGAAGGCGTCTGGATAGGTGCCCCCTCTCCCCCAGAGCCATTCATCTGGTCCCTGCCAGGCCCTGCAAAGCCGAGGGCTTACTACTTTCTCGGGCTTTGCTTCTTTCTGTGGTTGCACATCCTCAGATGGTTTGAGAAAGCTCTGAGAGTCAGAATAGGGATGCAGGAGGGGGATGGAGAACAGCCAGGAGGTTCCTGGTAGCCCAGGCAAAGAAGGGAGCAGGCTTGGAAACGCCAGCCTGTCCCAGAAAAGCCGCTTGCCCCCATGGAGCGGAGCAAACCCCTCCGCCTTCCGGAGGAGACAGAAAATAGGTGGGGTTGGAGGGGTGCGGGCAGGCAAAGGGGCGAAGAGATGCAGTGCCCAGCGAGAGCCGTGTGGGGTGATGGGTGGTCAGGGTCTCCACCTGCGCTAGCCACGTGCCTCACTTTCTTCCCCTGAAAAGTGGGATAATAACGGTGGGAGAATAGAAGAAGACCGTCAATGGGATGGACTGATGCAGTGGCTACAACAGTGGGCCGTGTTTCGTTCTGGGGAACACAGGATCTGTACGAGTCGGAGCAGACTCAACGGCGCCTGATAACAGTAGCGACTCCTGAGGACTGTCGTGGGCTTAGGGGAGAAAGTCCATGGGAAGTGACCAGGTCAGGCTTGGCCGGGGCAAGTCCCTGTAGATGTGGTCCACTGCCAGGTGCACCCAGATGTGACCATCACAGGGCGATGTGACTTGTTTCCTTGTGTTTGCGTTTGGTAGCTTGTTGTTGCCACACTTACGCTAAAAACGTGGTAAGAGCGTTCTGGGAGGCGATGTTTAAGGGGCCTCGAAGGGTGCAGGGTTGGGGCCGTGCACATGGAGTTTGGGAGGCCAGGGCCGAGTCCAGAGTGGGGTTCCACACATGCATCAGGAGATGGCCATAGGAGGGTGTGGCGGAGAGGCTGCAGCCGGGTATCTGACAGGGATAGAGCAGGGTCTGGAGGGTCAGGGTTGGGGTGCAGGGGTGTCTGGTCAAGGCAGGATGAGAACTTGAGGCCGAATGGCCCTGCCCGCCACTCATTCCTGGCTGTCCCTAAAATCCTGGTGCCCCTAGATTAGGGAGGAGAGCCCACATGTGTTTGGGTCCCCAAGCGGGACATTGGAACTTTTCCAACTGGGGGACCCTTGGCCCAGCCTCAGCCTTAGCAGCTCACCCCACTCACACGTCTGCCCTTGTCCACACGGCGCCCACAGACACGTGCTCACAGACAGGGCTGAGGTCCAGTGACCCCATGGCACAGACACAGGTCTCCCCCAGACCTCCTGTGTCCTGTGTGCCCCCAGTCAGGTGAGGAAAGGGCCAGGGGAAAAAAAGGGAAGTGGGCCGGGTGGCGGCTGTGGTGGGAGTGGTCTGGTGAGCAGCTATAAACAGCATGTTTGCTGAGCCCGGCTAGCTCTGTCCCCAGCTCCCTCTGAGCTGCCGCTTTGGTTTCCTCTGTCCCCTGCAGCTGCCCTGTGTGTGGACAGTCAGGTGTAGCACAGATGTGTGGTCTACCTGTACATACCTGCAGAGCCTACTGATTAGGCCAGGCCTGTGCTCTGGGGGTGTGGTCTGGTGGTGGGGAGGGGGCATGGGTGAGTGCCTGGGACCCTTCCTGGAGGCCGCACTCAGGTGCCTGGGGATGGACTTCCAGGAGGTGGAGACCGGGGTGTGGTCCTCCCCAGGGTGACTGAGCCTATAGTGTGGGCAGCCGTGATCCTTTGGTCCCTGGTCGTAGGTTAGACTACAGGTTGAACTTTTCCTTGGAGCTCTCTAGAGGGGAGTGGGTGTGTCTGGCTCGATGTACGGGCCACGTCAGGCGACCCCAGCCGTCCCCAGCCTGTGTCTGGAGAGGCTCTCAATGGGCCTGCTCTCCCCTGACCCTCTCTCTCCCACAGGGTGCCAGGGTGATGGCGCTGTGGCTCTGGGCGCTGACCTTCTTGGGCCTGGTGGGCTCCAGTGTGGGCCTGCGGTCCCACAAGCTTGACTTCTTCCGTAGCGAGACAGAGCTGAACCACTTGGTTGTGGACAACGTGACAGGCGGGGTGTACCTGGGGGCTGTGAACATGCTCTACCAGCTGACCGCCGACCTGCAGCTGGTGCAGCAGGTGGCCACGGGCCCGGCCCTGGACAATAAGAAGTGCACGCCACCCATCGAGAAGAGCCAGTGCCACGAGGCTGTGCTCACCAACAATGTGAACCAGCTGTTGCTTCTGGACCCCCTCGAGGGCCGCGTGGTTGAGTGTGGCAGCCTCTTCAAGGGCATCTGTGCCCTGCGGTCGCTCGGCAACATCTCCACATGCCTCTTCTACGAGGACGGCAGCGGCGAGAAGTCCTTTGTGGCTAGCAACGACGAGTCCGTGGCCACGGTGGGGCTGGTGAGCTCCACAGGCCCTGGCGGTGGGCGCGTGCTCTTCGTGGGCAAAGGCAACGGGCCGCACGACAACGGCATCATCGTCAGCACCCGCCTGCTGGACCGCTCCGAGGGCAGGGAGGCCTTCGAGGCGTACACAGACCACGCCACCTATAAGGCCGGCTACCTGTCCACCAACACGCAGCAGTTCGTGGCCGCCTTTGAGGACGGCCGATACGTCTTCTTTGTCTTCAACCAGCAGGACAAGCACCCGGCCCGGAACCGCACGCTGCTGGCACGCATGTGCAAGCAGGACCCTTACTACTACTCCTACGTGGAGATGGACCTCGAGTGCCAGGACCCCGGCGACCCTCAGGCCCCCGCCTCTGGGACCTGCCTGGCGGCCTCCGTGGACCCGGGCAGGACACTCTACGCTGTCTTCAGCAGGGATGGCAGGAGCGGAGGCGGCGGGGGGCTCCGTGCTGGCTTCTGCCTGTTTCCGCTGGACGAGATCCACACCAAGATGGAGGCCAACCGCAACACCTGCTACACGGGCACCCGGGAGGCGGGCCACAACACCTTCTACAAGCCCTTCCACGGCGATATCCAGTGTGGCGGCCACGCGCTGGTACGTGGCCTCGATGCCAAGCCTGGGGAGTGCACATCTGTGTGTGGGTCTGCATGTCAGCGAGCATGAGCGTGTGCCAGTGTGTCTGTGCCCCCGTGGGGGGTGTGTGCCGTGCATGCCCACCTCCAGCTGGGGACCGGTGTGAGCACGTGTGTGGGCCACTGTGCCTTGACTGGCATGAGCTTGCACACGTGAAAATGCCCGCTTCTCTGTGGGTCTTCCAGTCATATGTCCAGGGCCCCACTTGCTGGGCATTGGGCATGCAGCTGTGAGCAGTTAGGGAGGATCCTGGCCCATGTGGGCTCTTGATCTAGGTGGCATGGGAGGGGCACCCCGCAGCATGGAGTTCCGTACCTGCCGCTGATGCCAGGGTCTGCAGGGTGCCAGTGAGAACTTCCCCTGTGGCTCGGAGCACCTGCCCTACCCACTGGGCAGCCGTGACGGACTCATAGCCACAGCCGTGCTGCAGCGAGGTGGCTTGAACCTGACAGCTGTGACGGTGACTGCCGAAGACAGCCACACCATCGCCTTCCTGGGCACTTCCGATGGCAGGATCCTCAAGGTGAGGCCGGGGCCAGGGGGGTGCCGGGGGAATGCTCCGGAAGGCAGCACATCGAAGCCACCAGACCCTCACACCCACCTCGCACCAGGTGTACCTTGCTCCAGACCACACCTCCACAGAGTACGGCTCTGTCCTTGTGGAGATCAACAAGGGGATCAAGCAAGACCTGGTGCTGTCTGCAGACCTGACCCAGCTGTACGCCATGACCCAGGACAAGGTACGGAGGCGGCCCTGAAGGGAAAGGAGGACGTGATGGGGGCAGGTGCCTGGGTGGTGTCTCCATCCTGTCTCCGTAGCACCCCCCTGTCTGTGCAACTTTGTCTGTCTATCCTATGTCTTGACTGCATCTCTCTTTCTGGCCCTGCCTCCACCTTGTTCTGAGGAAGGGATCTGGGTCAGTGCTGTGCGTGGGCGTACCCTGGGGGTAGATGGGCATGGGGAGGGACGCTGTGCAGCCTCAGGGAGCTGGGCACTTCCTCAGTGGCTTCTAAGGGGGCAGAGGTGGGCCAGGTGCCCGAGCTTCGTGGGGAGCGTGTTGGGTGGGTACAGGAGCCCCTTAAGCTTTGGGGGCACCTAGGACGTCCAAGAGCCTCTTGCATGGAGGGTCAGAGGGCCTGGGGGGACATGGGAGAGGGTCCATGGCCAGCACCCCCAGGTTCCCTGGGGCCCAGACCCATCTTAAGTCCTGTCCCAGGAGCCGAGGACTGACCATCACCTCCAGTCACTGCTGTCCTCCTCTCGGTCCCTGCCCCCCAGGTGTTCCGGCTCCCTGTGCAGGAATGTCTAAACTACGTAACCTGCGCGCAGTGCCGCGACTCGCAGGACCCCTACTGCGGCTGGTGTGTCGTCGAGGGACGGTGAGCGCCTGGTCACAGCCTGGGGTGGGTGGGCACTGTACACGTGGGGGCATCTGATAATATAGCTCTGCCCTGGGGTCCTGGGGAACATGCCCCACACTCTGGGAGATCTGGGGGGGACACAGCCCTGCCTTGGGGTCCAGGGGAATATGGCCTCATACTCTAGGAGATCTGGGGGGATGTGGCCCTATGCTGGGGTCCAGGGGGATATGGCCCCACACTCTGGGAGATCTGGGGAGACACAGCCCTGTCTGGGGTCCTGGGGGGATATGGCCCCACACTGGGAGATCTGGGGGTACGTAGCCCTGCCCTGGGGTCCAGGGGGGACATACCCCACACTCTGGGATCTGAGGAGGGAACACGACCCCACCTTCAGGGTCTGGGTAGAACAAGACCCCACCTAGGAGCTCAGGGATGCCAAGGCTGAGGCTGCTGTCCCCTACGCCACAGATGCACCAGGAAAGCCAAGTGCCCGCGGGCCCAGGAGACTGGCCACTGGCTGTGGAGCCGGGACAACTCCTGCGTGACCATCACCAGTGCCCAGCCGCAGAACATGAGCCGGCGGGCCCAGGGGGAGGTGTGCTGTGGGCCAGGTGCTATCAGGGTGGGTGGGCCGTGATCATGGTACGTCCCTCCTATGACCTTGCTGGGCCCCTCTTGGCCTTGTGACTCTGGAATTGTAGGGGTGACAGAGGTACAGAAAGGCCTGTTTGGGATGAAGCAGTCGGCTTCTAGAGGCTCCTGGGTTGGGGTCAGGCTGTATACACGTGGGTGGGTCCCAGTGAACGGCTCATCCCCCAGGTGCAGCTGACGGTCAGCCCTCTCCCCACCCTGAGAGAGGAGGATGAGCTGCGGTGCCTCTTCGGTGACTCGCCTCCACATCGCGCCCGTGTGGAGGGTGACACCGTGGTCTGCAACTCCCCGAATGTCATTCCTAGCACGCCGCCTGGCCAGGGTAGGCCTCCACCACCCCACGCCATGAGGGTCACAAACAGCCTTCTAGGCACAGGGCCACTGGGGGTCCACGAGGGCAGGTCCATATGGCGCCTCTTGAGCCAGCAAGCACAACACGTCCCTCCCCGTGTGGCTGCCTCTCACCCCCAGGCCGTGGGGCGGGTGCCCGCGGCTGAGCCCCTCGCCCCTTTGTTCCTCTGCGGTATTTACGGCACACAACTCTATTTGTGGCACACAGCTTGGGACCAGGCTCCAGGCACCGTCCTTGCAGCTCCCCTCCCCCACTGGCCTGAGACCAGCAGGGCTGTCCCGGGAGGGCCCGCATGTGGGCCAGGGAAGCAGGGGCAGGGTCTTACAGTGACGTGGGCAGGGGCCTGGCACTCCCTGTGCCTCAGACACATAAAAGCCACTGCCCTCAGTGCCTCCAGGGACAGAGAGAGGCTGCTACAGCACAGAGCCCTGGGGAGAAACAGGAGCCTTGTCCTGGGGCCCCCTAGATCTGATAGTGGGGGAGTGCAGGCAGGGGGCCCAGATCTGATAGTCGGGGGGCTGCCAGAGCTGATAGTAGAGGGACCCAGCTGGGCCAGAGTGAGAGTAGAGGTGGGGGGCACCAGTGTTAGGCCTCGACCTCTGGTCCCTGCACCTGCAGCCCATCAGGAGCTGGGATGGGAGAGGGTCTGGGAAGGGGGGGTCCCCCTCTCTGGGTGCTTTCTGCCTGCAGCCACAGTCTTACATGGTCCCTCTGCCATTTGTCTGCAGACCACGTGACTGTGAGCATCCAGCTCCTTCTCCACCAGCGCAACATCTCCCTCACCTCCCACCTGTACCCCTTCTACGACTGTCGTGAGGCCATGCATCTGGTGGAGAACCTCCCGTGAGTGCCACCCACCCTCCACTATCCACCCTCCACCTGGCCCCTGGCGCCACTCACCCCCCCACCCCCCGCAGGTGCATCTCCTGCGCCAGCAACCACTGGACCTGCCAGTGGGACCTGCTCTACCATGAGTGCCGGGAGGCCTCGCCCAACCCCGAGGAGGGCATTGTCCGCGCCCACATGGTGAGGCCGTGGGGCCACATTGTGGACGGGCTGCTCAACTGCCACCTGGCTGCAGCTGACCAGCCTCCCTGTCCCCCAGGAGGAGAACTGCCCTCAGTTCCTGAACCCCAGCCCCCTGGTCATCCCCATGAACCATGAGACAAATGTGACCTTTCAGGGCAAGAACGTGGACACAGTGAAGGTGGGTAGAGAGCAAGCTCCCCGGGACCCAGCGGGGTGCCGGTTGGAGTCATCCTCCCTCAAGACTGAAGTCAGGGTGCCTGGGCCTGGCACCGAGGGGGTGCTCAGGTGATTGTGGACAGAGGGGAGCTGGAGGATGAGGGCATGTACATGGGGACAGGGTATGAAGAGACCAAGAAGGGGGCTGGCGAGCATTGGGACTCGGAGCCAGACTGGGGCTGAGACAGGAAGGGGTTTGAGAAGAGCCAAAGCCAGGAGGTGGGGCACGGGGTGGGCCGGGCGACAGTCTCAGATATGGGCCTTGTTCCAAGGGTGCCTCGGGGTGCCACGTGGGGGCCATCTGGAGGCAGCAGGAGACACAGGCTGGGGCTCAGAGTTGGGAAGTGTCTGTCCCAGGAGGGGTACAGGGCAAGGCAGAGAGGTGGGCAGACCGGGCAGGGTTCCTGAGCCACTGTCCCCACAGAGCACCTCCCTGGACGTGGGGAGTGACCTACTCAAGTTCAGGAAGCCGGTGATCATGCAGGAGACAGGGACCTTCTTCTTCCAGACCCCAAAGGTACACCTCTCAGGACTCCTCACTGCTCTTAGAGGGTCGGGCTGGAAAGGGAGGGCCCCCCCTTGCCCCTGCCCAGGGAGCCCTGAGCACCCCCTGTGCACAGCAACGTGGTCTCCACCTCTTCGGTCCTCTCCCCGATCAGTCCCTCCGCTGTCTCCATCCCGCTTCACCTTCTGGTCCCTCACACAGCACCGTTTGTGTGTCTGGGTGATACAATGTATCCAGCCGCCTGGAGGCCTGTTGCCTGGGTCTGCTTCCCGAGGTGGGGGTCATGTGGGCCCTGATGGATGGGGCTGTGAGTGCAGTGTGTCTCTACCTGTCCGCCTCCTCCCAGCTGTCCTATGACGCCAATGAGACGCTGCCCCTGCATCTGTATGTCAAGTCCTACGACAAGAATATTGACAGCAAGCTCCAAGGTGTGGGTGCGGTGGGGCGTGGCATGGCGTGGCGCGGCTTGTGGGCGGGGCCTGGGCAGGCTAGGGACGTGTGCCGCTGACCCTTGCGCTCTCTCCACCCCTCCCCAGTGACCCTGTACAACTGCTCCTTCGGCCGCAGTGACTGCAGCCTGTGCCTGGCCGCTGACCCCACCTATAGGTGCGTGTGGTGTGGCGGGCAGAGTAAGTGCGTGTACGAGGCTCTGTGCAGCAACGCTACCTCCGAGTGCCCGCCGCCCGTCATCAGCAGGGTGAGCCTGCGGGCGCCCGTCCCGGCCTGGGGTCCCCCACCCAGCCCCCCGCCCTGCCCCCCGCGCCCCCAGCCTGCCCAGGCCACGGTCAGCCAGGCTCTGCTGATTGCAGATCCGGCCCGAGACAGGCCCGCTGGGAGGGGGCATTCACATCACCATCCTCGGGTCAAACTTGGGCATCAAGGCGGACGACGTTAGGAGAGTGACCGTGGCTGGCCAGAACTGCACCTTCGAGCCAGAACGGTACTCCGTGTCCACCCGGTGAGCCGCTGGGGTTCGTGCGGCCGACGGGGTCATGTGGGCCTCCTGGGCACCTCCTCCACCCTGGGTCGCTGGAGGCTGGGTGACGGGACAGATGGGGAGGCAGTGGCCTCGTCCTGCACATATTCCACCATATACACAGCACCAGCATGGACGGGCCAAGCATGGTGGGGAGCTGGGGGGCTGTGCACCCATCTGCACCAGTCAGGCGCGGTGGGGGCCTCGGGGGGCTATGGTCTTGAATGTGTCCCTGCCCTGCCTGTTGCTCCCCAGGATCGTATGTGTGATTGAGGCCTCAGAGGAGCCCTTCACAGGGGGTGTCGAGGTGGATGTCAGCAGGAAGCTGGGTTACTCGCCACCCCACGTCCAGTTCACCTACCAAGTACGTGCTCAGCCCCTGGGTTCTACCGGCCTGAGGAGGGGAGCAGCCATGTGTCAGCATGTCGGGGGGTTCTGCCGGCCTGAGGAGGGGAGCAGCCATGTGTCAGTGTGTCAGGGGGTTCTGCCGGCCTGGTGAGGGGAGCAGCTGTGTGTGTCGGGGGGTTCTGCCAGCCTGGGCGGGGGGAGCAGCCATGTGTCAGCATGTCTGGGGGTTCTGCCAGCCTGAGGAGGGGAGCAGCCGTGTGTCAGTGTGTCAGGGGGTTCTGCCGGCCTGGTGAGGGGAGCAGCTGTGTGTGTCGGGGGGTTCTGCCGGCCTGAGGAGGGGAGCAGTCGTGTGTGTGTGAGTGTGTGTGTGTAGCGTGTCAGGGGGTTGGTCTGTGTTCTGACTTCAGGGTGCTGTGGGGGGGGTGAAGCACCACCCTGAGGCCCTACATTCCTGACCCGAACACGCCTGCTGCTCTCTCAGCAGCCAAAGCCTGTCCAAGTGGACCCGAAGCAGGGGCCACAGGCGGGCGGCACCTTGCTGACCATCACTGGTACCAACCTGGACACGGGCTCCGAGGAGGACGTGCGGGTGACCCTCAACAACGTCCCCTGTGAAGTGTGGGTGTTGCCCATGGGCCGGCCGAGGCCCCAGTCTGGCTTGGCCTTGGGGGACCACTGGTCTGCCCTGGAGGGGGCAGGGGAGCTTATCTGCTGATGTGGGGCGGAGTTGGGCCCAGGGTGATGGAACACTGATGCACCCCCACCCCCACCCCAGGAAGGAGTTTGGGGCAGAACTCAAGTGCGTGACTGGCCCCCAGCAGAAGGTGGGAGAGGTGCTCCTGGTGGTGTACTACGGGGGCTCACCCGTGCCCAGCCCTGACATCATGTTCACCTACCGTGACAACCCGGTGCTGCGGGCCTTTGAGCCGATGCGAAGCTTTGTCAGGTACGTGCCCCCAAGCCACACCTACCGTCCTCCTCCCCTTCTCCCCGGGCTGAGCCTGCCAGGAATGTGGTGCAGCAGGTTGGGGTGGCAGGAGGCGGCCCTGGAAATCCCTACTGCACCCCAGGTCAGTTCCTCCTGAAACCCTGCCAGGCAGGGGCAGGCGGACGCATCCGTCAGGCCCCGCATCCCCTGCTCGCCTCTGGCAAGGACGAGGATGGCAGTGCCTCTGTCACTAGCTCCCGGCACACCCCCACGAGATGCGCGTGCTCACACAGACCGCCCGGGACTCCAGCCCCTAGCTCCCAGCACACCCCCACGAGAGGCGCGTGCTCACACAGACCGCCCGGGACTCCAGCCCCTAGCTCCCGGCACACCTCCATGAGAGGCGCGTGCTCACACCGGCCGCCCGGGACTCCAGCCCCTAGCTCCCGGCACACCCCCACGAGAGGCGCGTGCTCACACAGACCGCCCGGGACTCCAGCCCCTAGCTCCCGGCACACCCCCACGAGAGGCGCGTGCTCACACAGGCCGCCCGGGACTCCAGCCCCTGCCCTCCCCCCACAGTGGCGGTCGGAGTATCAGTATCACCGGGCAGGGCTTCAGCCTGATCCAGAGTTTCACCATGGTGGTCATTGCTGAGCCACTGCGGTCCTGGCGGCGGCGGCGAGAGGCTGGACCCCTGCGGTCCGTGAAGGTCAGTGCATCAGCCTTGGTGCCGGCACTGGGGGGCCGGGGCTGCTGTCAGCTACGGGCGGGGCAGCCTGACGGCCCGGCCTCCCTACAGGTCGTGGGCACGGACTACGTGTACCACAGCGACAGCAAGGTGGTCTTCTTGTCACCGGCCTTCCCTGAGGAGCCTGAGGCCTATAACCTCACGGTGCTGGTCGAGATGGACAGGCACCGCGTGCTGCTCCGGACTGAGGCCGGCGCCTTCGAGTACGTGGCTGACCCCACCTTCGAGAACTTCACAGGCGGTGTCAAGAAGCAGGTCAACAAGCTCATCCACGCCCAGGTGAGGCTGGTGGCTCCAGACAACACTACGGAAAGGGGCCCATGGGGACCCACCTGGGGGGGGTCAGGGTCTCACCTGCGTGGGGGGATTAAGGTCTGGCCTGGAGTGGGGGTTAGGGTCCCGTCTGGGTGGGGGGGTCAGGGCCCTGTCTGGTGGGCGGTCAGGATCTTGCCTGGGTGGGCGTCTCAGGGTCCCACCTGGGTGAGGACTGTGGTGGGGGTCAGGGTCCCACCTGGGTGAGGATCGTGGGGGGGGGGTCAGGGTCCCGCCTGGATGAGGACTGTAGGGGGAAGGGTCAGGGTCCTGCCTGGGTGGGGGGGGTCAGGGTCCTGCCCTGGGGAGGACTGGTGGGGGCTCTGGTCTTGGAGTAGGAGGTCCAGGCTGAGCTGGTCCCCCTGACCTCCACCCCTCCCCCCAGGGCACCAACCTCAACAAGGCGATGACACTGCAGGAGGCCGAAGCCTTCGTGGGCGCAGAGCGCTGCATCATGAAGACGCTGACCGAGACCGACCTGTACTGCGAGCCCCCTGAGGTGCAGCCCCCGCCCAAGCGGCGGCAGAAGCGGGACACCACCCACAACCTGCCCGAGTTCATTGTGCGTGCAGGTGGCTGGGGGAGGGGGCTGCGGGTGGGGGCGCATGTTGCGGAGGGGAGCTCCTGTCAAAGCTGCACCTGCCCTCACCGACGGGCCCCTCCGCGCAGGTCAAGTTCGGCTCACGTGAGTGGGTGCTGGGCCGCGTGGAGTACGACACGCGTGTCAGCGATGTGGCGCTCAGGCTCGGCGTCATCCTGCCTCTGGTCATCGTGCCCATGGTGGCTATCATTGCGGTGTCGGTCTACTGCTACTGGTCAGCCCCGCCCCGCCCCGCCCCGCCCAGGGGCGCAGACCCGCCCCCACGCTGCCCCCCTCCCCAAGAGCCTGCCCCCAGCCAGGACCCTGGCCCTCCCTGTGCCCGCAGGAGGAAGAGCCAGCAGGCTGAGCGTGAGTATGAGAAGATCAAGTCCCAGCTGGAGGGCCTGGAGGAGAGCGTGCGCGACCGCTGCAAGAAGGAATTCACGGGTAGGAGGACGTCCCGGCCGGGAGGGGGCGGCGGGCGGGGCGGTGCTCTCACCAGCCCCATCCGCAGACCTCATGATCGAGATGGAAGACCAGACCAACGACGTGCATGAGGCCGGCATTCCAGTGCTGGACTACAAGACCTACACGGACCGCGTCTTCTTCCTGCCTTCCAAGGACGGTGACAAGGACGTGATGATCACAGGCAAGCTGGACATTCCTGAGTCGCGGCGGCCCACCGTGGAGCAGGCCCTCTACCAGTTCTCCAACCTTCTCAACAGCAAGTCTTTTCTTATCAACGTGAGCTGCCGAGCTGCGGTCCCGGGGCTGGGCGGGGGAGGGGGACTGCAGGCGGGAGGCCAGTTGGGGGCGGGGGGGGGGGGGGGCGCGGCGGCCAGAGGGTTGGCTGGTTGGAGGGTCCTGACTGCCCTGCACCCACAGTTCATCCACACGCTGGAGAGCCAGCGGGAGTTCTCCGCACGCGCCAAGGTCTACTTTGCGTCGCTGCTGACCGTGGCGCTGCACGGAAAGCTCGAGTACTACACGGACATCATGCGCACGCTCTTCTTGGAGCTCATGGAGCAGTATGTGGTGGCCAAGAACCCCAAACTTATGCTACGCAGGTGCGCGGGGGCGGGGTGGGGGGCGAGGAGGGTAGTCCGGGCCCTGGTGCCAGGTGGGACCCCAACTCCCCTCACTGCCCTGAACTTGGTCAGTAGAAGGGGGAGGAAGAGGACATTCAGGGCTTCCTGTGTTCACATGTGGATACATGTGTGCAGATGTGTGCATGTCTGCATACCAGGTGCTCAGTCGCTGCAGGCTGCACCTGTGTGTCCTGGTGGAGGACCAAGGCCTGGTTGGGGAGGCGTGGAGGGTGGGGGTCTGGGCCTTAGGGTATTAAAGGCCCCTTGGTGCGAGGCCTCTGCAACCTCAGGTCGGAGACAGTGGTGGAGAGGATGCTGTCCAACTGGATGTCCATCTGCCTGTACCAGTATCTCAAGGTGGGTCCCAGCCCCAGCAGACCTGCTCCTCTGCTTCCGTGCCCTCATGTGGTCAGATCCACAGACACCCTGGCCGGGCCTCCTGCAGGCCACACGTTCCCTGACCCTCCCAACCCAGGCCCCGCCCACACTGACTGCCCTGCATCACTCCAGGACAGCGCTGGTGAGCCCCTGTACAAGCTCTTCAAGGCCATCAAGCATCAGGTGGAGAAGGGGCCAGTGGATGCTGTGCAGAAGAAGGCCAAGTACACCCTCAACGACACAGGGCTGCTGGGGGATGACGTGGAGTATGTGCCCCTGGTGAGCGTGGGGCAGGCACAGAGGGGAGGGGGCCAGCAATGGTGAAGGTGGACAATGGCTAGGGGATGATGTGGAGTATGCACCCCTGGTGAATGTAGGGCGGGCACAGTGGGGAGGGGACCAGCAATGGTGAAGGTGGACAATGGCTAGGGGATGATGTGGAGTATGTGCCACTGGTGAGTGTGGGGCGTGTACAGTGGGGAGGGGGCCAGCAATGGTGAAGGTGGACAATGGCTATGGACCCACAGGTGGGCTGGTGATGCTGAGCTCGGTTCTGAGGCTGCCCCTGGGTGTGGGTGAGCCAAGCAGAGAGGTTCACGTGGGAGCATGTTCCCTCACTCATGGTCCCTTGTCCCTGTGGGATGTGACAGGCTCCTGGAAGGCATGAGTGACCCAGTGTGTGTGTGTGGCCCCTACTGGCTCCCCCGCCCCCCACCGCTGATAGCCCTGGTTGTCTCCTGAGGCCTGGTAGGTCCAGGCACTGAGGGTAGGTCTGGATGGTGACTCCCTGTGTCCCCCACAGACGGTGAGTGTGATCGTCCAGGATGAAGGGTTCGATGCCGTCCTTGTGAAGGTCCTCAACTGCGACACCATCTCCCAGGTCAAGGAGAAAATCATCGACCAGGTGTACCGCACACAGCCCTGCTCCCGCTGGCCCAAGGCTGAGAGCATGGTCCTGGGTGAGCAGGCCGGCTGGACATGGGGTGCTTGGGAGCGGGGCGGGGTCTGGGTTCAAGCAAGCTGGGCTGTTTCCCGCAGAGTGGCGTCCCGGCTCTACAGCACAGACCCTGTCAGACCTGGATCTGACCTCCCAGCGGGATGGCCGGTGGAAACGCATCAACACACTGATGCACTACAACGTGAGTGTGGACAGCGAGCGAATGTGGGGGGCAGTGTGGGGGGATGCAGGAGACAGTGGGCAGCGCGAGGTGGATGCAGAGGACAGCGGGCAGCGTGGTGGGGATGTGGGGGCAGGAGGGATGCAGGGGACAGTGGGCAGTGCAAGGTGAATGCAGAGGACAGCGGGCAGCGTGATGGGGATGTGGGGGCAGGAGGGATGCAGGGGACAGTGGTCAGTGCAAGGTGGATGCAGAGGACAGCGGGCAGCGTGGTGGGGATGTGGGGGCAGGAGGGATGCAGGGGACAGTGGGCAGTGCAAGGTGGATGCAGAGGACAGTGGGCAGTATGGTGGGGATGTGGGGGCAGGAGGGATGCAGGGGACAGTGGGCAGCACAGAGGGGACGTGGGGGCAGCAGGCAGCGCAAGGGGAGGTAGGGGCAGGAGGGATGCGGGGGACAGTGGGCAGCATGGAGGGAACGTGGGGGCAGGAGGGACGTGAGGGGCGGTGGACAGCAGGGGCCAGGGCGGCCTGACCTAGCATGGTGAGCACATCTACTTCATCTCCACGTCCTCAGGTCCGGGATGGAGCCACCCTTATCCTGTCCAAGGTGGGGGTCTCGCAACAGCCCGAGGACAGCCAGCAGGACCTGCCAGGGGAGCGTGAGTCCCTCCCTCTCTCACTTGGGACCGATGTCCATCTCAGGGCACCCTGTCCACCCCTGCTGCCCCACAGAGCCCAGCCCCCCCTGGCATGCTCAGCACACACCCCCCACCTGCAGGCCACGCCCTCCTGGAGGAGGAGAACCGCGTGTGGCACCTGGTGCGTCCGGCCGACGAGGTGGACGAGGGCAAGCCCAAGCGTGGCAGTGTGAAGGAGAAGGAGCGCACCAAGGCCATCACCGAGATCTACCTGACACGGCTGCTCTCTGTCAAGGTGTGTGCCCGTGGGCCCGGCGCGGAGAGCCCTGGGGCACCTGGCAGGCAGACGCTGACCACCGCCCACCCCGCCCGCAGGGCACACTGCAGCAGTTCGTGGACAACTTCTTCCAGAGCGTGCTGGCGCCCGGCCATGCAGTGCCCCCCGCGGTCAAGTACTTCTTCGACTTCTTGGATGAGCAAGCGGAGAAGTATGACATCCGGGACGAGGACACCATCCACATCTGGAAGACCAACAGGTGGGATGCCCCCATGCCAGCCCCGCATGGCCTCGCGCAGCCCCAGGCCTGACAGCCCCTGACCACCTGCTCTCTCACCTCAGTCTGCCGCTCCGGTTCTGGGTGAACATCCTCAAGAACCCCCACTTCATCTTCGACGTGCACGTGCACGAGGTGGTGGATGCCTCGCTGTCGGTCATTGCCCAGACCTTCATGGACGCCTGCACGCGGACCGAGCACAAGCTGAGCCGTGTGCGTGGACCGGGCAGGCGGGGAACTGAGGCTGGGCGGTGTCAACCAGGCAGGGGGCTGAGGGTGGGGGACCAAGTTGGGGGAGGAGGTCGGTTTGGGACGAGTCAGGGCTCTTGGACATTTTTGTGGGTGGAAGGTGACGTGGGCCACCTCGGGGCAGCCTGGGCTCCCCTGCCCCTCCCACGGGGCCTCCCCCAACAGCCTTGCATAGGCAGAGACGCTGACTGAATACAGGCAGGTCTGTGGCTGGGCAGGGCAGGGTCCACAGCCTTCCTGATGAGGTGAACTCCCACCCGCACACACACATGGCCTCCGGCCTCCATGCTCCTCTGCCCCGGCGTGTCAGAGCCTGGCCTCGCCCCGGGTCCCCAAGCGTCCATGAGCCTGACCCCATCCCCGGCAGGGCCAGAGCCATCAGCCTAGGCATGACTTGGCCGTGTCTCCCCAGGACTCTCCCAGCAACAAACTCCTCTACGCCAAGGAGATCTCCACCTACAAGAAGATGGTGGAGGAGTGAGTGCCAGCAGCCTCCCTCCCCAGCCTCTGGTCCCCCGCTCTCCCCTTGGGGCAGCCCCTCCCCTCCATTCCTTCCCTCTCCCTCCCGCCCCTGTAACTTCCCATCCCCCCACAGTTACTACAAAGGGATCCGCCAGATGGTGCAAGTCAGCGACCAAGACATGAACACGCACTTGGCAGAAATTTCCCGGGTAAGGGGGTAGGGTGTGGGGGACACTCCTCCTGACCCCGCACTCCAGGCTGAACTGAGGCTCACACCCCGCCCCTGGGTGTGTGGTCCCCGGGACTGAACTGCAGGGTGGGGATGGCACTGCTATCACTGATGAGGGCTGACAGGGTGGGGCCAAGGAGGGCACGGAGGGCACAGGTGTCTGCCTGGCTGGCACCTAGTGTGCTCCGTGTGAGGGGTGTGAGCGTGGGCGTGCCAGTGTGTGTGTGACTGCGGCTGTGGGCTGCACTGTGGAGGTGTAGGGCAGGGTGCGCAGCTCCAAGCTGTCCTGCGTGTCTGCTGCACCAGCACGTCCACCAGAGTGTCCCACTGGGACAGAAATGATCCCAGTGCATCTGCGTCTGAGTGTGTGGGGGTGACTGTGGGCCTTGGCCATTCATCTGTGGCCGTCCTGTGTGAGTCTGGGGCTGTGCCCATGGGAGGGTGTGACCTTTGTCTCTGCCTGTGCCCTCAGTGCCACACACAGCCACCCCGTCACAGCCCACCCGCTCTCCTAAAGGACAGCTCCCCCAGGGCTGGATGTCTGCAGAGGCCGGGGTCACACTGTCCCTGCCCCGGGGTCATGCTGCCCCTACCTACCCAAGGGTCATACTGTCCCTACCCTAGGTCATACCACCATTGCCTACCCCGGGTCACGCCGTCCCCGCCTACCCTGCAGTCACACCGTCCACGCCTACCCTGGGTCACACCATCCCCGCCTACCCCAGATCGCACCGTCCCTGCCTACCCTGGGTCACGCCATCCCCACCTACCCCGGGTCACATCATCCATGCCTACCCCGGGTCACACTGTCCCTGCCTACCCCGGGTCACGCCGTCCCCGCCTACCCTGCAGTCACACCGTCCCTTCCTACCCCGGGCACACCGTCCCCGCCTACCCCTGGTCGCACCATGCCTGCCTACCCCGGGTCGCACCGTCCCCACCTACCCTGAGGTCACACCGTCCCCGCCTACCCCGGGTCACACCATCTCCACCTACCCCGGGTCGCACCGTCCATGCCTACCCTGGGTCACACCATACCCGCCTACCCTGAGGTCACACCATCCCTTCCTACCCTGGGTCACACCATCCTTGCCTATCCTGGGTCACACTTTCCCCCCCGACCAGGCACACACGGACTCCCTGAACACCCTCGTGGCCCTGCACCAGCTCTACCAGTACACACAGAAGTACTATGATGAGGTAGGCAGGTCACGTCCTCACGGGGGTTAGGAGGGCTCTGGGCAGCCCCGCGCTGTGAGCGCTCATGTGATGGTGACCCCCCTCAGATCATTAATGCCCTGGAGGAGGACCCAGCCGCCCAGAAGATGCAGCTGGCCTTCCGCCTGCAGCAGATTGCAGCCACGCTGGAGAATAAGGTCACGGACCTCTGACCCCCAACCTCAGCCCTGAGCTGCGGCACGGGGCTTCAGGTGCCTCGGGGGCTGGCCCTGTGGCCAGCGGCTTAGCCTCTCTCTCTGACCAGCGGAGGGCCAGCCCGCCGGGGCGCCCAGCCCTCCGCATGTGTGGGCTCTTGTAGCATCCTTCTCCTGAGCAATACTGCCCGAGGGGGGCCCCCCGTGCTGCGGTGGCCCTGACAGCACCAGCTCTCTCTGGAACCAGCGTCGGGTTCTGTCTTCACGTCTAGTCTCCTGAGTGATTCGCAAACGTGCCTTAGGCGCCTGATGCCCGATGGGCCACGGTGAGCACTCAGACACCGGCCTCAGCTCCCGGCGCCACAGCCGCACCATCTCAAGCATGGGGGCCCTGGGCCCACCTCCCTGGGGCGTCTGCAGTGCCTCTGGCCCCAGACTGTGTCTTTGTCTGTTCCTGGGATGAGAGGAAGAGAACAAGCGGTACGATGCCTTCCCTGACCTCACCTGCCTTCCCTGCGGGCACTGTTGATCTAAGTCAACTCAAGCAGGCCGCCCGGGCTCCACCTCAAAGGTCAAGCTCGACGTCAGACGTCGAGGCCCAGGCAGCCAGAGGGGGCCCCAGCAGATGGGTCCTGGTCTCCGGCCTGTCGGGCCATCCTCTCCAGGACCCCCGCCCCCTTTTGTAAATCTTGTTAATTGTAAATCAAATACACCAAGCTTTTTCAGTCTGTGGGTTGGCTGGATTCCTCCTGGGGCTGAAAGCCCCATTCCCGTCTCTGCCCCCTGCATGGCTCCTCACGGCCTCTGTCCCCAACACAGTCTGGCCCTGGGGTCACACCCTCAGGTGGGCCCTGTGTGGCCTTACCCCACCCACAGTCCCTGGCTCAACTGCATCCCCATGCCAAGCCTCCTGCCTACAGCTGTTCTGGGGTGGAGGCTGTACCCCACCACCAGCCATCACCTCTGGGGAGTCCACACTGGGCACTTCCCTCTTTCAGACTGAGAGGTAGGAGCGTTGGTACGCTCTCATTAGCATGGAGAGGGCTGGGGGCAGCTCCACCTGAGCTTGATCCTGGAAGAGAACAGCTCGTGGGGCAAGAGGGGGGCGAGGAGGCTGAGCACACTGGCGTGGGACTGAGGCCTCATGGCTGCCTCCTTCAAGGTGGGCGTGGGGATCCTGCCGGCCCGGGTGCCATATGGTGGCTGGAATGTCCTGCCTCCATCCAGCGGGAGCTGGGCTGCTGGGAGGGGGTGTGGCACCCAGCGGTTGTCCTAGCTCTGAACCATATCCTGTTTCTAAGGGGGTGGGAGGAGGCTCCTTGCAAGTGGGATTTGAGACACAGCAGACATTCCTGCCAGCCGTCAGTAAGCCCCTACTGTGTGCAGACCCTGCTAGACGTGGGTGGCTGGGGACTCTGGCTGTCGAGGATGACTGAGTCCCAGGTAGCCCAATGACCAGGCAAAGT
Source organism: Dugong dugon (assembly GCA_030035585.1). Classification (NCBI taxonomy): domain Eukaryota; kingdom Metazoa; phylum Chordata; class Mammalia; order Sirenia; family Dugongidae; genus Dugong; species Dugong dugon. Next base: position 225,938 of record CM057465.1, read on the forward strand.
GTACAGTGATGGGGAAGGGGCCTCAGGGCGCAGGTGGCCATGCTGCCGCCAAGGTGGGGGCTTAGCCAGGGTCATTCAATCCCCAGGGGCCCGTGGGAGGGGCGGATCAGGACAGAGGTCTGGGTGGAGAAGACAGGAGTGGTGAGGGGTCGTCTGTGTTTACAAGACCGTGTCTGAAGCCCAGAGAACCAAGCCACATATGGGCCATGGTGACCAGCTCTCTAAACACCAGGGTCACTCCCGCCCCGGCCTCCATCCTCCATCCCACCAGCTTTCTCCCCAGCACTTACCTGCATCCAACACAGCACAGGTAGTGTGTTTACTGAGGCTCCACCCAGGGGCTCTGGAGGCACGCCCAGCAGGTGTTCTGTGAGGACGTTGGCCGGCTGTGACAGGAGAGGAGGTTGCTGGGGGAGGGGGACACCGGGCACACCTGGACAATTGTAAGAAGGCCCTGGAGTGGGCTCAGCAGCCAAAGGGCCTCCCTGGAGGAGGAGGAGCTGCTGTCCTCTCCGGGGACGGCCTGGGGAGGAAGGGGAGGCCACCCCAGGGCCTCTCCCTCCTGAGTTGGAGGGCTGGGCAAGGCAAGAGGGCTGGGGAGAGCCGAGGGGGGCCACACAGGGCCAAGGAGTCACAGGTCCTGGGGCTGATGGTCACTGTGCGGCTTTGCCCATCAGGGTCCAGCTCCCAGGGGAAGCGTCATAGAGACCAAGCCATGGTCTACCCAGGGGAGAGGCTGGTGGGGACATGGGGTAGAAGGACCAGGAGCACATTGGGTGAGAGAGAAAGTGAGGACAGGAGGGGCAAGGGCAGGGCCAAAAGCCAACAGCAGGTGTGGCCAGGGTGGCGGAGGGGTGGGTGGGCAGGAGGCGGACGGCCTTGGAGATAACAGCAGGTACTGACAAGAGTCCGCTGTGGCCAAAGCTAGGTCATTCCCAGGGAGCCCACCTGACACCTCCCCCGACCCTGCCCTGCCCACCCTTGCTGACGGATGCGGGCAGAACTTGCCCAAGCTTGGCCCATCCTGATGTCTCCTGAGAATGAGAGATTCAGACCAGAAAGGCCAAGATACTGTCCTTGAAAGCTGAGCCCTGTGCTGCCCAAGGCCATGAGCCACCCAGGGTGACTGGGAACACAAGAGCGGCACCTCTGCGATGCCAGGGAGTGGTTGCCCGGGTGAGGTCACAGGGCTGGAGCCGTGAAACTGCCGAAACACAGGTGCAGTTCAGACGGGACACCCGCAGCTCAGGCTCATGGCTGAAACACCTCCCGCAGACACGGAGCACACACGTGCACACATGTGCACACACACACACGGCACACATGCACTAACACACCACATGAACACATGTGGCAGCATCAGCTGCACAGGTGTCTGCCATTTGTTCATCCGGTACATTCTTACTGAGCACTGGTTCTGTGCCAGGCACTGTTCTGGGCACTGGGGACACAGCAGTCAACAGGACAGATAGGGCACAGCACAGCCCTCAGGGAACTTATACTGTGCTCAAAGAATCCTGATCCAAGCAGAAAGGGGATCTGGTATCTCCATAACAAGGAAATGGAAGCCTCACAGCTTCAGGTATGGCTGAATCCAGACACTCAGAAGGTGTCTTTGGTGTCAGCAGGGACACTGGTGGCAGGCAGTACAGGCCTGTGCCTCCCCCCACCCCCACCCCAGGGCATGTCACTGGCTGCAGGGGGGATCTCTTGAAGGGCTAGATCTTGGTTATGTGCCACTCCTGAAGGGGGCAGTCCCATTCAAGCCACAGGGAACAAGGGTGGGCATCTTCCCCAAGGAAGGGGTACTAGACATACAATTGATGTCCCCCCTTCCCAAAGACCATGCTGCTCAGGACATCCAAAAGAGGTGCCACTCATGTGCCTGGTGAATCCAGACCCAGACCATGGGGCAGCCAAGAAGTGGACAAAGGCAGCAGGGACACAGTCTGGGGGTGCTGAGCTGGGGATGTGGGGGAGGGGGCTGGGAACCAGGAGGTCTGGCTTCCAGAATGCACCCCTGCAACCACCTCCACCCGCTCCCTATTGGACAGCCAGGCAAGAAGAGGAAAAGTGAGAATGAAGGGGTTAGTGAGAAACGTCCTCATCCCCTCTCCCCATGAAGCTTGGGGTAAGACCTGCAGGTCTAACACTTCCACACTCAGGTGAGGTTTTCGCCCCTCACTTCCCCTTGCAGGACAGTCAGGAGTGTGAAGAGACCTGGGGGCTGTCCCTTCTCAGGGCGGACAGGGGCAGAAGTTGGTCGTGGGTTATGTGGTGCATAGGGGTGGGCAGGCCAGCATGGTCAGGATGCCAGCAGACGAGGCCTTTACACCCTTCCTGCTCTTCCTCCCAGTCTAGCTGGCAGAGGGAGAGGCCGGGAGGGGGTGTGGGTGGGCAAGCACTTCCAAGTCACGGTGAATCTTCCCCTAACGCGGCGGCCCCTCCTCCTCACTGAGTGGCAGTGACCTCCCGCCCCCCACCAGCATGGGTCCATGCTTGTGTAGGGAGTACGTACGCTCTGAGCAAAGGTCTGGTCACAACAGAAGTGGTCGAAGAAACCAGTAGGGACCTGGACCTGTCGGGGGACCGTGGACATGGAGAGAAGAGTGGAGTTTTGATATTTAGTGGGGACACTGTAGGGGTGGAGGGACACAGGGGTGGCCTGGGAGGAGGAGGCCAGGGCTCCCGCCTGGGTGGGAGACTCTTGGGCAGAAGGCCCTCCTTGGAGGGGTCCATCCTCATGCCTTGTCTCACCTGCCCCACACCACGCCCTGTTCCATGCCCTGTCCTCTCCCACCTAGAGCACACTCGTGAGCCCTGTGCCCACCTGCCCAGCCCCTGCCTCCTCGGGTCCCTGTGTTGCCCCTCTGCCTGCATGGCTCCCTGGGGTTGTGGTGGGGGGCTTCCCTGATTCCCCCAGGCCCTGACTGTCCCCACCTCCTAGTGTCTAAGCACTCACCCTCCCAAACCCGCCGGAAGTCACTCCAGTCCAGTGCTATGGACCCCCACCCCCTGCTGGCATCCTGGGGAGCCCAGTGTAAGTCTGCTGAGGGATAGGAGAGGGTCCCCATTCTGCCAGGCCGCTGAGTCCAGATCAGCCCGGACCCCTCACCGCCGGGATTCTGGGGGAGCTGTGGGGGGCGGGTCAGAGAGGAAGCCTCTCGAGCAGAGGGAGGGAGAGGGAGAAAGGAGGCGCCCAGCCCCCACAAGGGGCGGAAGGCGGTGCCCAGCCACAATGTGGGGTGGGGGGGGGCGGTCGCCACGGGAACGCACACAAAGGCGGCTCCCCTCCCCCGCCGGTGGCCTCTCGGCCGCGTTTCCCACACCCCAGAGGCCTCGGCTCCCGCCCCTTTTTCCGCCTTTAGCTGAAGCTCCATTAACTTTGCACAAAACCTCAGCTCGCCTCGGCCCGGCGCGGTCCAACAGCCCCCATGGCGGGGGCCTTCAGGGAGGCCCCACGGGCTCGGCGTAGGAGAATGGCGTCCTGACCCCAACCCCTGCAGCGCGCCTGTGCCAGGCCCTGGAACAGACACCCATTCCGCAGAAGGGAAACTGAGGCTAGGCGTGGCTCGGGACTTTCCCAAGGTCACCGGACAGTGGCCACGCGGCTGGAACTCGGGCCCCGCAGCCTTTGTCCACACCTCGCCTGCCCCACGGTCTGGATTCGCAGGGCACATGTGTTCGTTTTGCCCTGTACCGCGTTGCCATTTTTAAATTTAGTTGCCAATATTTGAAATTCATGAGATTTCACACAAAAACTCGGATTTTAGCTGCTTTTGAAAAAGTAGAAGTCTGGGCAATTCGGGCCTCAATTCCACTTCCCTGGGAAGGGGATCCCCCAGCATCCGTCACTGTCCCCTAGGGTGGAGGTCAGGAGCCACGAGGAGTGAAGAGCTTCTCCGAAGCCACGTCACTTTTAAAGCGGGAAACGGAAGTAGACTGAGGCCCAGAGGGCTAGAATAACGCCGGCTAGGACGTTCGGTGGCCCGGTAAGCACCCTCACCTGCTCCAGGTTAAACTTGGCTGTAAGAACTGAACCCTGAAGGGCATGCGAAGGAACCAACCCGCCCTCATTCACGTCACCTACTCTGCGGCTGTGCGGGCTGAATTCGAAGCCCCTGCAACCCAGAGGTGATTGCTCACAGCCGGGAAAAGCTAGTGAGCTTCCTGGAAGGGGTGGGGGGGAGGTACGGGACACCAAAAAGGATGGTGCATTTAGGATCCTTCGTCATAGGTACAGCACCCCAAACGCCCCGCCCTCTGGCAGCCGCTGTCCCTGGTCCTGACAGCGCTGGTCCCCAGCCCCGGGCGGTCACGCCTCTCCCAAGCCGAGCCCGGTGAGCAGGACGTCCTTGCTGAGGGCCGACAGCAGACCTTGAAGTTTCACCAGGAGAGGAACAACAACCGCCAAGGCCAGAACTTCCTTCCACGGAGGGAAACCAGGCGCCGTCATATGCCACCGAGGTGGTGGCCCTGCCCAGGCACCCTCTCGGTTGATTTTTTAAACAACGCGCCTAGTTTTTATTAAGTGACATCCCCTTTCTTCTCGATAAGGAGCCCTGGTGGCGCACTGGTCAAGTGCTTCGGCTGCTAACGGAAAGGTTGGCGGTTCCAACCCACCGCTCCGCAGGGAAAGATGTGGCTGTCTCCTTGTGGAAAGATGACAGTCTTGGAAACCCTATGAAGCAGCTCTACTCTGTCCTATACGGTCTCTGTGTGTCAGAATCGACTCCACGCCACACAACACCACCTTTCTTGCTGAAAAAACTTTCCCAATGCTCACCCCTGGCTTCCTTGATTGTGACGGTTCTGCCTCATTTCTGAGGGTAACATTTGAGACTCGGTGCCCACTCCTCTCCTCCCCCTTCAGTGCAGCGAGGAGCAGGGGAAGTGGCGGGAGGTGAGGGGAGATCAAGGGGAGAAGAGGTAATGCGGGACCCAGGCCTGGAGGCAAGTGAAGGCCCGGGCAGATCCGCGTTGGGGCCCCAAGGCTCCGCTGGCCAGGGGGTGCGGGGTCCGAGCGGGCTGGGGGCTGCGGAGACCCCAGCAGGCTGCGGGAGGTGGGAGCCACAAACGGCTGGGAGGTGCTGGGACCCAAACAGGCTGCGGGGTTGCGAAGATCCGAGCGGGTTGGGGGGTGCGAGGAGAGGGGGTAGCATCGGCCTGGACCGGGCGGTGCCCGGGCCGGAGACAGGGCGCGGGCGACGTTTGTGGAAGCGCTAGGCCTTCAGGAGGTAGGCGGGGGCCGGGAGAGGAAGCCGCCCCCCGCCCTCCCCTCCGCGGCCGCGCGGGCCCTCCCCCGGCACCGCCCCGGGCTGCGCGGCCGCCCAGAACGGGGAGAGGAGGCGGGTTTCCGCCCGGCCGCCGCCTCAGAGGGGCAGGAAGCCGCGCGCTGGCCTCCGGGAATCCCCGCCCGGGCCACCCAGCCCGGGAAACCCGCCGCCGGCCCCGCCCGCCCCCTCCTCCTGCTGCCCTCCGGTCCGCTTGGGCTCCGGCGCGCGGCGCGGGGCCAAGCCCGGCCGAGGCGGCCGCTCCGGACATGTCGGGCCCCCGCGCCGGCTTCTACCGGCAGGAGCTGAACAAGACCGTCTGGGAGGTGCCGCAGCGGCTGCAGGGGCTGCGCCCGGTGGGCTCCGGCGCCTACGGCTCGGTCTGGTAGGGGCGGGGCGGGGGTGGGCGGGGTGGGGGCGGGGCGGGGCCGAGCGCGCCCCCTCCCCCCCCTGCGGGGCTCCGGCGTGGGGAGGGGCCTCGTCTGCCCCCGCCCCCGTCCCCCGCGCCGAACGGCGGAAGGAATGGGGGGACGTGAAGGAAACTCCCCTCCCAGAGGCCGCTCCCTGCGGGGGCACGGGCGTCCTCTGGCCTGGATCCTGCGGGAGGGTGGGTTTCCCGAGCCCCTAAAGGCCTGAGCACGTATCTGAGGTTCCCCAAGTCAAGGGTCTGGCAGCCCCCGGGGTCTGCAGACAGCCCCCTGACCCCCAGTGGGTGCTTTTGTTTGAAAAGGAGGCAGCCCAGCTGGGAGAAGGTGAAGACCTTCGCCCTTAGGCCGGTCTCAGGCTCCCCCGCGGGCCTTGCCCCCACCCCTTTTCCAGGGGGCTCACTCAGGCTCCGGAGGGGGGCTTAGACCTGAACAGAAGGGTCTGCACCCACCCATTTCTGTTCCAACCAAAGGAGCTCAGGCGACAACCCTGCAGCTGGATCCTGGGTTGTCCCGCCTGGGGCCCTGGCGGATGGTCCAGTCTGTGTGGGGAGGGGTCCTAGAGGCCGGCAGGCCTTGTTCCCCTGGTGCTGGGGTCTGGAGAGGACTTAGGGCGAGGCGGTTACAGGGAGCCCTGCGTTGATGTTTCGATGTTGACAGCGAAGCTGAGGCTGATGCTTAAGTGTGGACGTTGAGAGGTGCCCCCCAGCACCCAGAAGGGTCCTTACTGATGCTGGTGCCAGGTGGCTGCCGGCCACTGCAGGGGGAAGCAGGGGCCACCAGGGCGGGGCAGGGTGTTGCTCCAGGCTCTTGGAGACCGTTAGGAGGGGCAAATCCCCGGAGCTTCTTGGAGTCAAGAGCAGAGGCTTGGGGTCCGCCAGCTGATCTCGCTGGTCCTTGCCGGCTGTCAGGGGCTTCCGGCAAGCAATTTCGGCCGTTTCAGCCATTCCAGCCTCAAGCCGCTGTAGTCAAGAGCAGGGGGAGGGTCGGGGACAATGCATGAGTGAGTGCATCGGGGGACCTGCAGAGCCACGCTGGACTCACCTCTGCCCGGGGAATTGTCCGTCTGGGAGTTGGGGAGGAGGTGGGTCTCTCCCGCTGCATCCCCGGCCGTGTTTTCATGGTTCCAGTGCAGGGGATAGCCCTGTCCTGGGCTCCGCTAGTACCGGCAGCAGCTGGGGATGGGGTGCCGATTCCTGTCAACTCCACTGCGCAGACGCAATCAGGCAAAAGGGTTTGCTGCCAAGAGATGAGGGGCCACTCCCCTCCTCCCGCCAACCCAGGTGACTGGACCTTTGTAGGGTGGTTTATAAGCTTGGGGGCATGGATGCCCCAGGTGCCCGGCCAGCGTGCCTGCACCACCCCTACCCCCCCCCCCCCCCCCAGCATCCAAGCTCTATCCGGAGCCTCCCAGACAGTTTGGACTTGGGGACAGCCTGAGGCTCCACTCACTCTTCCTGGGAGGAGGGGGAGGGAGGCCAGCAGATGAGAGGTAAAGCTGGAGGGAGGAAAGGGAACAGGCTGTGCAAAACGCTTCATGCCCAGGCCCCAAGCCGGGTTCAGTAGTCGGGTCCTGGTCCTGCGGACAGTGGAGACCATGGGCGGGTGGGGGATGACGCTGTCCCGTTTACGTTTGAGGACGGTGGAGGTGACTGCTGCGTCTCAGGAGGCCTTAGGCAGGTGAGGGGCTAGTGCCGGATGGAGGGTCTGGACCTGTGGGGAGTGGGGCTGGGCAAGGGGAGATATTCCGTGTGTCCAGGCACCACCCTCTGCTGGACATTTCATGCCATCCAGTTTTTCACTGTTACACATGATGCAATCAACACCTTTGACCAATCTCCCTTCCATATCGTGAATATTTCCAGGGCCAGTGCCCAGAAGAGGTGTTGAGGGTCCAGGGACTTAGGGGCGTCTAGGGAGCCTCCCAGAACCCATGGGGCGGTGAAGGAGGGAGAGGAACGTTTCTTGACGTGTCATTTTTACGCTGGCTGGTGGGGGCTCTTCCTGGGCCCTCCTGCATTGGGGGAAGAGTCCATGGACGAGGGAGCAGGGGGCGAGATAAGAACCTAGTTCTGTCGTGGGACCCGGCGGCGCTCGGTCTGTGAAGGCTGGTGGTGGTGGGAGCTGAATTGCCTCTTGAGGAGGGAGGAGGACTGGACGAGGCACAGAAGAGAGGCTTGGGGAGTTCGTGTCAGAAAGGGTTGTTTCTGGACCCTGCCGTGAGCAAATGGGCAGAGGCCCCACCCGAGGGGGTCAAGTCTGAGCAAGGGGTGGAGGACTGGAGGGAGGGAGGTGGGCCCAGCGCAGCGGAGGGGCCGGAGAGAGGGGGCCAGGCAGCCGGTGGCTAGGCGCCCCGGAACCGGTCCAGTCCGTCTCCTCCCGGGTCCCTGCGTGCCGGCCTGGGGCGGCGGGCCAGGGCTGGACCCGGACCCGTCGGCGCGGCCTCACTCGCCCGCCTTCCAGCTCGGCCTACGACATGCGGCTGCGCCAGAAAGTGGCGGTGAAGAAGCTATCGCGCCCCTTCCAGTCGCTGATCCACGCGCGGAGGACGTACCGCGAGCTACGGCTGCTCAAGCACCTGAAGCACGAGAACGTGAGCTGGGGGCGGGCCAAGAGGGCGGGTGGGCCAATGGGGCCGGTGCGTCCTGGTGGCCGGCCAATGGTGGCCTGGAGGGCTGTGGGGCGGAGCGCCCTGGGACAGACCAATGGGGGCGGGGAACGCAGGGGGTGGGGCCACTGGGCGGGGTGGGCCTGGAGCAAGGTGGGTGAGTGCGCCTCTTGGAGGCCTCGGGGGCGGAGCCAATGGGAGGGACCGCCCCAGGGCGGGGCTATGAGAAACTAGGGGTGGGGCCAACGAGAGGGCGGGGCCTGAGCCGATCCGGGGTTGCCCAGGGGCTGAACTGCAACCCCTCAACCCCAGGTTATCGGGCTTCTGGACGTCTTCACTCCAGCCACGTCCATCGACGACTTCAGCGAAGTGTGAGAGCAGAGCCGGCATGGCGGCGGCGGCCCTGGGAGCGTGTTCTGGGAGGCGGGCGGCGGTGCTGTCTCCTGACCCCTGACCCCTATCCAGGTACCTGGTGACCACCCTGATGGGCGCAGACCTGAACAACATCGTTAAGTGCCAGGCGCTGAGCGACGAGCACGTCCAGTTCCTGGTTTACCAGCTGCTGCGCGGGCTGAAGGTTCACTGCTGGGGGGAGGCTCCGAGGTCCATCCGCAGTGGGGGGCACCGGCGGGGTAGAAGAGTGAGGGGAGACGGCGGAAGGCGAGGCTCACCGTGCTGTGCTCTTCCCCTCCCCCGCAGTACATCCACTCGGCGGGCATCATCCACCGGGTAGGTGCGCGGGTAGGCGGGGCGCCCTTGGTCCTGGATGGGGGTCCTCCGCCATCCGTGCTGGTGTGCCTGGCTCACGGCCTCGTCCCCCGCAGGACCTGAAGCCCAGTAACGTGGCAGTGAACGAGGACTGTGAACTCAGGGTGAGGGGCTGTGGGCGGGAGGAGCAGGTGGGACAGGTGGGGAGGGACCGGCAGTGGCAGCTAGGGGCCGCTGACAACGTTTGGCTGTCGCGGTAGATCCTGGACTTCGGGCTGGCACGCCAGGCTGATGAGGAGATGACCGGCTATGTGGCCACACGCTGGTACCGGGCACCTGAGATCATGCTCAACTGGATGCACTATAACCAGACAGGTGCCTGCTGGGGCCAGGTGGGCAGGCAGAGCTCACACCAGGGCTGAAAGGTGAAGGGAGAGGAGGGGGAGTTTTGCCCAGCCTTGGAGAAGAGACAGGGCTTGGACCAGCGTCAGACACGGACCTTCAGAGGAGCCTGAGCAAGATGGGTCTGGGGTGTTCCATAGCCCCCGCAGCTGACGATAACCCCTCCCAGTGTCCAGAGTTGAGAATTGAAGCGGAAGAAGGGGTCTGCCTGCCTTTGGGCCTGGGTGTGACTGGGGGTCTGCTGGGCTGGTGAGGTCTGGGAGATCCCCAAGGAGGGACTTGGTGTGGGCAGACTGATGGAGGCCTCTCCCTCAACAGTGGACATCTGGTCTGTGGGCTGCATCATGGCAGAGCTGCTCCAGGGAAAGGCCCTTTTCCCAGGGAATGATTGTATCCTTGGCCTGGTTGGGGACCAGAGTTGATTCAGGGTCCCCTCCTGCCTGGGGGGCTGGGGACAGGGAGAGAGGTGGGCTCTGGCCCTCCCTGACCAGTCTTGCCCCCACTGTCCCCACCTTGCATTACGGGTTCACTGGGCAAAGCTGTAGGAGATCAGGTTCCGGGTAGTGTCCTCAGGCCTGGGTCTGGGGGCTTGGAAATGTTCAGGCCTAGCCGGTGGGCATTTCCTGAGCGAAGCAGACATCGACCAGCTGAAGCGCATCATGGAGGTGGTGGGCACGCCCAGCCCTGAGGTTCTGGCAAAGATATCCTCTGAGCACGTGAGCCTGGCCCCTCTGTTGACAGAGCCCCAGAGCACTGGGGGAGGGGGACAAGGAGTGGGAACCAGGCCAGGCTTCATATGGGAAGCACAGGACCACTGAAGGATGGAGCCTGACCCCTCTGGGGAAGAATGGAGGAGAGTGGGGAAGACGTTCTTGCACAAGGGACAGTAAAGACAGAATCACAGCACTGACAATGCCCTGGCCGTAGGCACTGGGGTGGGGGAGGTGGGGGCTGCCAGGCCCAGGTTCTGAGGGCATCAGGGACAGGCAAGGAGATGCCACCAGATCTGATGGGGAGGAGGTCTCAGGTCTGCAAATGCCCTTGCCTAGGCCTGTTGGAGTGACTGAGTCTGGGGGCTTTGCTCCGCAGCCCCCTGCCCAGTTTGAGGCCAAGAGGATAGGGGGTGATCCACCTCCTCAGGCCTGCCTGTGTGCCCTCAGGCCCGGACATACATACAGTCCCTGCCTCCCATGCCCCAGAAGGATCTCCGGAGCATCTTCCAAGGAGCCAACCCTCTGGGTGAGGACGGAGTCGAGGCGGGGCTGGGTTCCACTCCGGTCGGGCGGGGATGCGGAGCTGACATCCACCCTAATTCCCATGCTCTGCAGCTGTGGACCTGCTGGGACAAATGCTGGTGCTGGACAGCGACAAGCGGGTCAGTGCGTCTGAAGCCCTGGCCCACGCCTACTTCAGCCAGTACCACGACCCCGATGACGAGCCCGAGGCCGAGCCCTACGATGAAAGTGTGGAGGCCAAGGAACGCACAGTGGAGGAGTGGAAGGGTGGGCAGGTGGAAATCATGGGGCAGAGGCTGGGTGGTGCCCATTTCTGCAGGGAGCACCCCAGCTCTTCCCCGGGGTGGTCCAGGAGGAGGGACAGCACGGCCCCCACCCTGGGTGGGACAGGCAGAGATGGGTGAGGGTGTTGAGCAGAGGCTGGGGGTGGCACAGACTTTGGACAGAGGTATAGGGAGGGCTGAGTCTGCTTCAGAGAGCATCAGTGTGCATGTGCAGACCTGGTAGGTGGGGCTGACTGGCAGGTGCCAGACAAGCAGGGAGTGGGGCGGGCTGGGCCAGGGCGGCACAGGCATGGGCTCACCTGGCCCCTCTTCCTCCACCCCTCCTCCAGAGCTCACCTACCAGGAGGTCCTCAGCTTCAAGCCCCCAGAGTCACTACAGCCACCTGACAGCCTGGAGATTGAGCAGTGAGCCACTGCTGGCCACACTCCAGCTCATGGAAAGGGCTTGAGCCTGCCCCTCCCCAACATACTGGCATCCCATGAAGGGTGCCTCCCAACACCCCTAGGGCCCGGCAGCCCTAACTCCTGGCCTGGGACCTGTCAGCCTGCACGCTGCACCTCGAGGGAGCCTGTACACACATATGGGAACGTAGGAAAACGTGTGCACACGTGCATGCCATGTCCCTGCGCCTACAGTGGTGACCCCCACCCGGCCATCCGGGTGTCCCTGGGGGCCGCACAGTGGGGGGACTTGAATGCCCCAGAGGCTACCTGGGGAGTGTGTTTGTCTTTTCCTCTCCTCTGTGTCCCAGAGGGCTGTCCCTGGGGGTGGGGTTGGGGCAGGGGTCCCTGGCACTCAAAGGGAGGGGTCTCAGTGGTCAGAGATGCTCAGCATGGAAGTGGAGGCTGAGAGCTGGGGCATGGCCAGTGCCCCACCAGGCTGGCAGGGTCCTCCCTGGGGGGCAGAAGAGCTGCCTGGTGCCTGCATGACGGCCTGCGTGGTGTGGGCACACATGCATGAGTGTGTTCCTTATGAGGGAGTGTGCGCTGGCATGTATAGGCATGCACTGGCATGTGTGAACCTGCAGGCTCCCAAGGCATCGGCCAGGACCAGTGGGAGGCCAAAGTGAGGGTGGCTGGACTATTGCCCACCTCTCCCTCAACAGTTCTGATGCCATGAGGGGCCCCGACACCCTGCTGTGCCCCCCATAAGAGGCTCAGATGACTGAGGGACATTCATTGTGCTTTCCCTGGCCGAGGGCGGCTACAGCAGTGTGCTTTCCCTGGCCGAGGGCAGCTATAGCAGGTTTCTGAGGAAGAAGGCACAATGCCAGCCAGCCGGGGACCTGGGTTGGGGAGGAGGCAAGCGTCCAGCCTTGAGGCCTGACATAGGGGGTGATGTACACATGGATGCGGACCTGGATTCGGATGCTTGGGTCCTGGACCTCGGCCTGGTTCTGCCCCCTCCCCCACATGGCCTTGCAGCCTAGGGCTGAGATTTCGGGATCTGGGGTCGCCCCTGTCCCTTCCTCCTCCCAGGATGGAGCTGACCCCAAGAGCCTCTGGGGATAGGACCCTGCTTGGAGGGTGTGGACAGTGTGACTCCTCCCTGGTGGGGTCACTGTGTCCGGGGGCGCTGGTGGTGACTTCCTACCTTACAGGGCCCCAGTGAGGTCTGGATGTGAAGTGCCTGCTCACGGGGTGCTCAATAAAGGGGTTCCCTCTTGCTCACCTGGTGTTTGAGGCTCCAGGCCCTGTTCCCTGGGTCCCCCCCACCTGGAGGGGTGGGGGGATAGCACTGGTTTCCTGCCTGGCTGATGACAATGCCACCTCGAGTGTCGATGGTCTGGAAGAGAAAAAGGGTCCCTTTCAACCCACACCAGGCATGCCCTTACCACTCACTGCAGCTCACACGTTGGGGGCTGGGGTCCGGGCCCTGACCGGGGTCCCCAGGGGTCAAGGACAGTCTGCCTTATCCTGGGCCTCCAGTGGTGGAGGACTGTGTGGTCAGTGTAGCTGCAGAGCCTGAGATCCTGGGACGCCCCAGAAACAAGCCTGAGCCAAGTCCAGTGGCGGGGAGGGGTGGGGGTAGGATGGACACAGAACTGGGACACTGCCCACCTCTGGGAGGAAGGGGGCATCTGGGGGAGACTTCCTGGAGGGGGTGACGGTGTGGTGGCCATGCCACCTTCACAGGAGCAGCTCTGGCACGCGAAGGCTGTGCTCCTGGGCTGGGCTGGGCTAGGCCGCAGGCTGCCCGAGCTCGCCGCCAGCTCGTGAGCACTCAGATCACCAGGCGTAAAGCTGTTTGGCCTGGCTTGAGGCTTGAGGCTACTGAGCTGCTGATTCATGGCGGGCAGGCGGGGCACCGAGGGTGGGGTAGTGGGCATCAGGATCCCGTTACCTGCCCTCAAGTCAGCTCCTGAGGGGAGACCCCACACTCCCTCTTCAGACCCTGGCGTTGCTGGACTACAGAAGGGGGTGGGGGGGTCTGGTCAAAGATGGGCAGACCCATGCCTGATGATGCCCACACTGAGCAAAGGCTGGGAGCAAGAACTCCGCAGGTCACTTGGTGGGGGGAGGGGGCTGGAGGTGTCTGAGGGGACTCCAAGACCAGCCTAGTGGTCTAGAGAGAGCCCTCTGGCTGGGGGAGAGGCATGGAGGGGGGCAAGTACAGTCCTCAGGGAGACCTGGGGACAGTGACCACAGGGATAGGTGTTGGGGATACAGTCAAGACAAGTTTTGGAGACGTAAATGGGCCCTTCCCCTGCATGCAAAGGGGGGCTGCAGGCCAGAGACATTAGGGGATGGATGGACCAGCCCCAGGTGTGGGGGCATCCTGGGTGGCGGGCTGGGGAGCTGACATCAGGAATGCAGGACACAGGACAGGGTGGTGGACGGGGGAGTGGGCATGGTGTCAGGGAGGCTGGTAGACAGTGACCAGGAGCTGAGGGTACAGGTTAGGGGTTCAGGCCGGCCAGGCTGGGCCCAGGGCCCTGTTACAGGGGTGTAAGGAGGACACTGGACCCTCAAGGGCCCCACAACCTGGGCTGAGAACGAGGCCCCGACGAGCTGCAGGGCGGCGCTCCCGGGTCCCCCCCAACCCCATGGTGCCTGGCCCCTCCCCGAAGCCGCCTTGGGTTTCCGGAGGGCCCGGGCTGGGCCGTCACGTGCGCTGTGCCCGGGACCTGGTTGGTCCGCGGGTGGGGGAGAGGCCCCGCGCTGCTGCAGCCCAGCCGGACCGGGGTCGGGGTCAGCGGCTCGCGGGGCCTGGAGGGCGGCGACCGCGAGGGAAGAGCGCGAGGGCCTCGCGGACCGGGCGCGCCAAGCAGCCCCACAGATCCGGTCCTAGCCCCGGCTCTCGGCGCCTGCGGGGTCTGCCGCGGGGCGGGCGCGGGGCCGCCATGAGCTCCCCGCCGCCAGCCCGCAAGGGCTTTTACCGCCAGGAGGTGACCAAGACGGTGTGGGAGGTGCGCGTCGTGTACCAGGACCTGCAACCTGTGGGCTCGGGCGCCTATGGCGCCGTGTGGTGAGCGCGGCCGGCGGGCTGGCCGGAGGGGTGGCCGGCGGATGGTTGGCGACAGGCGGGGTGGCCTGGCCCCCGCTGAGCGGCCCTCCCCACAGCTCGGCCGTGGACAGCCGCACCGGCGCCAGAGTGGCCATCAAGAAGCTGTATCGGCCCTTCCAGTCCGAGCTGTTCGCTAAACGCGCCTACCGCGAGCTGCGCCTCCTGAAGCACATGCACCACGAGAACGTGAGTCAGGGGTCGTTGGACCCTTCCCCCCGTGTGGTAGTGGTGGACGTGGAGGTGGACAGCGCCCAGTCAGTGCCTGAGGAGGGGCCAGGGGAAGCGTGGGCAGAGTGGGGGTCTTTCACTCCTCAGCCACTCCACCGCCTCCCAGGGTCTAGGCCTCCTCCTGGGCCAGTTCCTGTGGAGAACTCAGCTCCTGGCCTCTCCTTGGGACTGCCGGCATCTGGCTCCCAGGCCCTGGTGTGGGGCATCCTGGGGGTCTGACCCGAAACCTGCCTCCAACCCAGGAGCTTTGGCTGAGAGGAGATGCTGCAGGTGGGAGGAGCGATTTTCCTGGAAGGGGCACTTTTCTGGGGGCATCCCTGATGGTCCGTCTCCAGGCTCTGCTCAGCCCCCGGCCCATCTGCTCCTTCATTTCGAGTCCGCGGCCTCAGGCAGGGCCAGTCCCCCTGCCTCGTGTGGGATATGGAATTGCAGGACGGGTGTAGTTGGCACCCTGGCCCTGCCACCTCAACCTTGGTGTCTCGGTAGGTGAAGGATTTAGGGAGCTGGCGGGGAAAGCACGGGGCACAGTCCCGGCACGAAAAGGGCTGTCCTTCCTGCCTCAGCCGTCAGAGGAGGAGCTGGGCCCTGCCAGGGAAAGGCCTGCCTTGTTGTTTCCAGGCCTGTCCCTGTGATACCACAGATGGCTGCCCTGTGGCTGAGGCTGGTGGCTAAGAGCCCTTCTCTCTGCCAGGGCACTCTCCCTGGGCTGTGAGCTCTGTCCCCTTCCACCCAGGTCACTCAGTGCTCCTGACTGATGCTCTGGCACCTCCTGTATCCCCCAGCAAACTTGTCCCTGGCTCCCAGCCACTGCTGCTGCCTGCTCTGCCCCATTGTCTCCTCTAGACCTCCTCTCCCCCCGGCCCTGGGTTCCCTGGCCTCTCCACTCCCAGTCACACTCACCACCCGAGGCTTCAGTCAGCTCTGCCCAGCAGCCCCTCCCCATCACCCTTTTCCACTCCGGGGGGCCTTTAGTTCTGTCACCTCCCACCCCTCACCCCACTCCAGTACCCTCCTTGGGCAGCAGCCCTGTCTTGCTGACAGGGATGCTCTCTACTGTGCTGGCTGTCCCCACCACGTCATCAGGCCCATCCAGTTGCACCCCATTTTCCTGTGAGGACGCTTAGTGGTGTGTGGAAGAGTGGCCGCTGGTGCAGGGGCTGGCCTTTCAGGCCTCCCGGTTCTTAAACCCCAGCCCTCGTGCCACCATCCACCCTACAGAGGCACAGAAGTCCTCCATCAACTCTATGAACTCCCGGCCCCTAGGGCTCTGTTCCCTGCCCTCTTCTTGCTAAAACACTGTCCGCCTGGCAGCCTCAGGCCCTCAGCTCTCAACGCTGCACCCGTGGCCTCCATCTGTTCCCAGGCCCCTCTCTGGGTGACTTGTGTGTCTGGTGTGGACACGTCTCTGATAAGGGCTCTGCCCCTTCCCCTCTCCCATGCTCCTTAGCAACCTAGGTCACATTTGCCCCCCCCCCCCCCATCCAGGCACCCAGCTGGCATTTTCTGCCCCACCCTCACCCCAGCTCTGGCCCTGGTGGCTGCAGTAGTCACCCAACTGTCCTCCACCCTCCTGTCCACTCTTGCCTCACTCCAGTCTGTCCCCACACAGCAGGCAGAGCAATATTTGACACCTCACCCCTGTTTAAAACCCTCCCTGGGTGGCTTTTAGGATCAAAGCCAGGCCTTCACCTGGCATGCAAGGCCCTGCCCTGACTCCCTCTGGCCTGGGCCCTGGCCACCTGGCTTTCCTCCTTGTGTTCCTCAAACTCACGAAGTGCTCTCGCTTCCTCCTCAGGCTGCACGCCCCAGGCCTCCGCTGGCTCCCCCTGCCCCTCCACCTCTCAGATAGGCTGTGCTCTCCCCACCCCCCCCCCACCCCCCCCACCCCCCCAGGCCTCCCTGAGCCAGGGGCTGCAGTGGCCAGGTTACCTGTCTGCTGTCTGTCTTCCTGATGGGGTCTGCAGGGCCAGGTCTACTCTCGCTCGGATTCTTCACAGCAATGCCCACCTGGGCCTGGGGAGCACTTGCCAGCCACTGCTGTCCCCTAGGGGGTCCCCAGGCTAAAGCCCCTCTGGGGGCTCAGAGCTGTCCCAGACTTGGGGGAGGATCCCGGCTGTCACTATCCAAAAATAGCCTTATCTGTGGGCCTGGGTGCCAGGGCTGGGCTGTGCTTTGAGGGGCAGAGCAGCCCTGTGGGTGTGGGGAGAGGTGGACAGCTGCAGGGGGTTTCCTACCTGGAGCCCAGGGCCAGCCTGGGGAGGTGTGGTGCCCTGACCCCACTGGCTCTTGGCCCTGTCCCCTAGGTGATTGGGCTGCTTGACGTGTTTACTCCCGATGAGACCCTGGATGACTTCACAGACTTGTGAGCAGCTGACTGGAGGCTGGGGAGCGGGGGGTGAGGGGCATAGGGCAACTCCTGGGCACTGCCTTTGGATTCTGGGTTAGCATGGGGATTTCTGCCCTCTCCCTGCAGCCCTGACAGGGGCCGGGGCACACACTGCTCACTCTCCAGTCCCCTGCCCCCACGTGCTCCTGGGACCTGCAGGCACTGGCAGGGACCAGCAGAGCCTGGGCCTCCTCTCCCTACCAAAGCTTGGCCAGGATGAATTGGGGCTCCTAGCACCCAGGTCCTCCCCAGCATCCAAGGTGTGAGCGGGACCTGAGGTCTGTTAACAGGCAGGGCCTATACACTGGTCCGTGACACCAAGCGTGTGGCCTGTAACTGGAGCCACTGACCTTTGCTGGTGGGCGGGGGCAGAGGGAGGACATATTCTGCCCCCACCTTGCTGAGCCAGCCCCTTGGCCTCCGCACCGGCCCCCCAGACTCACACTGTCTCAGCCACAAGCCAGGGGCCTGGCCCAGAAAGGGCCGGACAGGGCAGTGGGCTCCTTGTCACCTGGCCTTGCAGAGGTCAAGGACCCACACTGGTCTCAGTGTCCTCTTGGGAGAGGGTCCAAATGCCTCTCCTGTTTCTCTCCACCCAGCCAGCCCGCCCTCTTACCCAGATGTCCTGCTGCCCCACCCTTGCTCCAGGCATCCCACCTCTCCCATGCCCACCTCTCCCCCTCAAGCTTCGGGGCTCCCTGCTGCCCTCAGGGTGCAGCCCCTGCCCCTCAGCCTGGCCCTCGGCTCCCTGCATCCTAAAAGTGCAGCCATGTCCCTGCCAGATGTTCCAGGCAGGGTGGGTGGGAGGAAGGTTCCAGTGTGTTGGAGGAGGTAGGCTTGTGAGTCTGGGGAGAGGATTAGGGCTGAGAGGGGCTTCTGAGAGGCGGGGTGTGGGGACTGGCCAGGGAGGCGTAGCAGGAGCCTCTGGCATGGGCAGTGGGAGGCAGGGTCTGTACTTGAATGCAGGCAGCAAGGAGGTGCGGCTCCAGAGTGCTGACCCAGGGGTACCTGGCAGGTTGGGGTCTTCCAGAGCATCTGAGAGGGGCCAGCGGTAGGGAGGGGGCTCTGAACCCCAGGGGTGTGACTGCACTGCACCCACACCCCACAGTTACCTGGTGATGCCGTTCATGGGCACTGACCTGGGCAAGCTCATGAAGCACGAAAAGCTGAGTGAGGACCGTGTCCAGTTCCTTGTGTACCAGATGCTGAAAGGGCTCAAGGTGGGCTGGGGCAGCAGTGGGGGGCTCACGGTGGGCTGGGGCAGCAGGGGCTATAGGAGGGGGTGGGCCAGGCGGGGGAGGGCTCAAGGTGGGCTGGGGCAGCAGGGGCTAGGCCAGGCGGGGGGGGGCTCACGGTGGGCTGGGGCAGCAGGGGCTGGGGGGGGGGGCCAGGCGGGGGGGGGGAGGGGCAGGGCCGTGCGCAGGAGCAGGACCCCTCTGCCAAATTCTGTGCCTCCCTGATTCTCTTACTGTCCTCGCAGTACATCCATGGTGCTGGCATCATCCACAGGGTGAGTCCTGGAGGGCGTGGGTGTGTGAGGGGTGCCCCACCCTGATCTCCCTTCTCCCTCATGGGCAGTGTGTGCCACCCCCCCAACCCTCCCTGCTTCCTTGAAGGGCGGCAGGGGGAGGGGCTGGTTGCCCTGCCTTCAGGTGGTGCTGGGGCCCTTGGCGGCCTTGTCCACACCGCCTATGCCCAGCCCGCCCAGTGGGGCCAAAGTGGCCGCCTTTCTCTGCCTTCAGGACCTGAAGCCCAGCAACCTGGCAGTGAATGAAGACTGCGAGCTGAAGGTGTGTGTGTTGGGGGGCAGGGCTTGGCTGCCTTCTGGGAGACTGGTGAGGGGCGGGGGCGCGGGAGTCCCTGGTGATGGGCCGTCCCAGGGCAGTAGTGGGGCAGATGATGGACACATGGGCCCTGGGGAGGCAGTGGGGGACAGCAGCAGGCAGAGGGTGGCACAAAGGGGTGGCATCAGGTACCCTCACGTACTTTCAGTGAAGGGCAGGGAGGCGCCTCTTATCCCAGGGTGGGACCAAGGAGGCCTCCCCAAAGATATCAGCAGCAGGGAAAGTAGAGACCTCTTGGAACACCCCCTTACGACCCAGAGGTTTGGCAGGAGACCCCAGCACGTAGGCTTTGTGCCCTGTCCCCTGGGGTCTCCACAGGCAGCTGAGACAAGTCCCAAGCTTGCCCCGCCCATTCCCCTGGGGATCCCTGTGGATTCCCCACTCCAAGATTCCTCCCGCAGATCCTGGACTTT
Source organism: Dugong dugon (assembly GCA_030035585.1). NCBI lineage: Eukaryota > Metazoa > Chordata > Mammalia > Sirenia > Dugongidae > Dugong > Dugong dugon. The sequence goes on from CM057465.1 coordinate 245,252, forward strand.
GGCCTGGCCAGGCAGGCAGACAGCGAGATGACTGGGTATGTGGTGACCCGGTGGTACCGAGCACCGGAAGTCATCCTGAACTGGAGACACTACACGCAGACGGGTGAGGGACTGGGGGCTGGGTCCCTGGGTGGGGGCTGCTCCCAGGGAGGCTGCGAGCTGCGGCAGGGTGGGTGTGGGTGGGTCTGTGTCCCCTCCCCTCCCCCCAGTCCCGGGGAGCGTCTGATCAAGGCGGGGGCTTCTGTTTCAGTCGACGTTTGGTCGGTGGGCTGCATCATGGCCGAGATGATCTCGGGGAAGACGCTGTTTAAGGGCAATGACCGTATCCTCCCTCTGGCCCACGGGGCTAGGCGCAGGTCCCCTAGGTGTCCAGGGAGGGGGTCTGGGAGGCTACCTGGGCGGGGTGGGTCGGGAGTCCACCCACCCTTGGTCCCTGCACTGTGCTCCTGACCTGGAGGCAGACCTGGATCAGCTGAAAGAGATTCTGAAGGTGACTGGGACGCCTCCGGCCGAATTTGTGCAGGGGCTGCAGAGTACCGATGTCAGTTGGAGCTGGGGGCGGGGGTGGGGGCAGAACCCGGGGGTCTGCCCCTCACCCAGCTGCTCCCACAGGCCAAGAACTACATGAAAGGCCTCCCTGAACTGGAGAAGAAGGACTTTGCATCCATCCTGACCAACGCCAGTCCCCTGGGTAGGGCTGGCCTGGGGTGGCATGGGGTCCTCGGCGGGGGTGCACAGCATGGCCTGAGCCCATCTCGCCCCCGCCAGCCGTGAACCTCCTGGAGAAGATGCTGGTGCTGGACGCGGAGCAGCGGGTGACAGCGGCTGAGGCACTGGCCCACCCCTACTTTGAGGCCCTGCACGAGGCGGAAGATGAGCCCAAGGCCCAGAAGTACGACAACTCCTTTGATGACGTGAAGCGCACTCTGGATGAGTGGAAGCGTGAGTCAGCCGGGCAGGAGGTGGGGGAGGTGCAGGTCGGTACAGCCTGGCCTGGGCCTCCTGTGGAGGTGACCTCCACTTGGAAGCTGAAGCTGAGCAAGAGCACGCAGCTAGCTCGGCACAAACAAAGGCTTGGCAGCGGAAACTCTGAGTTTAGGGAGGCTGTGAGCTCAGCCAGTCCCAGCCCCACGCTCCTCCCCCATGTCCAGGCCAGAGACCTGGGTTACTCAGGAACTTTTTCCAGGGCTGTCTGCTCACACCTCTTGAATGCATCCTCACCTCCCCTTGCCCATCTCAGGACCCCTCCCACTGGACCACCAACCCCCTGCCCTGCACACTCCTTAGATCTCACCCCCTCAGCTGCTTGCCCAGCTACCCACCACCGGACCCCACCATGATCTGCCTCTCCAGGGCTTTGTGCAGGGGTCCCCTTTGCACCAAGAGCCCCTCCCCTCACCGCAGAAGGCAGCCAACTCCTCAGTCTCTGGCTGGGCTCAGGGACACCTCCCAGGTTTCCTTCCCCTGTGGCCCTGGGACCCATGCCAGGACAGCTGGCCTTGCTGACTACCCTTGGTGGACGCAGAACTGGGCCGGTGGTGGGGGATAGGGGCATCTGCAGACAGCAGGTCGGCCCCGCAGGGTGTTGACTGTTTCCAGGCCGGGTCCTGGCCCTGCCTGAAGCCCAGCCCTCGGACCTGCACACAGGGTTGGGTGGCTGGCTGGGTCCAAGGTCTAACTGTGTCCCTGGAGCGACAGGGTGCCCCCAGCAGGCTCTGCCTTTATCTGTGCTGTTTTGTGTTTATGGATTTGGTTTTGTTTGGTGAAAGGCTTCCAATGCTGAAAGGGATACCTTGAAACCACGGACCACAAGACTATCTCTGGTCCCCACCCACAAAGAATCTGTGGCCTGGAGCTTTTGCTCTCGTAACAGACCATGGTGGACACATGGCCCATTTGTGGCCCAGCCCCTGGTCAGGAGCATGGACCTTGTTACCTGCTGTTTCCCTGGGAAAAGCCAGCTTTAGAGCAATTGTCTCTTCATATACAGCTTCCCTACGCGGACACGCCCCGGGTTAGGGTTAGGTAAACCAGCCTGTTGAGTCACCCTATGGGCTGGGGGTACACGAACACACGGAGCAAAGCCACACAAACCACACTCAGCACACACAGTGTCTCTTCCATGGGGTTTGTGTGTAATACCTGTGTCCCCCCAACAAGTGTTCCCCTGGCCAGATGAGTGTGGGAACACGGGCTGGGGAGGGCAGAGGGAAGCAGAGCAGGCCCCAGGGGCCAGCACTTCCCCAGCCCTTCTCTCCCTCATTTGGGATGATCTGCTCTGGGGCATAGAGCTCAGAGAACAGAACAAGAAGGTGGATGCTCCAGGTCATTGGTGGAACTCAGTCTCATCTACAGCTTCCTGCATACACCGCCCCAGGAATCGGGTGTGCCCTGGTGGGGCCCTGAGCAGCTGGACCTGGAGAAAGCATTTGGCTGTATTCCTAGGACAATCTCAGTTCCCCGGGCCTGCAGCCAAGGCCTGCCCGGCTGCTCTGGTGGCAGTGGGTTTGGGTTACAGGAGGAATGGTTCTGGGCATAACCTGGGATGAAGTTGCAGGTGTGGGACAAAGTTGTACCTCTCCCTCCACCCCTGACCTCTGACCCTGATGTTTTTGGGGTGTGGTGGGTTCCTAGGTCATTGGCTGACAAACCTGTGCTCTGGGTCTGGGTGCTCACCCAACACCCTGAGTGGATCTCTTAGCAGGGTGGGGTAGGGTGGGGCATATGGATCATCAGCTGGGCTGGTGGGGCTAGCATGTCTCTGTTGTGTCCGGGTGACTATGAGCTGATCTTGATTCTCTGTCACCTCTCCTCAGGTGTCACCTATAAAGAGGTGCTCAGCTTCAAGCCTCCCCGGCAGCTGGGGTCCAGGGTCTCCAAGGAGACATCTCTGTGAAGACCTCTGGGCCCAGGGGCAGAGGTGGGCACGCTGTGGGGACCCTGGCTGGAGGCTTCACAGCTTAGCCTTCCACCTGGAGGGGAATCCTGGTTGCTGCCTTGACTTTGGCTGGGCTTCTATCCCAGGGCATTTCCTTGGAGGGGTTCAGAGTAGACCCCCTTATTTCATGGATACCCCTTCTCCCCCAAGCCTTTTCTGTTCTCAGGCACCCACCTCAGCCTGACCTCAGAGGAGTGTCTGGACTTTCTGGAAGGATCCCCTCCTGGCTTGGGGCCGGCCTCTGACCCCTCTGGAGCAGTGGCCCCTTCCCTGGGGCAGAGTGGGGCTTGGGTCATGCCCGAGGCCCAGCCGTTGTCACCAATATGAGGAGACAGCGGGAGAGTGCAGGTGCTGACTCAGGGACACCATCTCTCTACGGGGGGTTCTTTGATCCCCAGCCTTGAATGTAACCTGCCCTGTGGCCTGTACCCACGTGGCTGGAAGGAAATAAACCCTTTTGTAGATCTCCCATCCTGGCCTTGCCTCTGAGTGGTGCCCTGCATAGGGGAGGCTGGTCTTCAAGACCCCGGGTTCCAGTGTCCAGTGAGTTGTCCACTGGTGCAGCCGTCCTGAGTGGTGGGCGGGGCTCCTGAGCGCATCGCCCCCGCCACACACACACAAAGTTGGTGCCTGCCTCCCCTAGCCCTTGGCCTGTGAACCCCAGCCTGGAGCCCCCACCTTAGGGCTTGGCCCCTGCCGCCCTTATGGGGGACCTCTCTAAGGCTAAGGGTTCCAGTTGTAGTGTGTGGTCCCTGGGGCAGGGCCTGAGCGGGGATTTAGGACCCAACCTGGGGCTCCGTCCCCGCCATCAGAGTGCCCAAGCCAAGAAGTTCCTGGGGAGGGAGGGGGACACGCTAGACGCCCTGAGGCTCCTCTGGGCCAGGTGGGTTCTGTTCCCTCCTACAAAACCTCCTGCCCCTTCCCCCACCCCATCCCGCCGCATCGTGAGCCCCTGTTGCCCTCTGCCGACCATTCGGTGTCGCCCCGGCCCAGCGGGACCGGAGCCCACACGTGGGCCCCTCAGGCAGCCCTCGCGCCTCTCCACTTGATCCCACGAGCAAGTGCGTCCATAGAGGGGCCAGGTCACAGCTGGGATAGACGTTGAGGGGAAGGGCAGTCACAGGTGTTCTTTCCTTTCCCGGCTGAGAGCTCGGCTGGACGGAGACGGTGCCGAACACGAGCTCTGCCGCGCCTCCGGGACAAGCCCCGCCCCGCCGCTCCACAGCGGCCCCGCCACCGAGATATCCCAGACGGCCAACGAGAGTGCGCCATTCCCCTAGCTCTGTGATTGGCTCGGGAGCGGCCACCTGACTCAAATGGCCCAATCGGAGACTCTCGAGGCGGGCGGAGGGTGGGCGCCGGCGGGGGTGTCGGGACCTCTTCAGAGCCCCTGCTGGCCCTGGCGCTGAGGGACGCAGTTCTGCATTCGTCCCACCGTGGGATCACCCTTGCACAGCTGGCACTGACCGGAGAAACGGGACTAGGGGGCATAAGGGTCAGTCAGGGGTCAGCCCACCCAGTGGGGCAGGCGGTACAGTCCCGCCCCAAGACCCGCGCCTCCGGGCCTCCGCCCCCAAAGATGTACTCACGGGACCCCCGCTCGCAGAAACACACTGCCCGAGACCACCTAGGGCTCATCCCACGGAGACCACGCCTAGCTCCCCTGCTTCCAAGGCCCCGAATCCAGAGGGCCAGTCCCGGGACCCCGCCTCCATAGACGCAGGCCCCGCCCCCAAAGACCACCCTTAAAGCACCCTCTCTCCCTTCCCAGCGCCTCCGGGTTTCATGCCCGCCACTCCTGGTTTCCTCCTTTTTCTCTGGTCTTCTTGCTCTGTCGGTAGGCCAGGTCCTCGTCCTCTGCTCTCCCCATTCATTCATTCCTCGCGCTGTTTGTTCAGCTTCACTGCACCCGGGCCTCTTACACCACTCTGCCTAGCCCCTTGTCAGCTCCTCCGTAAGGTGTCTTCCTGGAGCTTACGTCAGACCTTGTCACTCCTCTCTGAAGCCTCGGGGCCCGGCTGCGTGTGCACGAAGCCCGGGCCCTGCTGAGCCACGACCACCGGCCCTCAGTCTTCCCTCTGCGGCCGCGCGGTCGTCCTCGCGCATGCCCTGCGCCCCATGTGCTCTCCTCTGCTCGAAGCTTTTGCTCCGCGGTCCCCGCAGTCGCAGCTCTTCCCCTGGGGCCGCACTAGCTGCTCGCAGGCTGCTGACCCGCCTGACCCTGTGGCCTGTCAGGGTGGACTCAGCCAAATGTGGGGGCAGAAGGGAGCACGAGTGGGCAGGGCAATGGGGAGGAGTCTCGGCCCCCGGGCATACAGATAAGGTCCGCGGGAAGGCAGGTAATGTCCCCACCAGTCCTCACGCCCGTCACCCCTCCCTTCTCGTAGGTGGGGCCCTGAGGGCAATGACCCACCCAGGTCCCAGGCCGGAGGAAGAGGTGGAACAGCAACTGGAGCCGAGGGAGGGCGGGGCGGGAAGGGGCGGGCGTGGGGGCGGAGCCGGGGAGGAAGAGTACTCGGGGCGGGGCGGGGCGGCGGGGCCGGGCGGGGCGGCGGGGCCGGGCGGGGCGGCGGGGCCGGGCGGGGCGGCGGGGCCGGGCGGGGCGGCGGGGCGGGGCGGGGCGGGGCGGGGCGGGGCGGGTCCCGGGTCCCGGGTCCAGTGGTTGGGATCCGGAAGCTCCGCCCTGAAAGACACCCCTACCGGTCCTGGCCACATTTCGGCGCCTGCTTTGGGGCCCAGGCGGTGGCGGTGGCGTGCGCGTGCCTGGGACCTCGGTCCGCGGCCTAGGTTCTGCGTGCCCTCCTTCCAGGCCCTGTCACCGGCGGGTCTCAGGCTTTGCGCTCTTCCCGGAGCTGCAGTGGGGGAACGGGCAGGGCAGTCACCTGCGGGACGGGTGGCGTTTGGGTTCTGTCCTGCCCAGGGCAGCTCGACGTGACCACAGCCAGACCATGGGGACGGCGCTCGTGTACCACGAGGACATGACGGTCGCCCGTCTCCTCTGGGACTAGTAAGTGTGACCTGGCAGGGGTGGGAGGTGGGCCGGGAGGGGCTCTGGACACTGTGTTACCCCCCCATCAGCCCCGAGTGCGAGATAGAGTGTCCTGAACGGTTGACTGCAACCCTGAAGCGCCTGCAGCAGCGTGGTCTGGAGCAGAGGTGCTTGCGGCTGGAGGCGCGCGAGGCCTCAGAGGCGGAGCTAGGCCTGGTGCACAGGTCAGACGCCAGAGGAGGCACCCCTTGCACCCCAGGACAGTCGGCGCCCACACCATAGCCGTCCCCAGGGGCCTGGCCTCCACAGAGCTCGGTGGTGCACCTAAGGCAGTGCTTCTCCCCCACCCCCTTGGCTTCCCCGTGGGGACAGTGGGTGGTCGGGACAGTGGGTGAGTGGTCAAGGGCTGGAGGGAGAAAGGGGATGGACAGTCCACCAGGAGTCTCCCCCACTCCCCACCCCACCTGCCTCTCCCTGCTCCCACCAATGACCCTGCCTTGCCTGCCCACCCCCCCACAGCTCAGAGTACGTGGCCGTGGTGCGGGGGACCCAGGCCCTGGGCACAGGGGAGCTCCAGGCACTGTCTGGACAGTACGACTCGGTCTACTTCCACCCGGTGGGTGCCCCTCAACCCACCCCCAACCCACCCAGACACACACCCACATCAACCCATGGCGTGTTCGTACCACAGCTGGCAGCCCCAGCCAGTGCCCCCTTCGTTCCTGCTCTCACCAAGCCCCACGCACCCTGCTCAATGCCACTGCCTGTCACGGGGCTTATCTGACACCCCACTCCACAGAGTACCTTTCACTGTGCCCGGCTGGCTGCAGGGGCTGCGCTGCAGCTGGTGGACGCTGTGCTGACAGGGGCCGCGCACAACGGGCTCGCTCTTGTGAGGTGAGGGCTGCACCCCTCTGCCTGGCCTCCCACCTGTAGGGTCCAGGATGACCATGAGTACCCCCCTATCCCCAGGCCTCCCGGCCACCACAGCCAGCGGACGGCCGCCAATGGGTTCTGTGTGTTCAACAATGTGGCTATAGCGGCTGAGCACGCCAAACAAAAACACGGGCTACACAGGTGTGTACAGGTGTGTGGGGGTGAGGGAGCACTCCATCCAGCCCCTTCTCAGCCCCACTGGGCTCCTGGACTGGACAGGGGAGGCCCCACACCTCAGTGACCCCACCCTTGTCCCCAGGATCCTCATTGTCGACTGGGATGTCCACCATGGCCAGGGCATCCAGTACATCTTCGAGGATGACCCCAGGTGAGCTTGGGGGGACACGACCCTTCCCTGGGATCCCGCTCCAGGGGAAGCACAGCCTGGCCTGGGAAAATCTGAGGGAGATGCGTGGCTGTGTCCTCAGAGTCAGGGTTCTGGAGGAGCTGTGGGCTGAGGGGCCTGACTTCAGACCCTGGTCTCTGACCCCAGCCTGCTGTCCACAGCGTCCTCTACTTCTCCTGGCACCGCTATGAGCATGGGCGCTTCTGGCCCTTCCTGCGAGAGTCAGATGCAGATGAGGTCGGCCGGGGCCGCGGTCACGGCTTCACTGTCAACCTGCCCTGGAACCAGGTGCCACCTTGCCCCCAGGCTCTGACCTTAGGCCCCCACCCCAGGCCCCCACCTAGGTCCATATCCAGGCCCCCACCCCAGGTCGACACTCCATGGTCTCCCCCACTGGCATCCCCCACCCCTTAGTCTGGGCCCCTGGAGTACAGCCTTCGGCTTACCCTCAGGCCCCACCCTGGAGCCAGGGCCGCGGGTTTGGCCACAGGACCCTCTGGTTGGTGGGCAGTGGCTGTTGCTGACCCCTGTGGCTGCAGGTGGGGATGGGAAATGCTGACTACGTCGCGGCTTTCCTGCATGTGCTTCTTCCCCTGGCCTTTGAGGTGACTGTGTGGGGACGGGGATGGGAATGGGGGTGGGGGGGTGGCAAGAGGGCTGGGAGGGCACTTGGTTGGGTGAGTTCCACTGTGAAGACGGGGTGGGGGGGCGTCTGCCACAGAAGCAGGGATGCAACCACTTGCGTCAGTGTGCACTGACAGGTGGGGGTGGATGCGAGGGTCTCCCACTGGAGGGGACAGGTGACAGGGAGACAGGCAGCTCCCACCCTAGCTCCAGCCTATTTCTTGCTTCCTCCAACTTGGCCCCACCCACAGTTTGACCCTGAGTTGGTGCTGGTCTCCGCCGGCTTCGACTCGGCCATTGGGGACCCTGAGGTGAGAGAGCCTGGCCTGGTGGGAGGCCTCTGGGGTCCTGGGACCCAGGCCTCTCATGTCCCTGCTCTGTTTCAGGGGCATATGCGGGCGACACCAGAGTGCTTTGCCCATCTCACACAGCTGCTGCAGGTGCTGGCCGGTGGCCGGGTCTGCGCTGTCCTGGAGGTGACTGTGGCTGGGCAGGGAGGGTCCTAGGGCCAGGGGTTCAGGGAATGACCGCTGCCAGGCACGGAGGGTTCCAGGGCTGGGGGCTGTGGGTGACCACTTCTGGGCAGGAAGGGTCCTGGGGCTGGGGGCTTAGGGGGACTGCAGCCGGGCAGAGAGGGTCCCTGGGTTAGGATCTAGGGGGATGAAGCCCGAAAGCCCAGGAGCCAGACCTCGAGGTGTGGTCAGAGTGGCCTGCCATGGGGAATTAGGCAACCTGGCTGGGACAGGGAGCTGCAGGGTGGGGGCCCTCCCCACCATCGCCCCCTGTCTGGCTATGCCCTCTGCTTAGCCATGCCTCCACCCTCCTCTCAGGGCGGCTACCACCTTGAGTCACTTGCAGAGTCAGTATGCATGATGGTGCAGGCACTGCTGGGCGATCCTGCCCCGCCTCTGTCGGGGACCATGGTGCCATGTGAGAGGTACAAGGTGCTGGGGGGCTGGAGGGGAGGCCGGAGGTAGGGGGTTGGGGGGGAGCAGAGTGGGGCTGGAGGGAGAGGGGGCTGGAGAGGTGCTGAAGGGGCCAGACGGAGGAGAGGGTCTGGAGAGAGGAGGCCAGAGGTGTGGCTGGAGAGGGGGACCGAAAGGAGGGCGACTGGAGGGGGTGCTGGAGGTAGGGGGTTAGAGGGGCGACAGGGGAGCTGGAGGGGGAGGGTGCTGGTGGGGGGCCAGAGGGAAGGCAGCTGGAGGGAGAGGGTGCTGGAGGGGGGCCAGAGGGAAGGCCTGGAGGGAGAGTGTTCTGGGTGAGTGAGGAGCTGGCCTCATCACCTGGTTCTCCTTGCAGTGCCCTGGAGTCCATCCAGCGTGTCCGGGCGGCCCAGGCCCCTTACTGGACAAGCCTGCAGCACCAGGGTCAGTGTGGTCAGGGTGTGGGCGGGGGTATTGGAGCCCCCACACGGTTGGATGAGCAGCCGCCATGACTCTGAACCACACACAGACGTGGGTCCCGTGCTAAGTCCCAGCGCGTGCTCCCCAGAGGGGAGGCCCCTGCTGCCTGGGGGTCCTGCGTACATGGAAGCAGCAGCCGCTGAAGCGGCTGAAGCAGCGGTAGCGCTGAGCTCCCTCCTGGACCGGCTACGCCTCCAGCCCCTGCCGCCGGTCCGCACAGCTGTTGCCCTGACGTCGGTAGACGCTGCCCTGGTCCTGCCCTCTGGTGTCCTCCATCAGGAGGGGTCAGCCCCGAGGGAGGAGACGGAGGCCTGGGCCAGGTGGGCAGGATGGGCCTGGGGAGGGGGCCTGTTGGTGGGCCTGTCCGTGTTGGTGGCTGCACCTGTGACTCACGTGTGGTGTATATCTGTGTGTCACTTGTGTCCATGTGTCCCTCTGGTTTGTCACCACAGGCCCCACGAGGCCCTGGCCCAGGATGGGGCCCTCACTGCGCTCGGGAAGGTCCTGAACCTCGTGGACAGGATCCTGGATGGGCAGGTGGGTGTGCCTGGGTGGGGTGGGCAGGGCCAGCCCGTGGGGAGGGTGGCTGGGCAGAGCCCATGGGCTGGTGGTACAGACCACCTGGGGGTGAGTATTCTCCCTGCTTCCCCCATAACCACATGCTCTTTGGCAGGGAGGTGAGGACAATGTTAAGTGTGTTTGAAGCATCTTGTTTACAGAAAGAGGGTGCTTTGATCTCGAAGTAGCAAGGTGGTCCTGTGCCAGCCATGTAAACAGGTGCTAAGAGGAAGGGACAGGCGGTCTGTGTACTTGGTTTGGGAGTTGGCTGCCTCCTGACCACCCCCTGCGGCCATCTGTTCCCCAGGTGAGCAGCGGCATCACCGCCACACCTGCTCTTGCCACTGCTGCCACCCTGGACGTTGCCATCAGGCGTGGTCTACACCTCGGGGCCCAGAGGTGAGGCCCTGGCCGGGTGGAGCTTCGAAATCAGGGATATGGGCGGAGCCTCCGGGGGCAGGGCTGTGGGCCCCTCTGGGAGGGACTCCAGGGGGCTGAGCGCAGCCTGTCCACCTGGCTCTTCCTCCAGGCTGCTCTGCGTGGCCGTGGGACAGCTGGAACGGCCTCCAGACCTCTCCGATGATGGGTAGGTCTGTTACTCCTGTGGGTGGGCACGTGGCAGGCGGGTGACCCGATCCCCAGGAATGACAGGCGGGTGGGGCACTGTGAGGTGTAGAGGTGGTGGGACCCGATGCAGCTGGCATTTGGTGGAGCGTCCAGGAACAATGCCAGGCCAGGCCAGGCCCCCGCCGCCAAGGGTTTGCGTGTACCCCTGGGCCCATGAGTGCCCCTGCCACCTTTGCCCTGCTGGGGCTCTGGGGGGTGAGCAGGGTATCTCATGTGCTCCTCCTCCTCTGGAAGGAGGATTCTGTGGCTGAACATCGGAGGCCAGGAGGCAGCAGCTCTTTCCATGTTTCACGTCTCTGTGCCGCTGCCACAGGTGAATGGCAGTGTCCCTGGGCTGGGGCAGGCATGGGGGACCCTATGTGGGTGCACAGCTGAAGCCCACTGGCATCGTCATAGGGACCAGACCTATTCTCCTTGGCTCCCGAGAGACTGTCCGTGTGGCTGCTCACACACTGGGACCTGAGTTTGGGAGATAAGGCATCCTCTGGGATGCGTGGCTGGTGCCACACTACTGTCCCTCCTACAGGTGACTGGGGGGCTCCTGAGCTGTGTCTTGGGCTTGGTGCTGCCCCTGGCCTATGGCTTCCAGCCCGACCTGGTACTGGTGGCTCTGGGGCCAGCCCATGGCCTGCAGGACACCCATGGTGCACTTCTGGCCTTGATGCTTCGGGGACCAGTAGGGGGCCGAGTCCTGGCCCTGGTGCAGGTAAGTCATACAGGGCAGTTCATGCTGTGGGGTGGGCATCTGGGGAAGATAGTGACTCACTGCTACCCCCACCGCCCTGGCCCAGGAATCCAAACCCCAGCTTGTAGGGGCCCTGGCCCGGGCGCTGCATGGAGAGGCAGCCCTCAGCCTGGGCCCCTGCTCCATGGCCTCACCCGAGGACATGCAGGCCCTGAAGCACCTGAGAAGGCAGCTAGAGCCGAAGTGGAGGATGCTGCAGGTGGCTGGTGAGGGGCTGGCCTTGCCCTGGGGCTCCTGAGGGTTTTAGGGGGGTGGGTAGCTGCTTGAGCCAGTACAGACTGGTGACAGAGTGTGCGGACTGTGAGCATCTCTCCCCATCGCCTCCTTTAGTGACATCACCTGGAAGCTTGAAATCAGCTGAGGGGGAAGTGTTTGCACCACAAAGCTAACACTCCAGACCAGCCACCCAGACCTGGGGCTCCACTGGTCACCTGGCCTCTGGCAGCTACCTGGGACACCAGGCTCCTCTGCCTCCCCTCACCAGTAAACATCAGTTAAATGAAAGCGTGACTCCGCCTCCTTTACTGGGCCTATGTTGTTGTTAGGTGCTGTCAAATCAGTTCCAACTCACAGTGACCCCACGTACAACAAAATGAAACACTGCCCGGTTCCTGCGCCATCCTCACAATCGTTGCTATGTGTTTGAGCCCACTGTTGCAGCCACTGTGTCGATCCATTTCGTCCAGGGTCTTCCTCTTTGTCGCTGACCCTCTAGTTTACTAAGCATGATGTCCTTCTCCAGGAACTGGTCCATTCTGATAACATGTCCAAAATACGTGAGAGGAAGTCTCGCCATCCGTGCTTCTAAGGAGCACTCTGGCTGTAGTTCTTCCAAGACAGACTTGTTCATTCTTCTGGCAGGCCGTGGGATATTCAATATTTTTCGCCAACACATAAATCGAAGGCATCAGTTCTTCTTCAGTCCTTCGTATTCACTGTCCAGCTTTCACACACACATGAGGTGAGTGAAAACACCATACCAGCTGCAGATAGTTAAAAACCTGAAATGTAAAGTAAACCTTCTTACAATAGTATTAAAATACTTTAACACTCAGGGATAAATTTTACAATTTATGTGCGAGATGCATACTCCAAAACCTTAAGACACTGCTTAGAAAATTTAAAGAGCACTGTATTAATTTTCTGTGACTGTCATACAACAAAGTACTACCAACTTAGTGGCTTAAGCCACACCAATTTATTGTCTTACCATTTCTGCAGGTTAGGAATTGACACAAGGCTCACGGGGTGAAAATCAAGGTGTCCGCGGGGCTGCCTTCTTTTCCGGAGGCTCGAGGGGAAAATTCCTTTCGTTCCTTTTTCCAGCTTCCCACCTTCAAAGCCATCAGTCCTTCGGTCTTCCTTATTCATTGTCCCTGTACATGAGGCGATTGAAAATACCATGGCTTGGGTCAGGCACACCTTAAAACCCGCTCAAAACTGGGCCTACGTCCGGCCTCTGTCTCCCGACCGGGTAACCCAGCTCCAAGTCCGAAGTCCGCGGGAGGCAGGGGCGGGGCCGCGGGACACCTAGGGCCCGGCTCCTCCGTCCGGAGCACCGCCCCCTCCGGTGGCGCATTTCCGGCGCGTCCGTTCTAGCGGTCTCTCTTGTCGCGCGGCAGTGACGCGTGACAGGAGCGGGAACGCTGACCTTTCCATCCGGAGGATACTGCCAGAGGCCTCCTCCCCCAGACTCCCTTCCTGGCTTGCGGGGCCCCCGCGCACCCATTAAGGGGATCCTGGTTTCGGTGCTAGGGCCCCCGAGAACGTGCGTAAAACCGGGTAAGTACGCTGTATACTACCCACGTACATGTGTCGTTCTTCGGATTTGTCAAGGTTGTGTGACCGCCTAAAGGTTAAGAACCACCAAGTGAGAAGGAAAGTGCCAAGCCGGCCCTCTGCGGGCTCTGTGGGCACGCGGTGTGGAGGTGGCAGGGCGCGGAGGGCCGCCTAGGGCGGGCCACAGTCGCAGACCTCCCCTCGGAATGCAGGTTCTGCGCCTCGGGGCTTAGGCTGTCTGTCATCAGCCCTGCCTGACCCTCTCCTCTTCTTATTTTTCAAAGGCTGAAGTGCAGCTAGGGGTGAGACGTTTACACATATACCGAGGGCCTGGAGCTGAGAAGGGGCCGACATGGCCAGCATCACCCAGCTGTTTGATGACCTGTGCGAGGCCCACCTGCCCCCCACGAAGGCTTACCTGGGCCAGCACGGCCTGGACCGGAGGAAGGTAAAGCAGAGCCTCAAGAAGGTGGCCTACAACATGCTTTTCACAAATCTCTTTCAAGATGAGACTCATAAGCTACAGCCTGACCTCTCTAAACTCCCAGTGAAAAACAAGATCCTCATGCTGTCCTTCAACTTGAGAGTGAGTGGCCTGGGCCCGGAGGCAGACCGTTTGGAGGACCTTGTGGAGGAGCTCGAAGCTGCCCGTTGGTGTCCGCTCGTGGAAGTGTTGTCTTGTTTGGACCTCCTGGTTCAGCTTGCAGGGAGTGGTCCCCCTCAAGTACTGCCCCCAAAACGGGACTACTTCTTTAACAACAGGCACGTTGGGAGAAATGTTCCGTACAGCGGCTACAGCTGCTATGACTTGAGTGTGTCTGAGATGGACATTCAGTCCAGGATCTCCAGAGAGGAGTATTTGTGTCACGATATGATTCAGAAAACACTTCAGGTGATGGAGGCCGCACCCGGCACCGGCCTGCTCACCTTTGGACGCTTCTCATACGGTGACTCTTGGAACAAGTTTGAGAGAGACACCCAGGCCTCCCTCTTCGGTGCCCTTGTGCACAGCCGCACGTTGGACATGGACGTCCAGCTGGACCTGCCCCCCGTGCCAGACAGCGCAGACCTATCTGGACTTTCCATTAAAGTACGGTATCTGCTTTCCCATCTTCAGCTCTCGAGTGGCTCAGAAATACTCTGTCTGGTGTTCCTTGTATTGTGGTAAAGGTGGGGTAGCTGAGTCCCGGTCACACACTCAGCACAAAGCAGCACAGTGTCTTTAATCCTTTACCCAACAGGATGTGTTAAGTCGCTTATTGTTCACTCTAGAGCTGCTATTTAAATTAAGTAAAAAATTCAGTTAAAAAGTAATTTTAGTGCCTCAGTTGCACAGCCATGTTTCAGATGCTCAGTAGGTACGTGGCAAAAAGCGTGTGTTCGTGCTGTACCTGCACTTTGATACACTTTTCTCAGCTGTGCATGAACTCTTCCCAATATTAGTAAGTAAATCATCACCAACCTTTCTGTTTTCTTGCTTTATGAAAGTTACCGAAGGTATGCACTTGTTACTCAGGTATTCCCTCGTTACTGGCGTTTAGATTGTTTCCCAACGTAAATATTTCTGCAGTGAACATCTTAGCGCACGTACGTTTTCCTGTTTAGTATGATTTTCTTATGTTGGATTTTCCCCAAAATGGAATTTCCAGGTCCAAGGAATTTCATAAGTTTTGTTAAAATTTACATGGTGGTTTACGTGTTATGTGAATTGGGAATCAGTAGCCTTAAACAGTTGTTTAGCTCCTTCAGTGATTCTGTGGGGACAGACTATGTAGTACTTGTGTCTGAGGGAGGTCTTAGGAGCGTCTGTGAGGGCGTCCCCCTAGGAGGAAGTCGAAACATATGGACAGATCGCTGGGGTTCTGATCACACTCGGTGGAATGGACTTCTTTCCTGTGGCCTCCAGGTTCCTCAGAGCACAGATCAGTCGGAAGATGAAGGGTTCCAGTCAGCGTCTAATTTGACTCCCGACTCCCAGTCTGAACCAAGCATGACCCCGGACCTGGACCTGTGGGAGGCTGTGCTCACCTACAAGGCCAGCAAGCGGCGGTGCTGGGAGAGAGTCGGGTGGTACGTGAACCTCTCCCTCTCTCAGTGGGGTTGGGTGGGTGTCGTGTTCTTACTTTGTGGGCCCAGGGGTGGCCAGTCAAGCTAATTTATAAAGACTGTGTCTAAATCGTGGGAGTTTAAAAGGGATTCAAGGAGAAAAGATTTGCAGGCTTTAAGGTTCTTACAGTGCCAGCTGGCCAGTTGTTCTAGAATCACCTCTGACTCTTGGCGACCCCGTGTGTGTCAGAGTAGAGCTGTGCTCCATCTGACTCACGGTGACCCCGTGTGTGTCAGAGTAGAGCTGTGCTCCATCTGACTCATGGCGACCCCGTGTGTGTCAGAGTAGGACTGTGCTCCATAGGGTTTTCAGTGGCTGATGTTTCAGTAGTAGATCGCCAGGCCTTTTTTCTGAGGTGCCTCTGGGTGGAGCTGATTCTCCAACTGTTTGGTTAGCAGCTGGGCATGTTCACCATTTGCACCACCCAGGGACTCCATTAACTTCTGCAAATCACGCTCTTCAATGATTCTGTTGGCACTGAGGGCTCCCGGTGGAGCTGCAGAGGGTGACGGGCAGGTGGTATCCTCAGTGCAGGGTAGAGAGGCTGCCTGGCTGTTTTGTCTTGCTTCCTTCTGTCGGCTGTGGCCCCGAGAGGCACAAAGCCTAGCATGGGGTGCCAGGGACAGAACTTTCTTCCTGTTCCCTCTCTTCCTATCTGGCAGAATGTGGAGAGGTGCACTCTGGCTGGTAAGAGGTTCTATTCACAGCAGTGTTGCCCGATTGAATGCAGTGGAGGCAAGGCTCTGGGCTTGGGCTCAGGAAGCATCCTCTCTGCCCTCTCAGGGCCCCTAATGTGCTGGCATCTGGAGTTTCCCAGGACGGGGCAGAGCACGTGCCTTTCCCAAAGCTTTTCACTTCAGATCCGCGGGTGGTCTGGGCACACGAAGCTAAAGAATGGCTGAGCAAGGAGCTAAGTGACCCTGGATGTGGTTCTGCTACTGCAGGGTCCCCCGAGCATGCTCAGGGGCAGATAGGGCATGCTGGGCACTGCTCTGCCAGGCAGCTTCCGTCGTGGAACGTATCCTCTGTGCAAGTCCCCCAGGGCAGCCAGCCTTGCACCCCGCAAAGTTCTGTCACTGTCCAGCAGCTGCTCTGGGCCCTGAGGGGCTGCACTGCCCTGTAAATTGCACCATTTGGTCTTTAGTCCCTTCTGTGTGCCATTTGGCAGCCCTTCACCATTTCTAAGCTGCCCCACAAGCTGCTGCCCTCTTCTGTTGATTTGTTTATCGTGGTAAAAATACAGATAACAAAACACTCACCGACTCAGTGAGTTCTGCGCGTCCAGCTCAGTACCGTTATCACACCCATCATGTCGTGCAGCCATTACCACTCTCCTCCAAATTCTTCCACCGCCCGTTAGCGGACATTCTGCCCCCAAGGAGTGCCTCCTCCTTTCCCCCCCAACCCCTGCTAACCACTAAACTTTGGTTCCTATACGTTTATCTATCACGTGTGAGTGAGATCATTCGGTATTTGTCCTTCTGTGTCTGACTTACTTCACTCAGCTTGCTCTCAGGGTTCATCTGTGTTGTGGCGTGCACTAGGACCTCATTTCTCTTTATGGCTGGGTGATATTCCATGGTGTGTACGTACCACATTCTGTTTAACTCTTCATCTGTTGGTGGATATTTCTGTGGTTTCCACCTCTTGGGCTACTGTGGAAAGTGCTGCAGTGAACACTGGTGTACGGGATTCTGTTTGCGTTCATGCTCCCACCTCTGGGTGTATACCTGGGAGTAGGTTGGTGAGTCATGTGGTAGTTCCATGTTCAACTTTTTGAGGAACCGCCCAACTGTTCTTCACAGCAGCTGCACCATTTTACATTCCCACCAGCAATGGATGAGGGTTCTCATTTCTCCACAGCCTCGCCAACACTTGTTGTCTTCTGTCTTTCTGATCATCCTTGCGGGGGGTGAGGTGTCCTTTGTGCTTGCTTTCAACATAAAGACAATGTTGTGGTGTGTCATCATCTCAAGGACCCAGCTGCTCCCCCAGGTCGCTTTTCCGAGCCGGGCTGGGGTGTACCCGCTGCTCTGGACCCTGGGGGTGTTCTTTGGACATACCTGCAGCTATCCTGGGGGTCAGTGTGAACCCAGGAGGTGATCCTAATGGAGGTGGCAGGAGGCTCCACTGCAGGTTTGGGGTCCTCACTGACCCAGCATTTTAGACGAGCATCGTGTTGGTTCAGTGTGCCCCTTCCTCTGGTTTGTGTCTCTCTTACGAGACTGTGCGTGGAGCCGAGGCGCCCATCCACTTACTGCCCCCCATTTCCTGCAGTCCCCCTGGCCACAGAGAGGAGCCCTACCTCACCGAGGCGGGAAGAGACGCCTTTGACAGGTTCTGCAGGCTCTGCGAAGAGGGGTTGCAGATCCTCGGTGGCAGCCTTCTCCCGGCCCCACAGCGCGTCCTGGTGCGAGAGTGTGAGCTGGTGAAGGATGCGCTGAATGTTCTCATCGGGGTTGTGTCTGCCACATTCTCACTCAGCCAGGTAAGGTGGTCCCGGTGCTGCCCTGAGCCCTCCACAGGGGCATGTTTGTCTCAGCTGGGAGCAGAGGCAGTGCAGTGACAGTGGCCTTGGACGCCAGCCTGCGGGCGGCCGCCTGGGAGGGCTCGCTCCACCGGCCCAGAGGCCATGGCACTGGGGGGGCCTGCCAGGGCCGTTTCATCTCAGTTTTAGAGTTTATTGATTCAGTTAACTTCCTTTAAGAGCATAGCATGTCGTGGGGAAAAACTGGCCACCAGCCCATCCTGCTCCATCCTCAGAACTACCGGGGTGTCCCTGCCCTCCTGTGCCCTGGCTGCGCCCACACTTTCCTCCAAGTGGCCCGTTCCTCCACAGGGGCAGGGCTCACTGGCCCCGCCCTCCTTGGCTGCGATGGACGAGGGGCTGCACCTGGAGTTGCAGCCGCCCTGCCCGCTGCCCTGCCCTGCCCTGCCCTGCCCGTGGCCCTGCCCACTGCCCTGCCCGCTGCCCTGCCCTGCTCTGCAGTCCCTCTGGGTCTCAGGGTCCTTCCTAGTGGCTGTTCTCGCACTGAGTGTGTCCATGTCACACTGGGCAGGTCCCATGCAGTTCTAGGTTGGTGTGGGGCCTGTCCTGGGGGCTCTGTCGGGAGCATCCTCATCACCCCCCCGCCCAGGTTGTCTCTGTGTCTCCAGGTGTAAATGGCCTTGTGGGGAGTGGTCACGGCCTTCTGTGAATTTTCTGTTGTTTCCCAGAAGGCGAACTGCAGGCTTGACAGCTCGCTTTTAACGTTTGCCCTGTGCCTCTGGGCTGTCCCTCCCGTCCACGCCCCCAGGCTGTCTGTCCACCCTCCCGTCCATGCCCCCAGGCTGTCTGTCCACCCTCCCGTCCATGCCCCCAGGCTGTCTGTCCACCCTCCCGTCCATGCCCCCAGGCTGTCTGTCCACCCTCCCGTCCATGCCCCCAGGCTGTCTGTCCACCCTCCCGTCCATGCCCCCAGGCTGTCTGTCCACCCTCCCGTCCATGCCCCCAGGCTGTCTGTCCACCCTCCCGTCCATGCCCCCAGGCTGTCTGTCCACCCTCCCGTCCATGCCCCCAGGCTGTCTGTCCACCCTCCCGTCCATGCCCCCAGGCTGTCTGTCCACCCTCCCGTCCATGCCCCCAGGCTATCTGTCCACCCTCCCGTCCATGCCCCCAGGCTGTCTGTCCACCCTCCCGTCCATGCCCCCAGGCTGTCTGTCCACCCTCCCGTCCATGCCCCCAGGCTGTCTGTCCACCCTCCCGTCCATGCCCCCAGGCTGTCTGTCTACCCTCCTGTCCACTTCTTGTCTGTCCCCAACACCCCTTCCACAGCTGGTGTGGTGCTTTAAACACACAGCTCTGCTAGTTTGTTCTGAAAATGTCCACTTGTGCCTGTTTCTGTGATTTTGGGTGTGTTTTCTGCTTTTTGTGTCCTGTCTGCATGTGTGGGGTCTGAGCTCCTGGTGGCTGTCAGGGCACTGAGGGAGCCAGCCCTGACCCTGCTCTCCCACTGCAGCCAACACAGGCCTTCGTGGTGAAGCCAGGTGTGTACGTGTCGGGGACATCCCCTGAGAGCATGCGCAGCCTCCTGTCAGAGGTGGCCGCGTGCGGGACCTACTATGTACGCCTGAGCCGCTTCTCTCTGCAGCCAGTGCTGGACGCCACGTGCAGCAAAGGCCTCGTGTTTCAGGTATGCTGCCCTCCCATCGGCATGACACACAGAGGGTGGAGTTGTAGGACAGAGGGATACGGGGGCAGGGGCTGTGCAAACCAAGCCCCCAGCAGATGGAGCATGGCGAGGGGAAGGTTAGGGGATCAAGTGCTGGGCTCCTGTGTGTCCTTCCAGCCCTGGCACACCCCTGCTGGGCGTGGGGGGTGCGCGATGAGATTGGACCCTCAAGGAGAACTGGTTGGAGTGGGGCTGGGGCGTGGCTGTGCCCGGGTGGTCTACGGCCACCGGGGCGAGGGGCAGGGGGCAGGACCGGACAGGAACAGCTAGGTCTTGGTGGTGGGTGGACTCACCCTGAGGGGCTTTGCCACCCCAGTGCCCCAGCATCTCCTAGAGCTGGTACCTGCCAGCAGAGCCTGGCTGCCCTCCAGAATTCCCACCCTAAATCCCAGTGTCCCTGGGGACTGGCCCTCTGCGCTGGGGTCAGGAGATGCCTTAGGCCTCCTGCTAAAGGGCAGGACGTCTGGACCTGACCGTGGAGAACAGAACCTCAGAGTTGAGGACAGAACCCAGTCCCTTTCACCCCAGCTGGGCAGGGGTCGCCCTCCTCTCAGACCCTCGCCCACAGGCCTTCACTAGCGGTGTGAGGCGGTACCTGCAGTACTACCGGGCCTGTGTGCTCTCCACCCCGCCCACCCTCAGCCTGCTGGCCATTGGTTTTCTCTTCAAGAAGCTTGGCCGGCAGCTCAGGTGAGGCCCGCTGGTCCCTGGGCTGGAAGGCAAGGGGGCAGGAGGTGTGTGTGTGGGGGCAGGAGGTGTAGGGGCTCCCACCTGGGGGTGAGGTCGAGGACTCCTACTGCACAGGAGGGAGGTGCTGCCGTGGGGTCAGGGTGATACAGGTGTGATGTGTGGAGCAGGTGGCGGGCAGCAGGTAGCGGCAGCTCAGCCCTGGGAGACCCCGGGCGCCTGCTCAGCGGCCTGAACCTGCCCTTTGGGTCCAGGTACCTGGCCGAGCTCTGTGGTGTCGGCACCGGGCTCCCGGGGACTGGTGGCGGAGGGCCCAGGACTGCGTTCCCAACTGTGAGTGTGCTGCTACGAAGCAGGTGGCTCCCCTCATTGAGCGCCTCCGCACAGGGCACGTGGCTCCCGGGAGGAGGGGTTAGGGGTGGGGAATAGGAGGTGGAGGGGCCCCGGGAGGAGGGGCTGGGGGTGCCCCTGTTGGTGCCCTGCTGAGCTGAGCAGCACCAGCTCAGGGAGTGTGCGCTCAGCTTGCTGTTGGTGTCTGCAGGGCGTGAAGCTACTCTCATACCTGTACCAAGAGGCCCTGGACAACTGCAGCAACGAGCACTACCCGGTCCTGCTGTCCCTGCTCAAGACCAGCTGTGAGCCCTACACGCGGTGAGACTGGGGGCAGGGCTGGGCGAGGCAATAGGGTGGGGCCAGATGGGGCCCTGGGTAGGGGGCCCAGCAGAGGTGGCTGGCCTCCCGGGGAAGATGCAGCCTCCTTTTCCTTTTTCTAACTGGACCCTTGCTGTGAACCTCTAAGCAAGGGGAAGAGAGGCTCGGTTTCCACTGTGTGTTGGAATTAGCAAAAACCAGGACACAAACCCGTTGCCATCGAGTGGATTCTGACTCATAGCAACTGTGTAGGACAGAGTAGAACCACCCCTTAGAGTTTCCAAGAAGCGGCTGGTGGATTCAAACTGCTGACCTTTTGGTTAGCAGCCGTACCTCTTAACCACTGCACCACCAGGGCTCCTCCTGGAATTAGCAAGGTGGGGATTTTTTTCTTTGCCTGCTTTGTTTTATGAAGACTAACACCCAAGCAGAGATGCCGACTGGTTGCTCTCCAGGGGAGATATCCCAGTGGGTCTGCCCCAGGCTCCCTCATGTCTCTCACCTCTCATTCATGCAGTGTTTCCCTGGGCATGGGGGTGGCGGCCCGCGGCCTCTGGGTACTGGTGTCGCTGGGATGAGCTCACTTTGTCTTTAAATACTTCCAGTGAGAAACCAACAGACTTCTCTTTTCTTATTTTAGAGCGAGCTGCTTTCAGTAAGTCAGACTTGAGCTTGAGAACTGCTGGGGCCAAGGCAAGCCAGGGTGGCTGGTCCCTGTTGACTCACGTAGTCAGATATTTTGAGGGGTCAGGAGCGGGCAGCGTGTGCTGACAAGAGGGGAGCCAGGGCAGCCATGGGCACGGGTGGGTGCGTGCAGCCGAGTACCTGCCCACTGCCTGCCCGCAGGTTTATCCACGACTGGGTGTACAGCGGGCTCTTCCGGGACGTCTACGGCGAGTTCATGATCCAGGTGAACCACGACTACCTCAGTTTCAGAGGTGGGTGTGCAGCTGCTGCTGGGGGGAGCCCCCAACCTGTGGACCTAGGCTTAGGGCCCACCACCCACGTGTGCCACCCATTTGTCCCGTGCTAGATAAGTTTTACTGGACCCACGGCTATGTGCTGATTTCTGAAGAAGTGGAGGACTGTGTCCCTGTGTTCTTAAGGCACATTGCCAATGATGTGTATGTCTGTGGGAAGACCATCAACCTGCTGAAGCTCTGCTGCCCCCAGGTAGGGGCCAGTGCTGGCTGTCAGTACGTGTGTGTGCCTGCATGTGCGTAAGCACGTGTGTGCATGTTTGTAAGAGTGCGTGTGCACGTGTGCGCCTGAGTGCGTTAGCATGCATGTACACGAGTGTGCGTAAACGTGTGGGTGTGGTGCATGTGTGTGAGTGCATACACGTACGTGTGTGTATTTGTAAGAATGTGTGTGCACGTGTGTGCCTGAGTGCGTGTGTTAGCATGCATGTACACGAGTGTGTGTAAACGTGTGGGCATGGCTCAGGTGTGTGAGTGCATACATGTACGTGTGTGTATTTGTAAGAATGCGTGCACGTTCGTGTGTGTGCATGAACGTGCATGTGTGCAAATGCACGTGGTCCATGCACGTGTGCGTCTGTGTGTGCAGGTGTGTGTGTGCACGTGGGCGCATGGGTGTGTGTGTATGGGCATGTGTGCCCCTCTCCCCAGCTGTGGAACTTGAGTGTAGGTGTGCGAAGGGGGTACCGTGTGTGCTGGCCGTGTGTGGTCAAGGGTGACGTGGCCCCCCAGCTTCTTACTATGAGGCTGCAGCAAGCACTGGCCAGCAGCCTCCTCTCTGCGGTCCGGGGTGGGCGGGCGGTGGCCTTTTCTCTGTGGTCGGGAAGGGCGGCAGCAGTGCTGCGTATGTGCTGCATTTGCTCAGGATGCATGGGTGGCCTCCCACCATGGAGTGCTGGGGTGTAGAGACCTGCGGGCATCGAGCCCAAGAGAGTCCTGCGTCTTGGACAGTGTGTGTCCCTCAGCCCCCAGCCATCTGCCTGAGGCTCACTAGGCTCTTGTCCTGGCAGCATTACCTGTGCTGGTCTGATGTCCCCGTTCCTCGGATCTCAGTGATCTTCTCCCTGGAGGAGCTGAAGGAGATTGAGAAGGACTGTGCCGTGTATGTGGGGCGGATGGAAAGGGTGGCACGCTACAGCTCAGTCAGCAAGGAGGAGAAGGTGATGGTGCAGATGCGGGGTGTCTGGGGTTGGGGCTTCTCCTCAGGTGTGGGCTCTGCCAGCATGGACGGGACCCTGAGTCCTGGCCAAGCAGGTGGCTGTGCAAACCCTCCTCATGCTCAGAAGGGATGGGTAGGAAAGATGGGGTGGGGGGGCAGGGTGTGCAGAACCACAGGGTGGGCGTGGGGGGCAGGGCTGGCAGTGTACCCTGTGTGTTTGGGTCAGGGGTCTGGTGGTGAGTCAACAACTGAAAACCCTGGGAAGTACCTGTGGCTGAGGGGTCCGCATGAGCGGACCTGAGAGGCCCACACCGAGGGGGGTAGACTGGGGGTGGGGGGACTAGTCTGTCCCTGTTTCCTGAGCTAGCCTTCCAGTCTCTGGGGGGCCCCATGCCCCTGCGCCCCTTCCTCCTCCTCCACCCCCCACCGCCCCTCTCTCCCCATCACCCTATGCCCTGTCCCCCCGAGGAACACG
The DNA here is from genome assembly GCA_030035585.1 of Dugong dugon. Taxonomy (NCBI): domain Eukaryota; kingdom Metazoa; phylum Chordata; class Mammalia; order Sirenia; family Dugongidae; genus Dugong; species Dugong dugon. The sequence goes on from CM057465.1 coordinate 268,467, forward strand.
CTCGCGGGCCTGTCCACTTCCATGCTGTACCAGAGTGTGATTTCAGCAGCTCCCAAGAGACACAGCCCCTCACTGCCCAGACAGAGGCCGTGGTGCCTAGGGCCATGTGCCCCTCATGTCTGCCCTCAGGGCCCGCTGAGCTGGTGTCTCCTGGAGGAAACGGCCTCGGGCACCCATCCTTTCTGCCCTCTCTGTGTCCAAGCAGGGTGTCCCAGGTGGGGACGGAGTTGGGGTGGTGGTTTACTGATGATGTCTTTTTCAGGAACTACGTGTGGAAATCGCAAAACAAGAGTTGATCGTCCACGCCCGAGAGGCAGCGTCCAGGGTTCTGAGCGCCCTGAGTGGTAAGCTTGCCTCAGCTATTCCCCCTGCAGCCGGGGCTCTGCCTCGGGGGCATCCTGCAGCTGAGCCCCTCTCCCCACTGCAGACCAGCAGGTGTCCGAGCGTGCGGCCTTGGATGCCCGGAAGCGAGAACAGTTTCAGAGGCTGAAAGAACAGTTTGTGCGAGACCAGGAGGTGGGTGGGCCCAGTGGCGTCAGCGGCCCCAGACTGACGTGTGGTGTCTCAGGGGCCTGGGTCACACGTGCCGTGTGTGTTGTGCAGCGGCGCCTGGTGGCTAGACAGGAAGAGGCCAACAACGACTTTAGCTATGCCTGCGAGCTCCACGAGAGGGAGAAACGGCTGCAGGCCTTGGAGGAGGAGCTGGAGCGGAGGACAAGGTAGGCACTGCATCAGGGTGAGGGTGGTGGGGGATCTGGAGGGCGAGGGCAGTGGGGGTCCTGCTGGACGAGGGCGGTGGGGGCCCTGCTGGGCGAGGGCAGTGGGAGATCTGGAGGGTGAGGGCAGTGGGGGCCCTGCAGGGCGAGGGCTGTGGGGGATCTGCTGGGCGAGGGCGGTGGGGGATCTGCAGGGCGAGGGCGGTGGGGGCCCTGCTGGGCGAGGGCGGTGGGGGATCTGCAGGGCGAGGGCGGTGGGGGCCCCACATCACTTCCATCTTAGTGATGGCTTTATTTGATTCTTTTACTTTTTATTCTGGAGGTTTCCAGGCGTACATAAAACGGCTAGTGTACTGAGCCCAGAAGTACCTGCCACGGGGGTCAGTGGTCGTGAACAGTTTTTGCCACATTCACGTGTTCTCAGTTGTCTTCAGAATGCCTTTATGTAGTTGGTTTGTGTGAATTCAGATCCAAGCAAGGTCCCCACCTGGTGTTGGGGTGTACCTCTTTGTCTCTTCTAACGTTAAGTGGTTCCTGTTCTCTTATTTATTGTTAAGCCTGTAGTTGACAGAGGTGGGCTGTCTGGCACAGTGTCCAGGGTGCTGAGCACTCTGCTTCCTTGTCTCATCCGCCTGTCCCCCTCTCCCTGTGTTTCCTATAAACTGGGCATTAGAGCTGGAGTCTGCCAGGCCCAGGTTCACACTTTGTTTTGTTTGTTTATCTATTATTGTGGTAAAATACACTATCTAAGTCAGCTAGTGCTGCTGTAACAGAAATACCACAAGTGGACGGTTTAACAAACGGGAATTTATTTTCTTGCAGTTTAGGAGGCTAGAAGTTGGAATTCAGGGAACTGGCTCTAGTAGAAGGCTCTCCCTTTGTTTGCTCTGGGGGAACGTCCTTGTCTCTTTTCAGCTTCTATTCTTGCCTTCCTTGGTGATTACGTGTCACGTATCTTCCTCTCTGTTTGTGCTTGCTTGTTTAATCTGCTCTTTTACGTCTCAGAAGAGAAGAAAACCCGTTCCCAGATGGGGCTGTAACCACAGTGCATTGTTGTTGTTGTTGTTGTTAGGGGCCGTGGAGTCAGTTCTGACTCATAGCGACCCACATAGAACGAGACACTGCCCAGGCCTGTGCCCTCCTCACAATCATTGTTATGTTTGAGCCATTGTTGCAGCCCCTGTGTCGATCCATCTCCTTGAGGGTCTCCCTCTTTTTCGCTGACCCTCTACTTTACCAAGCATGATGTCCTTCTCCAGGGACTGGTCCCTCCTGACGACATGTTCAAAGTATGTGAGATGTAGTCTCGCCATCCTTGTTTCTGAGGAACATTCTGGCTGTACTTCTTCCAAGACAGATTTGTTCGTTCTTCTGGCAGTCCGTGAGATAGTCAATACTCTTTGCCAATGCCATATTTTAAAGGCATTAATTCTTCTTGGGTCTTATTCATTGTCCAGCTTTTGCATGCATGTGAGGCAATTGAAAACACCATGGCTTGGGTCAGGCGCACCTTGGTCTGCAAGGTGACATCTTTGCTTTTTAACACTTTAAAGAGATCTTTTGCGGCAGATTTGCCCAATGCAAGGCGTCTTTTGATTTTCTGATTGCTGCTTCCAAGGGCATTGATTGTGGATCCAAGTAAAACGAAATCCTTGACGACTTCGCTGTTTTCTCTGTTTGTCATGATGTTGCTTATGGTCCAGTTGCAGTTTGGAGCTCCAGAATTCTGTTTGGTTCCTTGTTATAATTTATGTCTTTTCACTGATACTCTCACTTTGTTCATGCATTTGTTTTCCTAATTTCCTTTAGTTCTTTGTTCATTGTTTTAACTCTTTCAGCATATTTAAGACAGTGGATTTAATGTCTTTGACTAGTAATCCCAATGTCTTGGCTTCCTCACAGATGACTTTTATCAAATTTCTTTTCTCCTGTGCATGGGCCATAGTTCCCTGCTTCTTTGTAGGCTTTGTAATTTTTTAAATTTTATTTATTTATTTTTTTATTGTATTTCAGGTGAAGGCTTACAGAACAAATAATTTCTCATGAAACAGTAGTACATATATTGTTTTATGACATTGGTTAACAACCCCACAACATGTCAACCCTCTAACTTCTCAACCTTTTTTTTTGGTGAAAATACACATAGCCAAAGATACACGACTTCAAAAATTTCTATATGCATAGTTCAGTGACATTGACTATGCTTTTCCAATTGTGCTGCTATTCTCACTTTAGATGGAGGCTTACAGAACAAAATAGTTTCTCATTTAACAGTTACTACACATGTTGCCCTATGACATTCGTTAACAATTTCACAAGACATCAACAATATGCTTGCTCAACCTTGGGTTCCCTATAGGCTTTGTAATTTTTTTTGAGAACTGGACATTCTGGGTATTATAACGTGGTAGGTTTGGAAAGCTGATTCTCCCACTCCTCAGGGGTTGCTGCTGTTACTTAATGAAGGCTTCAGTCACCTTTTTTTAATGATTTTTCCAAAGTATTTTCAGAGTATGTATTCTACCTGTGTGTGGTGACTGAAGGTTCTGTTCCATTATCTCTGCAGTCAGCCAGTGTCCTGACAGATTTCACAAACAAAGCCCACGCTGGCTCTTTAAGCTGCCACCACAAGAGGGCCCTGCTGTAGGGGGGCTGAGACCGTGGCAGGTGTCCAGACCAACCCAAGTGTGCAACCTAAATCCTCAGAGAACAAAGCCCCACTGCCCGCCCAGCGGTGGCCATCCCCACCACTGTGGCAGGGCTGAGGAATGAGACGTACTGGTTGGGGTGTGTGGCTTGCCGGGAAAGATCAGCAGGCTGTCCTTCTGTCAAGCACTCCCCTGGTTGCTTTGTGTCAGATTAGGTTCCAGAGTTCCAGAATGGCTGGTCCTATTGCTCTTTGGAGTTCACTTGTGGTGGCAGGGGAGGGGCTGGCTCAGGGCTCCCCCTCCGACTTCCTCGAGCCTCGTTCTAGGTTCAGCATTTGGACGTGAGCCCATCATGAGGGCAGGCACTTCCTGCTCACTGGGAGGCTCAGAGCAGCACTGGAGGCTGTTGGGTGTTTGTGTGTGGGTAGATGTGAGCCCCCACTTACGTGCTGTGGAGAGAGCACGGAGAGGAGCACTAACTGGCCTTTGTGGCCCAGGTGGCTTCACAGAGCCCAGGTGTGAAGGCAGTTTCCTGCTGGCAAGGGCGTCTGAGTAACGGGGGTAGTGTGCCAGGCTAGCTTTGAATGAGGCAAGTGAAAGGGTTCCGCTCGCTGTGCTCCTTGCACGCCTGTGTGCTCCCCACCTGCAGACAGGAAGAGGCCCCGCTTCCTGGAGGGCCTGCGCACGCTCAGCCGCCACGACCCTCCTGGCCCAGGGTATGGACCACTCATTCTGGTGTAGGCCGGTGCCTGCTTCTGCCACCGGGCCTCTTCTTGCCAGCAGAGGGACTGCAGGCTGGCCATCAGGGAGGCTCCTGCTGGGCATGGGTCTCAGGCACCTGCTGCAGTGGGCGGAGGTGGTGATGTGAGCCCCAATCGTGGTGAGGCCCCAGTGTGGTGAGCCCTGAGTGTGGTGAGCCCCGAGTGTGGCCAGGCCCCAGTGTGGCCAGGCCCGAGCATGGTGAGCCCCGAGCGTGGCAAGTCCCCGGCATGGCGAGCCCCCCAGAGTGGCGAGCCCCCCAGTGTGGTGAGCCCCCCAGTGTGGCGAGGCCAGTGGAATGACAAGTGACTGTGTTCTCGGGCCCAGGCAGGCGCTGGTCAAGCACTACAGCCGGCTGTCGGCGGAGGCGGCGCTCCGGGAGCAGAAGTCTCTGTGGAGACTACAAAGGCGCAGGCTGGGCGAGGCGCGGCGCCGCTTCCTCCTGGCGGACCAGACCCACCTGCAGGTATCTGCCCGGGTGGCGGTGCTGATTGCAGTGGGCCCTGGGGGTGGGTGGCAGTTTCCTTGGCTTCTCAGAAATACCTTGTGGCTGTTGTGCTGGGTGGATGAAGAGGGTAGGTGTGCCGTGCTTGCTGAGCGCTTGCCGGGTGCTCGGGCTCCATGTTGATTCCTGCGGCATCTGAGGCCAGTGCTGAGCAGGGCGAGGATGGGTGGGGTGGGCCCCAGTTCTGCCTGTGTGGGCTCCCCCATGGGCACTATCTCCCGGCCTGCTGGCTTTGATTCCAGGAGCTGCTGAAGGACATGTCTGAGGGGGTGTGCTCGCAGGTGCTGGATGAGCTCCCGTGTGCTGAGCGCTTGCCTGGGACAGGGGTGGTACTTCCTCAGGTGAGGGGTTGGTGGGAGAGGCTCCTGATGGGTCTAGGGGCCTTGGCCTCCTTGTCTCCAAGGTGCCTGAAGTTTGGCAGCCACCAGGCATGCACCACCCCAGGGGTGTGGGCAAGTGCCGGGCCTGCTGTCCCACAGAGCTCATCACCTGGGGGTGGGGGTTACCTGCTGTCCCTCAGAGCTCGTCACCTGTGGGTGGGGGTTACCTGCTGTCCCTCAGAGCTCATCACCTGGCGGTGGGGGTTACCTGCTGTCCCTCAGAGCTTGTCACTTGGGGGTGGGGGTTAGATAACCGGGTGGAGAAGGTGAGACAAGACTCTGTCCCGTGTGTACTTGTGTTCCAGGCCCCGTCCCCAGATGTGGAGCCCCCAGCTGGAGGCCAAGGCCGTGATCCCTCACCTGCAGAAGAGCATGGGGTTGTCCCAACACCCTGGCCCCGGGGGTCTCCTGCAGTGGGGGCCGAACCTTTCTCTGCTGACCTCAGCATGCAAGACTTCCTGCCCACAGGCCTGGGGGTGGAGCAGCCTGCAGAGCCCAGTGTAGCCTGTGTTCCAGGGGGGGCTCCTCTCTTGGGGGAAGCCCATGTTTTGGGTGAGGCCCCTTTCCCAGGGGAGGCCCCTCTGCTGGAGCAGGCGCTGTGGACCATCAGCTCAGACCTGCCTTCCCTGACTCCAGAGGAGGTGCCCGCAGCAGCCGGCACACAGCCCCCCCAGGTGCAAGAGTACGATTTTAGTACCATCCTGAGGCCGGCTGCCGCTGCCTTGGCCCGTCCGGAATCCCTCCAAGCTGCAGAGGGTGACTCAGGCAGTGAGGGGCCACAGCTGCGATGGCACACTCAGACGAAGCTGGATGCCTGGGTCCCTGAAGTGCTGGCGGCTCTGCCTCACCCACCCTCACCCAAGCCTGGGCCTGCCAATGAAGGGAGCACTGGGCCCCAGGATCAGCTTCTTAGGCACGTGTCTGAAGGCAGCGTTCCCTCAGTGGGTCATGCTTCTGAAACAGCTCCCTCCCGGCCACGGTGGAGCATCCACAGCCACGTGTCAGATGCTAACATCAAGACTGGGGAGAATGTCTCGGATGTAGCCCCCTCCCAGCCACGGTGGAGTATCCACGGCCGTGTGTCTGATGCCAGTGTCAGGATTGGGGAGAATGTCTCAGACGTGGCTCCCTCCCAGCCACGATGGAGCATCCACGGCCATGTGTCTGATGCCAGTGTCCGGACTGGGGAGAACGCCTCGAACACGGCCCCCTCCCGGCCACGGTGGAGGGTTCACGGCCACGTGTCTGATGCCAACATCAGGGTTGGGGAGAACGTCTCGGATGTAGCCCCCTCCCGGCCACGGTGGAGTGTTCATGGTCACGTGTCTGATGCCAACATCAGGGTTGGGGAGAATGTCTCTGACGTGGTCCCCTCCCGGCCACGGTGGAGCATCCATGGCCACGTGTCTGATGCCAACATCTTGGTTGGGGAGAATGTCTCTGACGTGGTCCCCTCCCGGCCACGGTGGAGCATCCATGGCCACATGTCTGATGCCAACATCTTGGTTGGGGAGAATGTCTCTGACGTGGTCCTCTCCCGGCCACAGTGGAGCGTCCATGGCCACATGTCTGATGCTAGCATCAAGTTTGGGGAGAACGTCTTGGACGCAGCCCCGTCCCGCCCACGGGGGAGTGTCCACACCTCCCAGCCCCACACGATGCTGGGTGTGCTCTTGGAGGAAGCAGAGCCTGAGACGTCCGGGCCCCACCTGAGCCCTTCTGGCCACATGGTCCAGTCAGACCTGGGAGCACAGAGCCCTTCTTCGGAACGTGAGCCACATCCACCCGCAGAGACACCAGGGCCCTCAGGCCCCTCCCTGGCTCCGGTGGCCACCTTGGGCAGTGCAGAGGAGGGTGGCCTCCGGGCTGAGCCCTGTGCTGCGACCAGGCCTGGCGTCCCTGAGGAGCAGGGTACTGAGGGTGAGCCAGGTCAGAGGGGTGGTCACAGGCTGAGGCCATGTTCCTTGTGGGGTCTGCTGGCCCCGGATGGGCAGGGTGGGAGGAGGGCAAGTGAAGCTGCCTCTTGGCCCACATCTGCCAGCCTGGCTGAGCAAGTGTGTGGCCCTGATGCCCCCTCCCTGCCCCATTGTGCCTGATCAGGCCCCAGGAGCAGTGGCAATAGCAGCACCCCCTCTCCAGGTCGGCTCTCAAGTCCACAGGTGAGGGCAGGTGCAGCTGTGGGTGGGAGCACGCTGGGCTGGCTCCCCACCTAGCCTCTAGGGTCAGTGGGTGTGATAGGTCGCGTGGCCGCATGGTAGGTGGTGGTCTCAGGTTGGCTTCCCTTTAGGCAGGTGAGGCTGCCCAGGGTAGCCCAGGACCTGGTGAGGGCAGGGAGGAAGAGGCCTACCTGGAGAGCCTGGCAGCACGGTACCACCTGGAACAGTACCCCGACAGCTACCAGGCCATGTGTGAGTGGACCTGCTGGGCTGCACGGGGGGGGCTGGGGTGTCCCCAGAGAGGCCTAGGTGTCCCTAGGGGGGCTGGTGTGTCCCCAGAGGGCCCAGGTGTCCCTAGTGAGGCCTAGGCGTCCCCTGCGGACCCAGGTGTCCCCAGAGAGGCCTAGGTGTTCCTCGGGGGGCTGGTGTGTCCCCAGAGGGCCCAGGTGTCCCTAGTGAGGCCTAGGCATCCCCCGAGGACCCAGGTGTCCCTAGAGAGGCCTAGGTGTCCCCCAAGGACCCAGGTGTCCCCAGAGAGGCCTAGGTGTCCCTCGGGGGGCTGGTGTGTCCCCCAAGGGCCCAGGTGTCCCCAGAGGGGCTGGGGTGTCCCAAGGGCCCAGGTGTCCCTAGGGGGGCTGGTGTGTCCCCCGAGGGCCAGCACTATCTATTCTTGCAGCAGAGCCTCCGGCCGCCCACCTCCTGCCCCATGTGCTGCCTCGCTCCTCCTCCTTCCCCGCGGACCCTCAGGCCCAGCCTGGCACAGATGAGACTGCAGTGCAGCTGAGCGAACTGCTGACCCTGCCCGTCCTCCTTAAGCACTCCATCTCTGCCCCGCTGGCCGCCCAGTGAGTGCCCCTGCCCCGTCCCCTGCCCTCCACAGTCCACATCTGACTGCAGCCCCCCCCACCCCCCCCCCCCCCAGTGTCTCCCTGGTGAACAAGGCCGCTGTGGACTACTTCTTCGTGGAGCTCCACCTGGAGACGCACCTGGAGGCCCTGCGGCACTTTGTGCTGATGGAGGATGGCGAGTTCGCCCAGTCCCTCAGCGACCTACTCTTTGAGAAGGTGACACCCTCGTGCCGCTGGGTCTGGAGGCGAGGTCAGGGGCACAGGGAGCAGCCTGAGCCAGGCCTGGGGGGGGCCTGGGGCACAGGGAGCAGCCCTGAACCAGGCCTGGGGAACCTGGGGCACAGGGAGCAGCCTGAGCCAGGCCTGGGGATCCTGGGACGCAGGGCCTGGGGCACAGGGAGTAGCCTGAGCCAGGCCTGGGGGGCGCCTGGGGCGCAGGGAGCAGCAGCCCTGAGCCAGGCCTGGGGATCCTGGGACGCAGGGCCTGGGGCACAGGTGCAGCCCCGAGTGGCATGTTTGGGGCCATCCTGCATGCCACCGTCTCTGCAGCTGGGGTCGGGGCAGACGCCCGGGGAACTCCTCAGCCCGCTGGCCCTGGGCTCTGTGCTGAGCAAGGCCCTGCAGTACAGCCTCCACGGGGACAGCCCCCTCGCCGCCAACCTCTCCTTCGCCCTCAAGTTCCTGCCTGAGGTGTTCAGCCCCAACACCCCCGATGTGCTGAGCTGTCTGGAGCTCAGGTACAAGGTCAGCGCTCGGCCTGCTGCGGCAGGGGTGGCGGGTGGCGGGTGGCGAGGCGGCGAGGCGGCGGGGCTGAGCCACTGCCCCTGCAGGTCGACTGGCCCCTCAACATAGTCATCACCGAGAGCTGCCTGAACAGGTACGGCCGCATCTTCTCCTTCCTGCTGCAGCTGAAGCTCCTGACGTGGACGCTGAAGGACGTCTACAGCCACTTCAAGCGCACAGGTGGGCCCCCGGGTCCCTGACTTGGGTTCCCTTTCCACTCACCCCACTTCCTCCTGTCCCTCGCTCACCCCACCATCCCCCCCAGCACTGGTGAGCCAGGCGGCGGGCTCCGTGCAGTTCCGCCAGCTGCAGCTGTTCAAGCACGAAATGCAGCACTTCGTGAAGGTCATCCAGGGCTACATCGCCAACCAGATCTTGCATGTCACATGGTGTGAGTTCAGGAACAAACTGGCCACCGTGAGCACCCTGGAGGAGGTCCAGCGGGCCCATGCCGAGTATCTCAACAAAGCTGTCTTCCGGTGAGGCTGTGGGCACTCTGGGACACCCATGGGTACATCCACAGGACACCCTGGGACACCCGTGGGGACACCCACAGGGTACCACCCAGGCCTACGATGGGCAGCAGGGCCAGGTCACAGAGTGCAGGTGGGGGCAAGGGCACCCCCAGCCGGCCCACGAGTGCCACTCCCCTCCCACAGGGGCCTGCTGACAGAGAAGGCGGCACCTGTCATGAACGTCATCCACAGCATCTTCAGCCTGGTCCTCAAGTTCCGCAGCCAGCTCATCTCCCAGGCCTGGGGCCCCGCCACCTGCCCCCGGGGTGCTGAGCACCCCAACTTTGCCCTCATGCAACAGTCTTACAACACCTTCAAGTACTACTCCCACTTCCTCTTCAAAGGTGAGGCCCTGGCACCCGGATAGGCCCCACTGCGGGGGGTGTCTGTTCCCTGTGCTTGGCCGTGCCCACTGACCACCCAGCCCCACAGTGGTGACAAAGTTGGTGAACCGTGGCTACCAGCCCCACCTGGAGGACTTCTTGCTGCGCATCAACTTCAACAACTACTACCAGAACGCCTGACGGCCGGCTCGTCCTCGCCGCGCGGGAGGCAAAGATCACCTAGAAACCCTGAGGACACTGCAGGTTTATTGGGCCTGGGGGCTGGGCTTGTTTGCAGGGGCTTGTTCCTGCCCCTGTGACCGGGCCAGCTCGTCCACCAGAAGCCAGTGTGGCGCTGGTCACTTGTACAGGAGTGAGGTGGGAGCTTCCACGTTCCCCCTGGGGCTGTTTATCCATCCCCCAGGAACATGGAGCGGGCAGCATGGGGCTGGGCATGCTGTGAAGTCGGCATCAGACAGAGACGGGTCAGGCCTGACTGGACGTCTCTGTCGCCATGGAGAGACGGCGTCTCGGGACACGGCAGCACGGGTGCCAAGGGCTCGGGCTGTGCCCGAGGTATTACGAGGATCATGTCACACACAGCTCAGCTGCCCAGGGCGGGGGCCTGCTGCTGTAGGAGTATTGCGGGCCGACTGTGTCTGCGGCCTCCCCGGCTCCCGCAGGCTCCTCCTCCTGGCAGTAAGGGGCCTCCAGCAGCTTCAGCACCCGCCGGACCTGCAGGGCAGCAGGAGTGAGGGCTGCCCATGGCCCAGGCCAAGCACATCCCCCCGCCCCCAGCAGGAACTGGGTGGGCCACACCCCACTCACCTCTGAGAAGTCCCCATTCTCCGCAGCCTCAATGGCGGTCTGGGCGATGTAGTTCCGCAGCACGTACTTAGGGTTGGTGGCCTGCATGACCCGCACGTGCTCTGCCCGCCAGGCCTCGGTGTCCCCAACACCTTCTGCGTCCTTCGCCAGGCGTGCACTGGACCACGGCAGGCTTGTTAGGTGCAGCTGGCGCCCTCGCCTGTGCCCCTCCCAGGCACCCAAGGCAGGTGGTCTCACCTGTACTTCTGGAGCCACTGGGTCCAGAGGGTGCGGTTCCTGGCCTGCAGCTCGGCCGAGCTCAGCTGCTCCAGCTGTGAGTGCTGCTCTATGCGCTCCAGCTCGCGTGCCACACTGGCCTGACTGCCCACGAGCGCCAGCAGCTGCGGGTTCGACTGTGCCAGCATCAGCATCAGCGAGAGCTGCCTGCAGGGATGGGGCAGGAGCAGGGTCCCTCTCACCTTGGAGCAGCAGAGCCCCAGAGCCCCAGTGTGTGGAAGGTGGTGCAGGGTCACCTGGGCCCTGGAAAAGCCAAGGATGTAACACCATGGCGTCCTAGTGGAATACCGACATCCTTCTGGGGAATTCTGAGCAAGCCAGTAGGAAGGTTGCTGCTGCAGGAGCCACGGCCTGGACCCCCTCCTGGCCCAAGCCCCGGCCCACCCTCGCGCTCACCTCCCTGTGCTCCTCCAATAAACCCTTCTGTCTGGCCACTGCCTGCGGGTTTTTACTGAAAACCACAAGCAGGAGCACCATCCCTACCCATTCTTGAGCTTTGCAGCACCCTGTTTTCCCATCTGGGGGGAGGGGCCTAGCCAGGACGCGAAACACAGTCACTACTCAAGGGCTCAGAGACCACCATCCGCAGACGGTGCTATCACCTCCCAGCCCAACACCGCAGACACACGACCTGATCAACCCCCCCAGGTGCCCCCCACCCCACAATGCCCAGAACACCAGCTACACTCTCACATCTAACATTCCCACCCTAAAAGCTCCATTTCCAAACATTCCTCCCTTTCTGGAAACATCCTAACAAAGTGTAATGTGCGTCCTACCGGGGATCCATCTGGGGCTGCAGTGCACGCTTCAGCTCCTCCAAGGACGCACACTGCTCCAGGAGCTGGTCCAGGACGGCCGCCTGCTCCGGAGACAGGGGCCCCGCCACAAAGTCGCTCAGCAGGCGGAAGGTGTTGGTGAAATCGGCCCCTGTGGAGCAGCCTGTCAGCAGGGCGGACAGTCCTGGCCAGAGCCAGAGGGATGGACTGTCCCCAGCCAGCCTGACACCCCACCCCTCCCAGCCTGGCTGAGCCACTTGGTGCCTCACAGCCTCCAGCCTGCCCCCTGCGTCCGCAGAGGCACCAGTCGGCACTGGCCCGTCCTGTGGCCAGCTTCAGGGTGCTCAGGTGGGCATGCTGGCTCACCATGTCAGGCTCACCGGTCAGGTGCATGGTCTCCAGGAGCTGGGCCACCAGCGCTGGGTCCTCCTCCAGCTCCGTCCCCACGAGGCCGAGCTTCCCGCGCATCTTCTGCAGGTAGTGCCGCTGGAACTCGGCATCAAACTCCTCGGCCAGCACGGCCGTGCCCACCTCCAGGGGCAGTTCGGGCACCAGCGCCTCTGCCAGCCTCTGCAGATTCCACTTGCACACCTCAGGCTGCTTGCCGTACGCATAGCGCCCCCCGCTATCTGAGGCGTTGCACACGTGGTCAGGGTCGTACCTGTGACGGGCCCAAAGCTCCAGCCAGGCCTCTCCCTGCGCCACCCCTCCTCCCCACCCCCCCCAGCCCCTCCTGGCTCACCCACCTGTCCACCCTGGCCCCTTCAGTCCACCCTCCACACGGCAGCTGAGGGACCAGCCCCCATCGAGGACGCAGACTGGCTGAGGCGTCACACACAGGTGGCAGCGACACCTCGCGTCCCTTCCCCAGTCCCTCTCTGCAGCACTGTGGTCCCTCCCAGGGCGGAGGCCCCAGGTGGGCAGCGCCCCCCAGGAAGCACTGACCTGTCCAGGAAGCCGAAGGGCCCGTAGTCTATGGTGAGTCCCACGATGCTCATGTTATCGGTGTTGAGCACACCGTGGCAGAAGCCCACACACTGCCATTCGGCCACCAGCCGGGCCGTGCGCCGTGTCACCTGGGCAGGACAGTGCGGTGTCCCTGGGTGGCCGCTCCCCCTGCCTCCCACCCCAGGCCCTCGTGAGCCCAGCCTTCTGCCACCTCTCCCCCGGGAGTGGATGCATGGCCTGAGACATCCACGCTCTCAACCAACACTCAACCGGAGAGAACTTTCAAGAATACCTTAGAAAGAAAAAGTATTTCTGACCCACGCTGGGCTGCCAGCTTCTTTCCCCTGTCCAGCCTGCGTGGCAGGGTGCTGGGGCAGGTCCACGTGAGGCCCCAGCCCACCAGCCCTGGCTCCCACCCACGTTGCATCTTCCCAGATGGTCAGCAGCCCCGTCAGTGCACACACGGGGTGGGGGTGGGGCGGGACCTGGGACAGCATGTGCCCTGCTGTGCACCAGTGGGAGGGGCAGGGGCAGGGCTGTGCCCACCCACCTCCCGGAAGAAGGCAGTGTTCCTCCTCAGATGGTCGTCAGCGTGAGCCGCCTGGATCTCGGGGTAGAAGGAGCCGATCACGTAGTCGAGCATCTGGATGCGGATGTCATTCCTCCCGACGCTGGGGCCCTCGCGCCCCGTGAGTGCGTCTGCGGGCTTAAAAATCTCAAAAGACCCAAACCTAGAGGGGAGACCCAAGTTTTGACATGAAGACGTGGTCCAGCCCTATCCAGAGTCCCAACTACCAGAGCCCACAACCCCCAACAGAAGACGAGAAAGAACAGCAGTGATGTAACTCGTCTGCAGAGGACATATTTACAGACAAGAACTGCCCCCCATCACCTGCCCTGTGGGGAAGGGAAGGCAGCTTGCGGGAGGCGCCTAGTGACCAGCATCCTTTGACAGGGTGACGACCGGGGCCAGTTCAAGAAAAACACCAAGTCTTTGAGGCGTCAGCAGTGGTTCTCAACTTGGGGGCAGGGGATGCTACTGGCACCGAGTAGGTGGGGGCAGGGGTGCTGCTCAGCGGCCAAAGAGTGCACAGGACAGCCCCGCACAGACAATAATCTGGTCAGAGTGTTAATGGCGCCATGTGGAGATGCCACCGGGGTTGGAGCCATGAGGGTCTCCTAGGATGGACCAGAGTCTTGCCTGGGGCCCCCTGGCCACCCTGGAGGAGAGGAGCTGCCAGCCCAGTCCGCAGGAGGTAGGCTGGTGACCCTGTGCTGTGGGCGCCGGCGCCCAGAGGCGGCAGGCACACGTCTCACGTGGCTGGCACTCTGCCTGCTCTCTTGGCGTCTCACACTGACTCTGTCTCAGTGGTACAGATGGGTCAGTGACAGGCTGCTCTGGGACAGGCATGGCTCCCAGGAGCACCTGTGGCCGGGCGGCCGGGCATGGATGAAGCCCGAGCTGTGGTCTCAAGCATGCATGCCATCTGCATTTGTGGCTAGGGTGTGCCCCAGCTGCCCAAGCGCACGTTGTCTACGATGCAATGAAGCAAGCGCGCAGCCTGAGGAACCCCGTGTTACCTTATAAAAGTGGGAGCTATGCGCAACACAACCGTGCACTTTTCACGCTTTGGATTACCATCATAGAACACATCCCTCACGACCGTGGAGGCAGATGTGACACAGGCCCCGGCCCGTGTGGTGGGGACCCCCAGGTAGAACATGGCCTCACTGCACAGGAACTCACGGATGCTGGAGCGCAGGACCTTGCGGCCATCGGCCTGCCTGAAACCAGACGTGGGAGTGCCTGTCAGGCTGCGGCTGGGCAATGCTGTGATGCAGCCTCCGCACCCCAGCGACTGATGGATGGTGAACATCATGCAGTCGCCAGAGCACCAGGTGCACGTGACTCGAGCTCATCCCCTGCTGAGCACCCAACACCAGAGGCCGGGGTGGGGGCCAGCATGGAGGCCGGGCTGACGTCTGAACCGGGTCGCTTCAGACCCGCAGCCATCTGCACAAGCCCAGCCCACCTCCTCAGAAGGCACAGGAGATGCCCGTGTGCAGAAGGAAGGCTGAGAACAACATGTGGACGAGCACTCCCAGAGCTCCAAGGGCCGCAGCACATGTCTGCAGCACAAGCCGGGGCCCAGGACACGCAGACATGGCAGACACGGGAACACATGGCTGACGTGGACACGGCAGACATGCATGGTAGACACAAACATGGAGGACACGCAGACCTGGAGGACACATGGACACATGCACGTGACAGACATGTGGACACGGTTTCTCTAGAGTACAGTACAGCAGGAGGCAGGGGTTTCAGTTCACCCTGGACACGTGTGAATGGCTGTAGCTCTAACACGGAGTCTCTTGCTTTTGTAAACTAAAAAGAGCACAGTGTGAGGAGAGAAGACAGCTGAGCAGGAGGAAGCAGTGCCGGCCCAGAAGAACCTCCCCCTAAACCGACAGGCTGGACACAGGGTCCCTAGGGGCCCCACTGGAATCCAAGCAGACAGAGCGCGCCACGAGTTGGAGCCCATGAGCTGGGGGACAGCCTGGCCTTTGAGGCCCAGGCAGGGTGGAGCGCAGGGCAAGGCTGGTCTGTGAGGGTGGCGGTGTCACAGCGCACACCCAGGCAGGGAGGCACCTGCAGCCGTCTAGAAGGTTCTCTCATAACAAATACATGGGACGAGAACGTACGTGGAGTCCACCTCAGCCCGGCCTCCTTGGCTGTGGGAAGGGCCCAGGTGAAGCCAGTGCCCCAGGCACACCTGCCGCAGGGGGAGGAGGGCAGACCAGCTGATGGTGGTCATCCCGGGGCGGCTGCAGGGGCTCTGTGCGGTCACTACAGGGGCTGTGCTGGGATGTTGCCCTCTGCAGGCCAGCACGTCCAGGGGGACACATGAGCTCCTCCTGCTCCCTTCTCGCAGGGCCTGCGAGGCCAGCTGACCACTCTGCAAGGCTTGCCCTCCCTGCTCAGCTGTGGGAACGCCACCTGAGCCGGCTCAGCTTCACACCGCCACCGAGGGAGCCAGCACAGCTGAGCCAGCTAATCTGGAATCTGGTCAAACTGATCCTGAGAACAGAGCCCTCACCCAGAACAGACGCCAGAACCAAACCAGAACCTGGAGATTACAGAGCAGGGCCAGGGCCCCTGCCTCACAGCCTTCTGGACACTAGTCTCGTCTCCAGCCACTGCGGTCGAAGGACAACAGACAGAACCTACCACCCCTGGTAGATGGTTAAGAGACTTGGAAATGCTGCTGACGTTTCTTTCCAAGTCTGACTCTTGGAGGCTGGGATGTGCACGGGTGACAGGTGTGCATGGGGGCCCCGTGTAAACAGAAGGTGGGGCCTGGGGGACACAGTGACCTGAGAAGGCATGAGGCCCACTGGGGGCCCTGAGCAAGAAGCTCGCACCCCAGGACACACGCGTTCGGCCTGGAGAAGGGCAGGTGAGCCCTTTTTAAGGGAAAGTCTCCTAGATCTCAGGTCTGGGAACACAGACTTCAAGACTTGAGTCTTTGGCTGTGGATCACTCTCACAAGTTTGTCTTTATAACCCTCAAAAGCAGCTGAAATTATCCTCAAATTGAACCTATAAAATGTGAAAGTGCTTAGGAACCAGCATGCTCCAGGTTGAGAAGTGCTTACATCTCATTCCAAGGAACTGCCAACTCAGCACAGCTCCTGGAGGCCATGCTGGCAGCCAGGAGTGAGGGACTGACCAGGCGGGGTGAGGGGTTCCAGGGAAGGCTGGGCTCAGGGAGCTCCCGAGACTGGGGCATGAGGACGACCAGTTCTTCTGAGGACCTTGCTTGGGAGAGTGAGTGGGTGGTGGGGCAGGAATCTCAGGAGATGGAGCTGGCTTGCGGGGAGGAGGGGGACGGCATGGCATGATCATAAGAAGGTGTCAGGTGAGAGATGAGGGTGAGCTGAGGGAGCAGCCAGAGACGGGGACTTAGGGTTTCTTTGATCCTAAAATTCCAACTTAGGTATATTTTTTGGCTGTTCAACAATCAGAGTGTGGCTGTGTGAACCATCCTGTGGAAAAGAACAGAATGGACCCAGGAACTGTCTGACCCAGGACAGCGTGTGGCCCCAGGTCAGGCTGCCCACATCTGGACCCAGGCCCAGGCCCAGCTCCGGGCCACCAGCCCATCCCCAAACAGGAGTCAACACCATGGCCACTTCACTGCAGGTAGGTGGAGTGCCAGCGCTCAGAGGAAGCTTTAAGCTTCCTGTGAGGTCACCAGCCCTGGGGTCCCTACTCTGAGGTTGGGTGCACTCCTATCCTGAACCCACGGCCAGCACGGGTAAGCAGTGTCGCTTACACACTGAATCAGCAGACTGATTTCAAACTCCCTGAAATGTTTAGGAGAATCTTCTGGGCAGCTGCCAACGCTATGCTCCAACAGGTGGAATCAGACCCTCTGGCGGACAGAATGCCAGAGCATCTAGGCCACGCTCACTGGGGGCAGAGATCCCCTTCCAGGCCTGCAGGCCAGGGGCCTCAGGACCTTTCTTCCTTCCTCAGGGCTCAATGTGGATCACAGCCCTTGCAGAGGGGCCAGGACAGCCAGCGCAGAGGCTGGACACAGTTCCCCGGCACACTCAGTGTGGGTGGACGACCCAGTGCCTATCACACCTCCAGGCCCTGACCTCCTGCCCCCTTGCCCTGGCGACATCGACCTCGGTTGTGTTTTGTTGCCTTTACACGAGATGTCGAAGCTGCCACCTGCCACGTGCTACCGCCCAGACAAAACTTTTCTGGAGTCACGTCTCGCCTGTCTGCGCCTTGACTGGGGAGGAAAGCGCTGCGAGGGGCGGTCCCCGGGCCCCCCAGTCCTCCCACCCGGAGGCGGGCGCCTCGAGGGGCGGCCCCCAGGTCCTGGTCCGCGGGCGCACCTGGAGAAGGGCGTGAGGCCGGCCCCCTTGAGCTGCAGCTCCCAGCGCTCGCCGGCCGCCGGGCACACCTCGCCCAGGTACATGGCGGCGCCGTCGCCCAGCTGCCCGGCGAACTGGCCGAACTGGTGGCCGCAGTAGCAGTGCGCGGCCGGCTCGGCGCCGGGCAGCAGCGCGTTGCCGCTGAAGAAGAGCGCGGCCTCGGCCTCGCGGGCGGCGGCGGCGGCGGCGGCGTCGGCGGGCGGCGCGCGCAGCCCCAGCAGCGCCAGCGCGGGCTCCGACAGCGCCACGAGGCGCGGCTCCCGCAGGGGCGCGGGCCGCGCGCGGCTGAAGCAGGCCCCGGGCACCAGCCGCGGCGTAGAGGCGGCGTCCTCGGCGCCCGGCGGCGCCTCCACGGGCAGCGCGCGCAGCGCGCGGTTGTCGAAGCGCAGCCCCGCCAGCCAGTGCGGCGCCGGCTGCATGGCGGCAGCCAAGGCGGAGCAGGGCGCGCGGGGGCCGCGGCCGAGGGGCAGCGACCCGACGCGGGCGGCCGCGAGCACGGCCCGGAGCGCTGCCATCCGCCGCGCCCTTCGCCGGAAGCCCCGCCCACCGCCGGAAGCCCCGCCCACCGTCGCAAGCCCCGGCCCGCCCCCGCCTAATCGCCGAAGGGGGGGGCGGTGTCCGCGACCTCACCCCCTCCGACCACGCCCACGGGAGCCTGGTTTCGATTGGTTGCCCCGCCCGTCTGTCCGCTGCAGCCGGTCCCGCCTCTGCCCGCGGCTTCTCGGCGCAGAGCCAGAGGCTGCGCCTGGGCCGCTGGGGGGAGATAGCTGAGGGCCGCTGGGGAGAATGACCGCCGCTCAGGGTCTCCGCTGCAGGAGCGGCCCCAAGTGACAGCCGTGTGAATGACCAGCAGGTCCCTGAAG
Source organism: Dugong dugon (assembly GCA_030035585.1). Classification (NCBI taxonomy): domain Eukaryota; kingdom Metazoa; phylum Chordata; class Mammalia; order Sirenia; family Dugongidae; genus Dugong; species Dugong dugon. The sequence continues at coordinate 286,746 of CM057465.1, forward strand.
GTCCGACCCAGCTGACACTTGACAGTCCAGACTGACCTCTCGGAGTGGGGTGACCGCACTGAGTGGTGTCCTCAAAGGACCTGCCAGGTGGCCCCCGACTTTGGGGGTGAATCCATGGTCGGGGGGTTGTACTGAGGGCCTGCCCCACAGTCCAGGGCTGGAGGAGGGTGGATCGGACGTAGGCCTGACGGTGTCCCTGGGGTCAGTGGGCGCTTAGGGGGCGGTGAGGGCACTGGTAGGTACTTGACAAGGCAAATGTGGACTTTCTGGATGAGGCCCGCGGCGAGGGGAGTCCGACCACAGCGCCCAGGCCTGTGCTTCTGCCGCCCGTCTGTCCCACACGGTGCCCACGCGTGCACACGCCCTCAAGCCCCCAGGTCGCTTGTCACCGTTTATTTCTTGCAGGCACTTCTCTGAAATGACCTCCTTGCTGTTTCCCTGTTTCTGTGTCTTCTCACCTTTGAAAGGTCCGGCCCTCAGAGGAAGAGTCTGGGGTTACTGGTGCAGAATGGACCAGAGGGTTCAGGCAAGCCTTGCGGTGCCCCCCTAGGCCTCCTACCCCCTGCTGCCCTGTCCGCAGAGTAAATCTGAGCAGTGAGCTGGGTTCAGACACCCCCACAAACACAGGAGCCTCTCGGTGTGGTTATTCTTAATTTCAGCAGCCCAGAGTCTGCACCCAGCCTCAAGGAGCTGTGCCCCAACGTCCTCCTGGGGCCCCAACTAGGCTGCCCAGATCCTCAGAGCCCAGCCCTGCCCCTGCCTGGCTGCGACCTCGGGGATCCCTCATCCCCAACAGGGCCGATGACACTGTCTTCTGCATAAGGAGGGGGCGACAGGTGAAGAAAACAAGGGTGAGGGTCCAAGCACAGTGACTCTGAGTAGTTGGTGCCCTGGGCCGTCTCTCCCAGCTACCGAGCCACCGAGCCCAATAGCCCAACAGCCTCCCTTCCCTCTAAAGGGCCACCTGCACCTGGGCCTGTCTGGGGTCTTCTCACCAGGCTTGCTGCTGGAGCCTCCCCCTTCCCAGTTGCCCCAGGAGGCAGGCCAGAGCCTGGTGTCACCACCCCCCAGGCCCCTCGCCCAGCCTCTGCAGTCTGATCCACATTCTAGAATCCGGTCTGAACGTGTTACTATGGCCCTTTACCCCGAGTGTCGGCTCTGCGCCCTGCCAGCCACCCCACAGAGCTCCAGCCCCAGGGCACACGTGGTGGGTGTTAAGGGTTCCAGCAGGTCAGCTGGCGCTGAGGAGGGCAGCCCCCTCTCCTCCCTGGGGAAACACTCCTCAGCCTCACCATTGAGTGCACGGCCTCCTCCGAGAAGCCCTCCTGCTCTTCCCCAGGCCTGTCCCCATGGGCCGTAGGCATCAGACCATGGGCTCATCTGCGCCCCAGCCTGGCCAGGGGTGAGGGGATGGCGACCCAGGGTCTGAGCTCAGAACACCCCCACCCCGTCCCAACCTGTAAGGAAGACGCAGGGACAACGCAGCTTGAACGTTTAATGAGCCGGGTGCTGGGTGCTGGGTGCTGGGGTGGGGGCTTTGGGGGGGGGGCTAGGGCGCAGAGGTGCGCACACGCAGCATGCTGGCGCGCAGGGCCTGCCTGGGGCTGCCCACGGCCCAGCGCAGGCTCACTGGGTCCCCCTTGCGCTGTGGCCTCGGCCCGTTGAGGTCAGCCTGGCCGCAGTTGCTGTACCACCAGCCGGCGCCCGTGCGCTCCAGGCTGCAGCTGAGGAAGGTGCGGTCGCCGTTCATGCAGGGCGAGCAGGCGTCGTGGTCACGGTCAAGTGTGCTGAAGGCGCTGCCCTCCTGGTTGTCCGTGCGTCCCGATCCCCGGAATGCATCCCCTGCGTGCAGGCGCCGAGTGGGCGGCAGGCCCCGGCAGCCACTGGCCTATGCCCCCCGTCCTGCCTGCTTCACCACTGGGGCCCAGGGCAGACACTTGGGGAGGAAGGGGTGACCTCCCAGGCCGGCCAGGCCCTGGGGAGCCCCTGTGTAAGACCCCATGCACCAGCCTGCAGGAGCATCTCAGCAAAGCAAAGGGACCTGGGCAGGGTGGGAGCCTCTCCGCTGCCCTGGGGTCCCTGCACAAAGAGGCGGCCCAGAGCCCCACCCCCACTCACCGGCGTTTCCCGAGTACTGGCCCAGGTGCAGCCTGTACAGCTCATCCTCCGTGCCCACGTGAAAGTTGTCATAGTGGGCCTGCAGTGTGAGGTTGTCAACGCTCTCCAGGTCCACCACCAGCTCTGCCCGCCGGCCTGGCTGGGACGTCAAATCCGAGATGTGCTCCAGCCCCAGCCAGTGGTCGCCTGCAGAGTGGGTGCCAGGCTCAGGGCTGTGGCTACCTGGCCCAGCTGTACACCCCGTGCCCCAGGCAGCGGCAACTTTGCGCCTCCTACCTGTCAAGGCCCCGAAGCCCTGCTTGTACTCCTGCCAGCACTTCTCAAAGTCCAGGGACTGCTCAGTGTCCACCTTTCGACGCTGAATCACCGTCCAGCCACCATCGTCATGCATGTCACAGAGAGCCTGGTGTGGGCAGGGCTGTCATGCTGGTGGCCCCCTCACGGGCAGCACCTTGCCAAGCGGTGCAGGCCTGGCCCTCTCTCTGACCCCGAGTCTATCGGAGGCTCTCCCTGAGGCAGGGGCAACCTCTCGGCTGAGGGCTCACCTGGAAGGGTGTGCTGGCTCCCTCAGGCTGGATGGTGAACACGCCGCTGGAGGCACCGGGGTTGTCCACCTGGATCTGAGAGCAGTCCCTCCCTGTCGGGAGATGCGAGCTGAGGAGAGTCAGGGCCCAGACCCCACCCACACGTCCTAGAATTTTGGGGTGACCAGAACCAGAGACCCTGAAGGACCCTTCATGACAGCCCAGTGGGGGGACAGGACCCCCCCTCACCTTGGGGCCACAGCTGCCCCTACTTCCTCCATCTCTGAGGACCCTGAAATCTGTGCTCCTCCCACTGCCCCTGGACACGGCTCCTCCTTGCTGGGTCCAGAAGAAACTCACTGGCCTTGGGGGTCTCTACCAGCCTGGAGCCGTGGCCGGACACCTGGGGTCCCCTTTGCCCCCCTTCCTCCTTCCGGCCTGGCAGTGATCTGGGGTCCTGCAACTCCACCTATGCCCTGCCCCTGCCAACACCGGGCACGAGGGCAGGTGGTTTGGCCTCCCACCCCCTCCCCAGGCGATCCTGGGCAAGGGACTCGGCCATCTCTCACGTCAGAGGCTGCCCAGGCGGGACAGGGTGCCCAGCCTGCGCCCAGCAGCCCCTCCCACCCCACCCCACCTGCCCCACCTTGGGGTTGCAGCACCACCACAGGGACCTGCAGAGAGAAGAGCCTGGTCAGGGCGTCGGGCAGCCCGGCTGGCCCAGCTCCACACCGGCAGGCCACCAGCTGCCCGCCGCCCCTCACCAACACTCGCTGCTGCACCAGGGACCAGGCCCGCAGCACCCAGAGGCAGAGCAGGAGGGTGGCAAGACGCTGCAGCACGCGGGCGGCCATGCTTCCTGGGGGTGCAGATGTCGCAGGGAGCCCTCTAGCCTGCCGGCCACCTGGCCCACAAGCAGAGCTTGCCTGGTGCTCCTGGGCAGATCCGGCTGCTGGCCCTGCCTGGCCTTTTGTTCATGTGGCTGGGCTGGCCCCGCCTCTGCCCCTCCTTTGAGTGGTGGGGCTGAGCAGGCAGGGAGCCCAGGTGTGGACTGAGGGGTGAGGGGCCAGGGTGGGGGCTCCTCTGTGCACATTTCCCCTTGGCTGACACTGGCCCAGCCTCCCAGGAGACCCCTGGCAGGGGGCAGTGAGTCCCCCAGGACCCACCCAGGCTGTGCCCCCAGGTGTCCCATTTCCACACATTTTACCAAACAGGGGCTTCCAAAATTAGACTTTATTTGAATGTCGTAAGGAAAGTGCACACCAACGAGTGTGGATGATGTGGAGGACAGGCTGGGGCTGTGACGAGGCCCCCGGTCCCCCAGCCTCGATTTGGTTCAACACCGAGACAAACAGTCGCCCAGGGCCCAGCCTGGAGCTGCCTGCGGCGCCTCATAAACAGGACACGGGCGGAGACGAGGCTGGCAGGAGTGCCTTACAGGCCAGGCCCCATCAGGTGCCTGTGGGCACTCTCCAGGGTCAGCCGGCCATACCAGGCACCCCAGCAGGCTTGTCCCTCCAAGCCCCTCCCAGCCCACAGCTGCCCAGTGGGAGGGAATGGAGTCGGGGGCAGCGCTGGAGGGTCCGGCCGGCCCATACTGCCTCGAAGGATCCAAGAAAAGGCTTCCTCTTTGTCCCAACCAGATTTAAGGCTCGTGTTTCCGACATTTGCTTTACTGTTTTAAGTTAAAATTACCTGAGCAAAAAATTTTCAGACATTTTAAAAAGCCAAAAACATGGAAACTCTGCCAGCCAGAGACCCATCAGGGCCCCCGTGCCCACCGTGAGGGAGATGGCGCCCACAAGCCCACACAGGAGCAACGGAGTCTTTCTCAAACCTGCCTGGCCCAGAACCCCACCGTGAGACCCTCGGGGACCAGGTGCTCCTGCCGGTGGCCTGGGGGTCCCCAGAGGCCAGTGACCACCAGAAGGCACAGTGAGGTAGGGGCGCCTACTGCAGCCCAAATGCCCCACGGCCTTGGAGCCAGGAGCTGGGGGCAGAGGGGAAGGGGCAGCCCCACACCTGGGCCCTGCTGGCCCCCTAGTGTGGGGGAGGCGGTGGGCTGCGGGGAGCCTGAGCTCGGATCCGCCAACACCTCTTTATTGACGGGCTGGGGGTGGCGAGGCCTCAGCGACGGGAGAGGCAAGTGAGCTCGGCCCGGACCCCCGTGGGGGGCGGTGAGGCTTGCTGTGTAGATGATGGGCAGGAGCCAGCCAGGAGCTGGCGGTGGGCACAGGCGCCTCACCACGTGCGCACGGCAGCAGCATGGCTCTGCCGGGCACCCTCCGGGTCTGGCCCCCTTGCTCCGCAGCAAGATGGATCTTCATGATGGATCCAGCACGCCTCTGCACCTCCGGGCTGAGCCACGCCACCTACTTCTTCGGCAGGACGGTGGACACTCTCTGGAGACAGTCCTGCGCCACAGGCAGTGCCAAGACCAGGCCGACAGTGCGCCGGCCCAGCCAGTAGAGGCTGTAGCCCACAAGGCTGAAGAAGGCGGCCTTCATGGCCAGCCGAGACAGTCGGCCAGAGATGGACGGTGGGGGCACGCTGTGGAGAGGTGTCGGGCTGGGTCTGGCTGCAGGCTGCTGTTCCCCCAGCCCCCACCCAGCACCCCTTCCCCCCTGGGGTCCAACCCCACCCCTGGGCCCAGCACCCCCTCCCCCAAGGCCATCCCTCCCCCTCGGGGCCCAGGACCCCCCGCCCCCCGTCTTGGGCAGAGTCCAGCCCCGCACTCACGTCATGATTTCCTGGATATTCAGCTCAGTGCTCCAGTTCTTCTCGATACCGGGCACGTGGCCCATGCCCACAACACCCACAACCACGGACGGGACGCACTTCCTGGGCTCAGCTGTGGGGGAGGGGAGGGTCACAGCCAGCCCCACCGCACTAAGCCACCTTGGGCACGGGACACGGTCCTGGCCTCACCATCAGAGGCGCGTGGCAGCTCGAGGCGTCGGGCCGCTTGGCGAAGCATGTAGGTCAGGTAGATATCGCGCTCGGAGACAATGGTGCGGTGGAGGTCGGGGAACTCACCGATCAACTCGGCCATCATCTGCTCCAGCAGGTCCTTCTGCTTGCACTTCTCCACGTCGTCCTTGCTGGGAGGGGTGGCCCGCGGGGGCGGGTGGGGCTGGGATTAAGTGGGATGACGGCGGAAGGAAGGGCGGGAGGGCCTTGTTTGAGGAGTCGCGGGGTGTGGACGGGGGGCCAGGCTGGTGGATAGGGGCCAGGCGGGGCACAGGGGCCAGGCTGGGAGTGCGGGGCCGGCGAGGCGGGGCTTGGCCACCCACAGACCCTACCTGATGGGGTCGGACAGGAAGCAGAGGCCCCAGGCCAGCTTGACCTTCTGCCAGAAGGAGAGCGCGGCAATAGCCCGCTTGAAGGTGACGGGGATGGGCCGGTCGCCCAGGTGGAACTTGCAGAAAGGCACCTTGCTGGCCTGGAGCAGAGGCCGGCGTTGGGGTCACTCGCCAGGGGCCTGGGGCTGCCCCTGCCCTGCAGCAGCACCCACCGGCCAAGCTCACCCACCTCCTTGAAGGCCTCCCTGAACTCCCCACCGGGCGCCATGCCCAGCTGCTCGGTGATGTGGGCCGACACCTTCAGCAGCAGCATCTGCATGAGTCCAGACATGACCCCGTTCTGTGGGAGGAAGGGAGGGAGGGGGCCGGCCAGTCAGCAGGTGGAGCTGCTCCAGGCCTGGGAACGGGGCAGGAGGCCGCCAGGTCAGCAGGCTGGAGCCACCCCAGGCCACCTGAGCATGCAGAGCTGTGCTGGTGGCTACGGGCAGCAGCTGGGCCATGGGCCGGGCGCGGGCTCACGGGCTCGCAATAGGCACCCTGGGCTGCTCAGGCCAGCCCTGGGTCAGAAAGGCCTCCTCCCGCCTGCCCACGTGCGGCCAACACCGACCCTGAGCGGTGGCCATCTTCTCCCCACCTAGCCCACCCCTCCTGGCCCTTCTGTTTGTCCCCCACTGGGGCCCCCCTCCCAGAACAGAGCCCCGAGCACCCCTGCCCCTCCTCCCATATCAGGATGCAGCCATCCCAGCCCCCCACCCGGGGGCACCACCCCACCTCTCACCCCCTTTGCCGCCTTCCACCTGTTGGGCTGGGGCTCTGTGCAGCCCCCTCACACCACGGTCTCTCCTGCCTGCCCCCTAGAGCCCAGCCTGGTGGGCAGAGCCCAGAGCCCACATGCGGGGAACCCCAAGGCCCAGACACCTGGAGAACGGTTCAGGGAAACGGGGTGCAGATGCAGTTTTGGAAGAACAGGAAAAGATCGGGGGAGGGCTGTGGGAGCACCCCGCTGTCCCTGTGAGCTCCCTGCCCAGACCCTTGTCCCCATGCATGTCCGCTGGGCCCCTAACCCCACGGGGCCGGGTCCCTGTGCCCTGCTCAATGAGCCAGGTCTGTCCTCCCCCCGCCTCCGGCCCACACATGTCGGGGTGGGGGCCGGCAGTGGCTGAGGGTGGGTTGAGGTTCAGCGACTTTCTCAATCCATCTTCTAAAACAATCAACAGAGCACACAGAAGACAATGACACGGTCATGGGCCACCTCGCCCTGAGGGCTGTGACCGGGTGTTTGTGTGGTGGGCTGGTCCTGGGCAAACAGGCAGGGGCCAGGCCGGCGGGCAGCCCATCACACACCACGTCCACGGCCACCTGTGTGGGCAGAAGACAGCGGCGCTGGGTGGGGGCCAGGCCCCCACTGACCTCATCTCAGCACTGATGCAGTGCGGAATTCACCAAAGTAGGGGACTGACCGCCCTCCGCGTCTGCCTGGGACGGCGAGGCCAGAGGGCACGTGTCAGCACTGCAGAGGGGAGAAGTCACCCTGGAAGAGCCAACACAGCCCACCTGGTGACCCTCCCATCTGTCCACAGCGAGCACAGTACGGGGCTGACTCAACAGGCCTGCGCTGTCCACACTCCACACATCCCAGTCAGACTCGGCCCTGACCGGCTCCTGGGAAGTGATCCCAGGCCCTGGGACGTCTAGCTCACAGAGTCTCTGTTTACCTGGGGCCCTGGGCCCACGGCAGTCTGCACCAATAACGTGGCTTGGTGGAGGCCCTGGCCCCACAGCAATCTGCACCAAGAATGTGGCTTTATGGAGGCCCTGGGCCCTATAGCAGTCTGCACCAAGAACGTGGCTTGGTGGAGGCTCTGGGCCCCACGGCAGTCTGCACCAAGAACATGGCTTGGTGGAGGCCCTGGGCCCCATGGCAGTCTGCACCAAGAATGTGGCTTTATGGAGGCCCTGGGCCCCACAGCAGTCTGCACCAAGAATGTGGCTTGCTGGAGACCCTGGGCCCACGAGAGTCTGCATCAAGAACGTGGCTTGGTGGAGGCCCTGGCCCCACGGCAGTCTGGACCAAGAACGTGGCTTTATGGAGGCCCTGGGCCCATGAGAGTCTGCACCAAGAATGTGGCTTGGTGGAGGCCCTGGCCCCAAGGCAGTCTGCACCAAGAACGTGGCTTGGTGGAGGCTTTGGGCCACGAGGTATCAGTTTGACCCCAGAGGGCCTGGAGACTGAGGTCAGCCATGGGGGTGGTCAGGCATGCTGCCATAACCCCAGTAGAAACCCTGGATGCCACCCTGGGTGAGCATCCCCAGTTGGCAATACCCATGCGTGCTGTCCATGTTGGTGCGGGGAATCAAGAACAGTTCACATGACTTCTAGGGAGAGATGGCCGGGCAGGCTGGGCACCTCTGTCCTCCTGGCTTCTCTCAGGGCCTCTGTGACAACAGCCCTGGGCCTAGCTGATGGTGGGGGATGCATAGGTAACTTGGGGTCCTGTGGCTGAGCATGTGGACTCCCTGAGCCTCGGTCACTTCATCTGCAGGGCAGGGTGCACCCCAGACCCACCCGGAGGCCCTGAGGAGCCAGGCTGGGACCCTGCAGGGGTCTGCTGGAGGGGCACTACCCACTTACTACAAGAGACCAAGGAGACCTGCCAGATGCCACTGCCACCTCTGTCCCTCCTATATCTACCTGACATCCAAACCCCATACTTGCCTCATGCCCCTGCCCCCCAACCACCGCCCCATGTATGTGCGGGATACCCTCTGCGCCCACCCCCATATACCTGCCAGACGCTCCCAGCCCCCACCCCATATCGGCCGCATACCCCCAGCCCTCCGTGCCCCCTATACCTGCCGGACTGCCTGATGAAGTTTCTCTAGGCTGACCTCTTTGGCCTCACGCAGCAGCGTGCGTTCGTCCATCTTGAGCATGGACACGCGGTACTGGCACAGCTCCACCACCACCACGTCGGGCTGCACTGCCCGGATGGTCTGCAACAGTGGAGCGTTATTGCTTGGCAAGCCACCCCATACCCGGGGCTAGGCACTGCAATGCCAGCTTCCCAGCTGCTAAGGCGATGATGCAGTTCTTCAAGCAACCAGAGAGCGGGCCACGAGGCGTTGGCTCATCATTAAAGGAACAGCAGACGGCTCTTCAGGTCTTGGAGGCTGGACCCTCCCACAACCCCGGGAGCCCCTCTGCCAAGTGGCATGTGCCAACCGTGGTGAAGTGGGTGGAGGTTCCTTCTCCTCCCACTTGGTGCCAGCATGGAGGCTGGGTGGCAGGGATGTGAGGCCCACAGCGGGGTGGGCACCTGTGGTCATTCAGACCAAGGAACCCCTGGCCAGTGAGTCTGCCTGGCTGGGATTCAGCCTGCCACAGCCCTGGCCCCCAGCAGCCCTGGCCCTGCACCTACAGACCCCACCGCAGCCCTGCCCCCGGCAGCCCTCACCCTGCCCCTGGCAGCCCCCACCTTGACGACGTCCCTCTTGCTGTCGTCGCTGAAGTGGGCCGTGCCCACCACATACACACGGCTGCCGTCCTCAGCAACCAGCTCCGTCACGGTGCGAGGCAGGTCAGGCCGCTCGTGCCGCCGCTTCAGCTTTACCTCCAGCAGCAGGTTGAAGGCGTCCACATCAGCTTTGGCCACAGCAGAGGGTCAGACACAGCTGGGCAGGGCCCAGACCCTTCCCCACCAGGAACAGGTTGGTGGCACGGGGTCTCCCTCGAGACAGACACTGACCCGAACCTGGGCGGGGCACACAGCCTGTGTGTCTGACCGTGTCCCCGACCCAGATGGCAGTGGCCATGCCCGGTGGGCAGCCCTCCGAGGGTCTCAGCCTGACGGAGCTTGTAGTAAGTGCAGAGGGCAGGGGCTCCCACTGCCAGCCAGGGTACCCCACAGCCCAGGAGTAAGGCATCTGCTGTGGCTGGGTCCCAGGCTGCTGGGGGCCATGCCCACCTTCAGGAACGCACCCGGCTGTACACGGATGTTGCTGTCAGCCTGCACCACCCTGGGTGGATGTGCCACAGCCACAGTCAGGAGGGGGGCTGGGCAGAGGGGTGCCAGGTAGCTCCTGCCGTAGCTCCACGCCCCTGTGACCCCGTGCCCTTCCCGCTGGCTAAAGTCCAAGAGTCCACCCCCAAACGGACAATGAATAGCTCCAGCCCCTCCAGTATTGTCCCTGGAGCAGGGCAGGGCTGCACTGTCACCAGCAGGGGGCGCCAGTGCCTGTCCCCCCTCCCGCCCCTAGATCATCCCAGTAAACGTACAAATATTCTGGGGTTCTCCAGAAACCACCCTGGGTACCGACTCTGCAGCCCCCGATTCTGCAGCCCCCGACGTTGCGACTGGCCCTGTGGCAGCCTGCAGAGAGGGACGGAAAGTTCCAGAAGGGCAGCCAGCCCGCCCCACCCTCCCCGTGCTGCCCAGATTGCACCGGCTCAGGCTTGTCTGCCAGTCCTGGGCCAGTCCTGCTGAGTCAATCCACACAGCTCCCTGCATTCCTGGACCTGTGGAATCCTGCTTCCCACAGGGGGCTGCCCAGAGTCCCTTCCCTCACACGGGACACCCAAGCTCTGTGTGGGTTAGCCCCAGGGTGGGGGTTTACTGTGTAAGGGGGCACACACGGTAGGGGCCGTGGGCGTCAACATGGGGGCGTTTACTGTGTTAGGGGGCACGCATGGTAGGGGCCACGGGTGTCAATATGGGGGTTTACACTGTGTCGGGGGAAATGTAGGGCTATGGACGTCAGCATGGGGGGATTTACACTGTGTTGGGGGTACACACAGTAGGGGCCGTGTGCGTCAACATGGGGGGTTTACACTGCGTTAGGGGGCATGGTAGGGGCCATGTGTGTCAACATGGGTTTACACCGTGTTGGTGGCACAGTAGGGACCGTGGATGTCAACATGGAGGGTTTACACTGTGTTAGGGGGCACGCACGGTAGGGGCCACGGGTGTCAATATGGGGGTTTACACTGTGTCGGGGGAAATGTAGGGCTATGGACGTCAGCATGGGGGGATTTACACTGTGTTGGGGGTACACACAGTAGGGGCCGTGTGCGTCAACATGGGGGGTTTACACTGCGTTAGGGGGCATGGTAGGGGCCGTGTGTGTCAACATGGGTTTACACCGTGTTGGTGGCACAGTAGGGACCGTGGATGTCAACATGGGGGTTTACACTGTGTCGGGGGAACAGTAGGGCTGTGGACGTCAGCATGGGGGGATTTACACTGTGTTGCGGGGCATGCACACTAGGGGCTGTGTGCGTCAATGTGGGGGGTTTACACTGTTAGGGAGCACAGTAGGGGCCATGGATGTCAACGTGGGGGGTTTACACTGTGTTGGGGGCATGCGTGGTAGGGGCCATGGGTATCAACATGGGGGGCTGTGGCTCCCGACAAGGGCCTGGCTAGTGCATGCAGGTCCGGAGGGAGGCAGCAGTGGGCCTGGTGAGGCCCTGAAATGAGGGGCGCCGCTGGCTGGAGCGGAACGAGTTGGGAGCTGAGGTCAGAGAGAAGCAGGGCGCTCCAGGGCTCGGGCCCTGGGGGGGTCCCAGCCGTGGAGTGAAGGACTGAACCCTGAAAGGACCCCTCAGAAGCTACACGGAGAACAGACTGCATGCCAGGTGAGTGGGAAACCCAAGATGGCCCTTGTGACCGCACTGTGGATGGCAGACTGGCCCCCAGCGATGCCCATGTCCTCATCCCTGGCCCCTGTGAAGGTGGCCCCACCTGGCAAAGGGGAGTAAGGCTGCAGCTGGGAGGTGACCCTGGGTCGTCGGGGGGCAGTGCAGTCACAGGCGTCCTTATGATAGGAGGCAGCCGAAGGGGACTAGAGAGACGGAGCCTGAGGACTCAGCCCCAATCGCTACCTTGGATGGGGAGGCAGAGCCATAGGCCAAGGGACACAGTGGCTCCCGAAGCCAAGAAGGCCAGGAAAGGGTCCTCCCCTCGAGCCTCCAGAAGGCCCCAGCCCTGTGCCACCTGAACTTTGGCCCCAGGCCGTCTGGGGCTCCTGCCTCCAGGGCTGTGAGAATGGAGTTATGTGGTTTCCAGCCACTGCGTCTGAAGTCATTGTTACAGCAGCCCAGGAAGCTAGCACACCCCTCCCTGGTGTTTACATGCAGTGTGACCCCTCCTCGTGGGCGAGGTGGCCATGGGGACAGGATCATGCTCACTCTCCAGGCCTGCAGCTCGGAAGCAGGATTCAGACAGTGTTTAAAGACCTGCAGCTGAGGCGGGGCAGTGGGCAGAGCGAGGGGAGGACCAGGCCTGGCCGGGGCCCCTGCGGGTGGCTGGGCTTTGTGTGGGTGGCTGGGCCCCTGTGGGTGGCTGGGTCAGACCTGCTGCCGTAGGCTGAGCAGGAGGAGGGCTGAGACCACGTGGCCTGGGCGGCAGAAGGCTTGGGGCTGGGGAGAGTGACAGGGCTGTGTGATGGGGTGGAGGGTGGGGGGAGGGCTGCAGGTGTGTAACCCAGTGCCAGTGTGCCCTGGGGGTGGGGCCACCCCTCAGGTGAGGTGTCCCCAGGAACAAGGCCCCACTCTCAGATATCGAGGACAGGGAAATTAGGGGGCTGCTGCCGGACCCCTACACTCCCTGGTCCCCCAAGGAAGCCTCCCCAGGGTCAGTTGTGTTTGTGGGAGCCCCCACCACAGTTGTCCCACTGGGGTCAGCAAGACCCGCAACTCCTTGTACTGTTCCCAGTCACCTGGAAGGCCTAACCCCCAAGATGGCCCACCTTAGACCACTATCCAAGGCCACAGCCTACCCCAAACTAACCCCAGCTCCCCTGCTGTTTGTTCTGCACAGAAGCAGCCAGTGACACCAAGGTAGCCAGACTGCAGGGGGTGGAGGTGTATAGGGCAGTTCTCTGGGACCCCCCCTCCAGCTGTTCAGGAGCAGCCCCCCCCCCAGCTATCCAGGAGCAGATCCCCCAGCTGTCCAGGAGCAGCCCCCCACCGCAAGCTGTCCAGGAGCAGACCTGGCTGGGCCCTCACTCCCACTCACCTCCTGAGGTGGCTCCTCCTCCTCCCCCTCCATGGCTACAGCTCTCTGCTGGATGGGTGAGGCCTGAGGGGAGAAGACAGGTCTCACCAGGAGCCCGAGGGCCTCGCACAGGCCTCGTGGTGGTTAGAGGCCTCCCTGCTCAGAGCCTGGTCTCCCCCACACCCCCCCCCCCCCCAGAGCCCCCTGCCCACATGTCACAGGCAGGCTGCTGGGGCCCAGGTCCTCCGGGTGGGACAGGAGGGAGAGCCACAGGCTCAGCAGCGAGTGCGCACACCAACCACAACCAGGAGACGGAGGATGGGGCGTCCCCTCGGCATGGGGCATCCCCAGAGGCTGACTCCTGAACCCCACTGCACTGCCAACTCAGTGGAGAGAGGGGGATGTGGTGCACACAGCAAAACCCCAAGCACAGCCAGCTCCACGGGGTGGGGGGACTGGACAGCAGCTCAAAATGCTGGAGCAGCTGCCATCCCCAACGCTGGGGGAAACAGTTCACGAAGCCCCTGGAGAAAGCTGAAGCAGCACGCCTGGGTGTCAGTTATCGGCCTGACCCCTGGGGGGCTGTCGCAGGAGTCTCTGAGTACCATCAGGTGACTGCTGTGTACCCCAGGACAATGGCCGCTTCACAGAAACCTTCACCCGTCCTCGGAGATCACAATGCAGGTAATGAGATTGATACTCTTGTTGACGTCAATACAGGTATCAACACAGATGAGAGAGGGTTGGGGAAACAAAGTCATGTCAACATCGTCAGAAGCCAAGACTTTTTCCCACTAAAGATACAGGAGCGTAGCACCAACAAAGGTGGGGTAGAGACAGACACCCAGGCGCGGTGTAGCCCTGCACACCGTCTGCACACCACTTCTCCCAGGAGCTCCTTGGGGAAACAGCACAGAAGCCCTGAACATCCTTTTCCACCAGAGAGAGATGAGGGGGTAACATAAGAGAGGAGAGTGACACAGACAGACCACCCAAGGCCTGGCCTGCCAGGAGGCTTCAGAGGCCGCCCTGGCCGAGGGACCAGCCTGCACACCGAACATGGCAAAGGGAGAGCCTCCGCTGTCCTTCCAGAACTGCCCCTCAGGGTAGCACGACAGTTGGTGGAAGCTTCTCTTCCTGGAAGTTTCACTAACAAATGAAGAAGGAACCGTGTCTGGCAGCCCCACGATGGCCAGGCTCCAGACCAAGGCGATGCTGCCAAAGGTGCTCCACAGCCTCCCTGTGAGAAGTGAACCCGGGGAGGGTCCTCCAGAGCACTAGGCGGAATCATTGGAGCAGGCATGCAGCCAGGGAGGGTCCTCCAGAGCACTAGGCGGAATCATCAGAGCAGGCCCTGGGGTCTACCTGCGAACCCTGAGAGTCACGGGGAGCTCACTTACACCCCAAGGGCAGCGTGAGGACAGGACCGCTCCCATTACACTCCAAGGAAGATGACCCAGGGTTCGTCAGCAGGGACCTGCGGCTGCACTTAAACCCAATTGAAAAAGCTTTAAAATGACACACGAGTGGGAGAAATGGGAACGTTCGTGGGCTTTCTGACCATGATAAGGCACTGTGATGTTTCAGTCTTTGGAGATGTGTATTTGTGGATGGGACAATATGACGTCTGGGATTGCCTCCCGAGAGCCCACTGTTGGGGGCAAAAGTGGGACAAGTGGGACTGGCCTGTGGGGTCATCACAGGCCCCACTTTTCCTGCCAGTGGCAGGTTTTCAGAAGGACGAAGTACGAGTAAAAATGATCCTATCTCAGGCTCCTCTTCCTAGGTGGGGGCTGGGCCAGCAGCTACCCCCAGGGCCCTGAACAGTCACGTCTGCAGCAGCATGAGGGCCATCCCCGCCCAGGTTCCAGCCTTGGGTTTGCACTGAGGCCCAAGTCACCCCACTACTCGGAGCTCTGCTGTCTGGCTGCAGGTGGCTTGGCGGGGGTGGGTGGGGGGCCAGGAACCCTGCAGGGGGCAGCTTAGAGGAAGGGTCCGGAAGAGGCACTGGCCTGGGGGAGGCAGGAGGTGGGGGAGTAAGGAAGGGTGACTCAGCAGGGTGCCTCAAGCCCCAAGCCAGCTTCTGGCCTGGGGTGGGGGGCACAGTAAGAGGTGTCCAGGGAGGAGCCCTGCCTCCACCCCAGGCGCTGAGGCCAGACGTGCTTCCCTGGCAGGACCTGTTCGGTCTCCTGGGTGGTCACTCTCCCCCCGCCCCCACAGTGCTACAGAGGTCAGGTTATCTGCGGAAGTGACAGCAGCCGTGCTGGTCCCACACTGGATGCCGGGCCAGGCTGTGGGCTCATAGAAGCCTCCTCCCAGGGGCCCCTTCCCTGTCTCCCAGATGGAAATGCCAGAACCGGCTTTGGTGCAATGGATTGCGTCTGTGTGGCCTTTCTAGCCATGGTCTCGTAACTCCAACCCAAGTGATAGGGCAGGACTGTGCAGATAGGGTAATTGTGGCCCACCAAAAGGATTGGACAGTTACGCCATCCTGCTGGGTTTGAGGTGAGCCACCCCAGAGGCAGGAAAGAAGTTCCCACCACCTCCAAGGAAGAACAGCCAGGAGCTAGCACGTCCTTTAGACCCAGGATCCTTGCGCTGAGAAGCTACTGGACGGAGACAGAGAGAGAGCTGTAACCCTGAAGACGGCAAGAAGCGGTGGCAGAGACTCGGCAGCAGGAGATGGCATGGTGGGCTTCCCAGCCCATGGAGAGAGAAAGCTGAGGGTTTTGGGCAGAGGCCAAGAGCCAAGGAGAGGTGTGCCTGCGAACATAGCTGGGAAGGGGCTATCCTGATGGAAGAACTGTATCCTCTGTCTGAACTGTAACTGTTACTTCCCTAATAAACACCATGATCCTGACTATTATTTGTGAGTTCTGTGTGGCCATGGCAATGAATTATCAAACCCAGCAGAGGAGTACAGAGTGCCGTGGGAGGGACAGTTGGTGTCAGAATTGGTAAAGATGGCAGAGAGAGGAGACATGTCTGACCCCGGCCTCATAAGAATCAGCCTTGGGCTGTTGATCTTAAGTCTGGTTCCCCTTTATAAAGTTAGAGGATGTCAGACGCCGCCTCCTGCCCCCAAGTTGTTTTCACACAGCTGAACACACAGTGAGGGGGTTGGGAGGTGGCTGTTGACCCTCAGGCTTCGGCCTCCAGGCTCCCACACCCATGAGGAGCAGCCTGGTGACCAGGTCTTCACACAGTCCAGGGCAGGGACCCAGCGAGTCTGACTGCCAAGCACCACAAAGACTGCCACAGAGTCAGGAAAACTTCTTAAAAAAACACCCTAGCCGGCAGCAGCAAATGGGAAGTGACCACGTTGCCCTCAGCCACCCACCCTCTGGGGTGTGGAGGCTGTGGTGAAACCACACCCAGGAAGCCAGCCGGGCCGACCTGTGCCTGCAGCAGGGCCAGGGCAGGCCTTGCTGTGCCAGGGCCCGAGCTACAGGCCTCGTCACCCAGCAGCCCTGGGCTGCCCCACCGTGAAGAGGCCAGGCACAGGGCCTCTGGGCTGGGCCTGAGCCCACAGTCCTCCTGGCCCACGGTTGGGGACACGTGTGCACACACAGTGCCCTGTGGGTCGGCCCTGAGAACCGACAGAGGCATGCTCTGAAACGGTGCAGGGTGGGGTTGGGGGGAGCCTGGATAGCAGCTCCCAGCCCTGGCCCTGCAGCCCTGACCAAAGGCCTGGAAGGAGTGGGGGTGGTAGTGGTGGTGGCTGAGGTTCCAATGGCACTGCGAGCTGCTTCCGCCCAGCCCCGCCTGTCTGGAGGCACGCTCCCATAATGCAGTTTCAATGGGCGACTGCTCCTCCTCTCGCCCGGCGGCTCACCATCTTGCGTCCCGAGTTTACGGCTGGGACCAAGCCTCAGTCTCCCTGCCCCAGGTGAGCCTGCGTCCCCCCACTTTGTCCTCCCGCACACCTCTGGGCTGACAAGCCCCAGCAGCTCAACACCACAGCACGGAGCGGCCTGCCCAGACAACTTCCGTGTTCTGGTCTGTCCCTTCCAGGGGGTGCCAGCCCATTACAGACACCCACAGGCCTCTGAAGCCTCGCTCCAGGGGACAAAGGCCTCCCTCGTTCACAACGCATGGTCTGGGGGCCGCCGGTGGAGCAGCCTGAGGCAGGACACTTGTGCACTCTAGCGCTCTCCCTTCCCAGCTCCGTGCCCAAGCAGGGCTGCCTGGACCCGCTGGGCCCCTCCCACAGAGCCCCGATGTCACAGCAGAGCATTCGGCCCACGGAGCACAGCTCGTGGAGACGCTCGAGAGCAGGCCAGTGTGCCAGCCAGTGCACCAAGTGGGTCAGCAGCCAGCTACCACAGGGAGGGACCGGCCTGGGTTGGTCCTAGGTGGCCACTTAGTGCTATCCAGTCGTGGGCACAGATGCCCTGATGGTCAGCACCTGCCCCACACTCTCTCCCCATTGCAAACTGTGGGCCACATTCCCTGCACCACCCTTGGGCCTCTGGGCCTCCCTCTGTGGGACCTGGTCTCCAGCACTCCCTGCTGCCCCCCGATGCAGGCAGGGTGGATACCCAGATGCAGCACCTGCAGTCAGGAGGCACTCACTGTGTGACCTTCAAAATACCTGTTCTCCAGATGCAGGTTCTTTGGAGAAGGACCACATTCCTGTTCCCTAGCTTTAGGGCAGTGCTGTTCTCTGCCTTTGAAACTCTAATGCTCCACACCAGTGAGAGCGCCAGATGGACCCACAGGCTGCCTGGAGGCTCAGGCCAGAAATGAATTTCAGATACTTGGGAGAGGAGTACTCTCAGCGTCAAGAATGACCTGGGAGAGTGCCCTCTGCCCTCCAGAATGAGAGCAGGCGCTGGGCTTGACAAGGACTCGTGTTAGGGACCCCACTGGGGTGCAGGGTATGCAGTCCTGGACACAAGTCAGAGTAACAGTAAACGTCCAACGTGTGATGTGTTATTAGCATCTAGTAAGGCTCTGCTGGGCATTCTTACAGAGCAGACTCAAGGACCTCAGACCGTCCTGGGGGAACACCAGGCCACAGGCCCACAGCCGCACATCTCAGAACACGCCTTCCCTGCCCACCAGATGCCCTGTCACCCCTCTAAAACTGGAAACCAGAAACTGCCTCCCAGACCCCAGCCTGGCTTCCCAGAGCTGGCTGGGGGCTGGCCAGCACCAAAGGGGGTTCTTGGAGAAGCCTGTCTCCCAGCCAACCCACCCAAGGCTGGCTTAGAAAGCCAGAGGGTCCTGAACCCAAAACACATGCAAGCCACAAAGCCCCTCCCTGCAGACAGAAATAACAGGATGGGGTGGGGCAGGGTGCCCAGAGCCCTGACATCCCTGCCCCTCATCTCTGGAACCTGCGGGCCCCTGGCCACAGGAGCCCCTCCTGGGTCTGGCGGGAACTGCTTCCTGCAAGCCTGGCAGAGTCCCAGCAGGGGGAGGGGATGCAAACCCTCACACCTGAGCTAAAGCCTGGAAGGCACCCTGCCCAGCTCTCCAGGGACCCCCACTCTGACCACGGCTACTGAGCACGGGCCCCTCAGCATCAAGGCCTCCTGCAGAGCTGACCTGCCCCGGGGCAGCACCCTCTCCCATGCCCACTGCAAGGAAGGCAAACAGCAGCAAAGAGGACAGAGACTCTGAGACAGGGAGCCCTCCCCCACACACACCTCGGTCCTGACGGGCTCTTCTGAGACGCTACTTGTTCCTGTGACACTGAGACAGCCGGGACTCCGTCCTCCCTGTGACAACTTTTAGAAAGACACTCGCTGCACCCCCTGGAGTGCGCACAGGTCTCCACGCCGCCTCACGGCCCCTGGCGGGGGCCGCAGTGCAGGACAGGCCCGGCTCTTCCGCCCATATGGCAGTCCGCTTTGCTCAACCTGAGGGCAAAGGCGTCTGACACGACAAAGTTCCAAGATCTGCGGACTTGCCGCCTTCGTGTCGTGGCGGGGGCCGGGGGGTTGGGGCAGGGGACCTGCCTCTGGGCGTCCGGGGCCTCTCAGCGGCCGCCCCGGTGGCGCAGACCCCCGCCCGCCCTCCTCCGGGCGCGGCCTCGGCGGCCTCGCGCCTCCCGTCCCGGCCGGGGACAGCAGGGGGCCCCAGGCCTGCCCCGAGCCCTCCGCCCTGGCCGGAGCTGACCCTCCCAGCTGAGGGTCCCCAGGCTGCGCGGCTCGGGCTGCGGTCCCCGTGGCGAGAGCTGGCGGGGGGCGACCGACCCGGGGCTCCGCGCCCCCCGCCCCCGGGGCCCCGCGCCCGCCCGCACGCGCCGACCGGGCGCGAGGCCGCGGCGTCGGCGACTCCCTCGGCCGGCCAGCCCCGCGTCCCCGGTCCGGCCCTCGCAACGTACCGAGGCGGCGACGCTCCTCAGCCGGCCTCCATGCGGCCTCGTCGCCCACCGGACGGGGCGGGCCGGAGCGGCGGGGCGGGTGGGCCGGCAGGGGCTGAGGCTGGCGCCGCGCGGCATGCCGGGAAGTGCAGTCCCGCGCGCTGCTCGCCCGCCCCGGCGACACCTGCAGCCCGCGGCTGAAGACTACACTTCCCAGGGGGCCATGCGCGAGCGGCGCGGTCTGCCCCGCCAGCTCCCCCAGGTCCTAAGAAGAGGCAGAGAGATGTGGCTTACGCAGGTTCGAGTCTCCTGCCCAGCTGGTGACCTCCGCCCGGTCTGTAAAATGGGGATAATGTTGGTACAACGTCCACGGGATGGTGTGAGCCAAACGATAACGAAATCCAAGTGTTTCGTAAACCGTCCATCCCGTACTAGAGGGACAGACGGTAATGGATGAAAGAGCAGAGAAAATGGGATGATGGTGCCTCCTTCCCTTGCCGGGGCGCCCTCGCCCACCCTTGGGGGTCGCCCCAGACTCCTCCCCCAGGATTGGCCAGTGGGGGAGGGAGGGACACAGGCTTGAGTGCCGGCGGGTTCAATGACCAGGGCCACCTTGGGGGGACCCGGAAGGACAGGCCTTGGTGGTCCTGACCGAGCACCGGGTCCCCCAGACTCAAAGGAGTCTGAGCATCCGGGGAGTAGGTGTCAGGACCTCAGACCCCCCGGCTCACACATCACGGACACGGTGCGCGGTTGGGCCGGCGGAGGAGACTCCAGACGGCGGCAACTTCAGAGCGACCCTGACCAGTCCGGCCAGAGAGGGGGCCGAGAGGGGGCCGAGAGGGGGCCCAGAGGGGCCGAGCTTCAGTGGCCACGGCCACCCCACGAGCAGGCCCCTGTCGTCCCCGTTTGGTGGCTGGAAGTGGGGCACCGCGGGCGGGACTTGGTACGCTGTGAAGAAGAAGGGACGGGCGGCTGTAGGGGCACCAGGTGGGGGCCCTGCCCCCTTCCCGCCGGCCCCGCCCCCCTGCCCTCGGGCGGGGCGTCCGGGCGCCCCACCTGCCCAGAGCGAGTCCCGCAGCAAGGCGCCAGATGCGGGGGCGGGCGAGGGGAAGAGTGGGGGCATTAACTCCCCGGCGGAAGTTCAAGGGGGCTCCAGACCAGGCTGGCCGGGGAGTCACCCCCATCCTCTATGGACGAAACCGGTGGGGTTTGTGGGGTGGGCGCTCTGCCCTCGCTACGCCTCTGCAAGGCGCTAGCTGGAGGCTCCGAGCGCCCGGCATGGCGCCACTGTGGCTCGCTCTGCTGGCCTCCAGCTTCGTGTTCGCGGCTGGCGGCCTCACGCTCGCCGCTCTCGGGCTGTGGGCCAAGCCGGTGCGGGGCCGGGCACTGGTGCTGGCGGCCACCGGCGCGGGCTCTGCAGCTGCGAGCGCTGGCAGCGGTGGGCGCGGCGGGGCTTGGCGCCCGCGGCAAGGTGTCTGCCCCGGCCTGTGGCCCGCGCTGCGGGGCTATGGAGCGGGCGGCAGCGCAGACGCGAGGCTGGACGCGCTGCAGCCCGCGCTGAGCTGCTGCGGGGTGGACGGCGCGGGCTACTGGCGCAGCTCGCGCTGGGCCGGGGAGCCACTGCCGCCGTCGCGCGCCAATGACTCGCTGCCCGCCAGCTGCTGCCCTGCGCCTGCGGCCCCCTACTGCGCGCCGGCAGCTCGGCGGGGCTGCTCTGTCGGTGCCCTCAACTTCGTCCTCGACAGCACTGGCTTCCTGGCGGCGGCTGCTCTGGGACTGGCGGTAGCGCAGGTAGCGTGGTGCCGGCCTGCCTGCTGGATGCATCTTAGCTCCTAGCCTCTCTCCCTCGCCGGCCCGCCCCACGCCAGCTCCCCCTAAGCCTCACACCCACCGCCACGGGCACTCTTATCTGTACTGGGCCTGGCAGAAGCAAGGATTCCAGTCTGCAGAAAGCTGCCGGGTCCTCCGAGGCCCCTGGGGGACTGGTGAGTGGGGGGAGGGATACAGGTATGTATGTTATACCTCGGGGGAGGGGCTCCCTACAGTCATAGTTGTCCAGAGCCAGTTGCGCCACTACCCCTCACTGGGCACTAGGACTGCCCTCCACACCTGGACAGGATAGTCTGCCCCCGCCCCCGCCCCCGCCCCCGCCCCATGCCTGGTCTGGGTCACTGAAACCCCCTGGCTCCCAACGGCAGTGCCAGGGGTCTGAGGCCAGCAGGAGTCAGCTGCTGTCAGACTCCTGCTCAGGCTCAGACCCAGGTGACCTGTCTGGGGGTGGAGATCATCCACCAATCCATCTCTCTCTAGGCCTGGCCCCTCTCCAGCAGCACAGCTGGTGCCTACTGGGCAGGGTTACACCAGAGGCTGCAGCGTTTGGCAGACCCTTATCTGCCAGCCCGCCCCTCTCCACCCATCCTACAACTTCCTGGTCCCCCAGGGGATGGCCTGGCCTCAGAGGGGTCTCTCCCCTCCTTGGGGCTCTGGTCCGTGCCCCTCTGTCCTGGATCGGTTGTGCTCCTCCTGCACTTATTTGGTGAGTCCCGTTAGCCCTCCAGCACCTTGGCCACATCACACACCAGAAGCAGGGCCTCCTGTAGCAGGGACCGCTGGCACCACCGCTCCGTTCACTGATGCTGGCCTACACTGAGGTCCACTCCCGCTCACTTCCTGGGGGTCTGGAGCAACTCCAGTTGAGATCCCAGCATGGAGGCTGGCCTGGGAGTCAGGCCTGGGCTCAGTCCTGGCTCTCTGGGGTGGAGGTAAGGCTCCCCTCCCCAGTCCCCTTCTCACTCGTGAGATGGAACAGCAATGTGGGGCTCCGAGCCGGGTTAGAGGGAAGGGGCGTGGGTGGGGAGGGCATTACAGGGCTGTGGGGCCTCCCTCCTGTGCCATCAGGCCAAGGTGACCCCTGGGGGGCAGCGAGGGAGACTGGACCTTTTCCCCCTCCATTTCACCAGAGCCGCTGGGGCCATCTGCAGAGGCCAGCTGGCTATAGGAAGTGAGACGAAGACAAGGGGCCTCAAGCCTGGGCAGGAGTGAGGTGGTGCCCAGCCATGTCAGCAGGGAAACTGAAGCAAATCCTGGCCAGGTGGGGCCTGGGCCACCACCTGCAGGCTGGGCTTGGAAGGCCTGGTTTTGTTTGCGGTAGGTTCTGTTTCTCCCTCTGTGGGCGGGGTGGGGCTGCCCAGGGAGGACAGCCAGGGCTGGAGGAAGACACGCTGGGATTAGGAGTTCCTGGGATGGCCACCTGGAAGGCTCCTGGGGGCTGGCCACCTGGAAGGCCCTTTTGTTCCTCCGAGCACCCAGAGCAGGGGTTTCCTGAGGTAAGTAGGGGTAGGGGGGCGAGGAGGAGACGGGGGTGGGGGGCGGTCAGCAGGGCCAGGAGAGCTATGACCAAGAGTGGACACTGACAAAGGGGCCGTTGTGGACAGAGCAGGCGAGGGAATCTCCCTGGAACCAAACAGATCCCACAGAAGCAGGACACGGGAGTGGAGAGGTCACTGGAACCCCCTGGAGCTTGAGGTGCCCTGGGTTTGTTGGGCCTGGGAGGGTGGTGCCTGCATCCTTACCTGGACAGCCAGGGTGGGTGCTGCTGCTTCCACCAGGCCCCACCAGCTTCCCGGAATGTGGGCTGGCGGCGGGGGAAGGAGCAAGAGGAAGAAAGTCCTGGGGAGAAGACACTCGTACCGTCTAGAAGCGGCAGGAGGCACCACGCCACCAGCCACCAGAGTTGGGTGTTTACTCCTGGGGGACACTGACTCAGGCCCGAATGTTCCCCACAATGGCGTAAAGAGCTGGGGATGGGTCACAGTTTTACACAACCAAGTAAGGGAGCAGGGCTGGCAGGGTTGCTCCTGAAGACGTGGCTGCGGCTCTACCCGACACAGGGACCCTGTGTCCACCCTGTGTGCAGCTGAGGGGCTGATGGCTGGGGCACCCCCATGCATGCCCGCACGGTACCCCATGTTTACTCTGCACACGATGGAGGGGCCAATGGCTAGGGTGCCTGCACACACTCCACGTGGAATCCTGTGTCCGCACTGCATGCAGCCGAGGGGCCGATGGCCCAGGTGCCCCCATGACTGTGAGCTCAAGTCTACTTGCTTGTGGGCCCCACCCTGGACTAGACCTGGGCACATGTGGATGCTCTGTGGCTGGTGGCATGTCAGTCCAGGGAGCTGGAAAGCAGAGGCTCCTCCGGGAGACGTGCAGGCGCTGGATTTGAAGGGCGGCCAAGAGCAGTGAGCGCCCAAAAGCTCAGCCGAGCCGCCAGAACTCAGGCTGCACTGCAGGGGTGAGGACACCGAGCCCTGTCCGTGGGATTGGCTGGGGCTCATTGGTGCTGGCCCAGCTGAACGTCCCACCCCTAGAAGCCACCACCGAGCGTGGACAGGTGGGATTGTGGGTAGGGAGGCAAGTGGACTGGGGGTGGGTCAGTGACCCCAGCCTCAGTCAGGGAGAAGGGACCTGGCCCAGAGACCACAATGCCGAGGGGCGGGGTCACCTCATCAGCTAGGTCCCCTTGGCTGGCCAGTGGTGACCCAGTTGGCCGCTGCAATGGCGCTGGTTTGTGGCAGGGGACCAGGCAGGGGCTTGAGGCTCCCCCAGTCCCTGTCCCCATCCCAGCAGCTGCTGCCATGGGTGGAGCTCCTGTGGGGCCCGGCCCCTCTCACCCTGCAGGGCCTCCTGGGGAAGCAGGGCCTCCGGGGAGCTGTTCTATGGGCCCTTCCCCAGCCTCTTGCGCTGGTGCCTCTGAGGAGGAGTGGTTTGGGCAAGATGGCCTGGCTCAGGTGAGCATTTTCTGGGGACAGTGGGACGCAGTGCCCACCCATGCCCTGCACAGCCCTACCCGTCAGTACAGGCTGACAGCTGTGCACTCTGACCCTGCAAGATGGCACCTCGCCCAGCTCCCAGGAACAGCTGGGGAGGGGGCCTCAGAGAGGCTCAGGCCAATTAGGTGGGGCTTTAGACAGGGTGCAGGGCACTCTGGGGTGGCCCCACTCTGCACTCATTACTTGCACCCCACCCTGCCTCCAGCTACCATGGGGTACACATCGCCCTGGGTACTCACCTCCAAGAAGCCTCCATCCAGACCCCTAGCCAACTTGTACCCCACTTGTCTGTTCTCAGGGGCTCTATAGAGCACTCACCCAACCAGCCTCACCCCTATACTGAGCCCCGAGGTCAGCATCAATGCCCCCACCCTGGCTGGACCTGCCTCTGCTCACTGCTTCCCTCCTGTCCCCATGGCATTATGAGCACCCCCAGACCATGTCAAAGGGTGCCTCCTGGGAGAAGCCTTCCTAGATGCCACCAGCTCCCCCAGTTCCCCTAGCCAGAGTGCACCTAACCCCCAAAGAAGGCACCAGCATTGGACTGACAGGATAGCTTCAGTGGAGGGGACATGCATGCATCTCCCCTTAGCCTGTGAGCCCCTGGGGGCAGGACCACTCTGGAATTGGCTCCATGGGCCAGAATGGAGCTAGTACAGGCGTGTCACCTTGGAATCAGCTCCATGGGCCAGAACGGAGCTAATACAGGCGAGTCAACTGGAGTCTGGAGTTATCAGTCCAAGAGTGACATCACGTGTGCCTGTGTCACCCCTGCCGAGCCCAGGGCTGGCCTCTGAGTGACCCACACTCCCCGCTGCTCACTCCCGGGAAGGCAAGGCTCCACCCCCTCGATGGGCAGCCCCAACCCCAGGGACCCCCAGAGCTACGCCCACAGTGGGGAGAGATGGAGGTGCCCTACGGGTTGAGGATGGAGCACTGGACACGAGGCGAGTATTAGAATAGTATTTATTTGTATGTTTAATGCTACCTTGTTAATACTGCGGTCACATGTGGCCGTGGCTGAGGTAATAGGGACCGGGCCAGGCATGCCTGGCCTTGGCCTAGGGGGCCGAGGCAGGGCTGCTGGCCCGGCGGGGGATGTGGTTATTGCGTTGGACTCCTTCCGGCCTCGAAGCACGCTCACGCACACACTCTCGTTCACACACCTGCCTACTCACTCACAACATCCTGTTTTAAAGTCAAGTCTCCTAACAATAAATATAATTGATTACAGTAATCATAATAAAATAAAATACATGTATGTCAGGTTACAAGAAGAAAGTGCATGGAGGTCTGTGACTGGGGGGGCGGCCCAGCCCCCCCACCCCGAAGGCTCCCGGTCCCTGCAGAGGGGAGGGGCGGACCCCTGAGCTGTGACCCCTGGGCTGTGGCTGTGGTGAGGCCTGGTGGGAGGCCACCTTGTCGAGCCACAAGCATGGCCCTTGCTTCCCAGGCCCAGAACCAAATCGACTAAAAAAATAAACTCTTAGTCTTGCAACCCCACACCTACAGCTGTTCGCCAGATGCAGCGGTGGGGAGGGGGGCTCTGCCAGGCCATAGCCTGCCCTGCCCCTGGCCAGCGCTGGGAGGATGCACCTGTGGGGGCTGGCTGCCCTTTGAGCCTGGGGGAGGTACTGAGCCCCCGTGCATGCAGATGGATGCTGGGGGTGGGCAGTGCCGGGCAAGCAGAGGCTGCGTGCACACAGGGCTGGGATCACTGGGAGGCGGCCCATGCAAAGGGCCTGTGGCAGCCAGCTGTCTTTCCCCTCAAAACTCCACAGTACTCACGACTGTCCTGGGCTCGTCGAAGGTGGCAATGAGGATCTGCTGTGGGGGCGGGATGGCAATGAGCTCGCCCATGTCCGGGGGCACGTGGGGACCCCCTTCCTCCTCCTCCCGGGCCTCGTACAGCGTGTTGATGTGGAGAAGGGGGTGAGTGGCGTTCCGGCTCAGGATGGCCAGGGGGTCAGCCTTGCCCAGGCCAGCTGGAGACAACGGGGCCACAGCAGGGGCTGTGGGAGGCGAGCAGACGTGGAAGGGGCCCGTGGAGGGAAGCCCCGCCCGGGCTGGATCTGCCGGGAAAGAGAGTTCCTTCTTAGGGAGTGAGGCATCTGCAAGCAGCCAAGAAAACAGGTGTGTCACTGGCCTGCTCACACTCTGCTGCCCCAGCTCTGCAGTCCACCCGGCCCTCAGGCTGGAGCTCAGGCTGAATCCCAGCCCAGACCTGGCAGGGGGAGCTGGCTTGCAGTAACGCAGCGCCCTGAGTGCAGGGTTCCTTCTCAAAGGGGAACCAGCAGGGGAACCAGCCGCCATGCCAGCGTCCTTCGTCCTTCCTCCCGGTCCCCGCCCCCCACTTCCAACTGGCCGCTGATGGAGCTGGTTAAACCCGGAACCCCCTTTCCTGGCTCTCAGCCCGGGACGTGGGCTTTCCCTTCCCGATATCAGGGCATCGACTCCCCCACTGGCGATCTGGGGCCGCCCCCTCCTCCCGGGACTGCCGGCCCCTCGCTGCCGGCGCCCTACCTTTGGTGGGTGCGGCGGTCAGGCCCAACGCGCACTCCTCTCCCTGCGAAAGGAAGACCCCCTCCTGGCTCCGGGAGACTGGCAGGACGGCGGCGGGAGCGGCCTCGGGCTTGGGCTTTTTGGTGCCCAGGATGTAGGGGTGCACGTCCAAGGAGAAATGCCGCGCGTGCTTCTTGTCCCCCGAGGCTGCCGGCGGCACGGAGGAGGCGGCCGCGTCCCCGCCGCCACCCTTGTAGTGGTGCGCAGCGCGGGCGCCCGCGTCCAGCAGCGGCGCGATGAGCGTGTCGGTGGCCGTCTTCCTGCGCACGGGCTTGGGCTTCTCGGCCTTGCTGTTCTCCACGCGCATGATGGCCAGCTGCTCCTTGAAGGGCTGCGGCAGCGGGTTGCTGGTGGGGATCCACTTCATCTTCTTGCGCGCCCGCTTGACCACCGGCGGCTCGGAAGAGCCATCGGGTTCAGCCGGGTTGGTGCTAGGGTCGACCGTCTGGATGCCCGAGTCGCGCACGGTGGGCGTGGCGTCGTGGTTGGACTGCGCCAGCGCGGCCAGCAGCTGCCGCACCACGTTGTCATACATGAGGTCGCTCTCGTTGGTGATAAAGTCCAGCCGGTTGAGCGACTTGATGTGGTCACGGTTCTCATTGCAGAACATGGCCAGGATGTTGATGTCACAGAACTGCGAGCGGCGCCACTGGCGGCGCGTCTTGATGCCCACTTTGTGCAGCTTGTCGAAGATGAAGTTGCTCTTGCGGAAGATGAAGAGGTGGATGAGGTTGACGAGGATGATGAGGTTCATGAAGCACAGCAACACGATGTCCACGCCCGCGATGATGCGCTGCAGTTGCACCGAGGGCAGCTTGCAGTTGACGCGCACGGCCGGCCCTGGGCCCCCACCACCCTCCGGCCCGTCGGGTGAGGCGCCCAGCGCGCATGTGAACTCGTTCTGCTTCTGGGTGGCGTAGTAGGTGCACAGGTAGGAGATGGGGACCACGCTGAGCAGCAGGATGAGCACGTGCCGTGCCAGGTACAGCTTGGCCAGGAAGTTGCTGCGGCCGCGCCGCTCCAGGTACTTCTCGAACAGGTTCTGCTCGGGGCTCTTCTCCTTCTCAGCGTTCTCGATGATCTCCCGCTTCTCGCGCTCGGTGATGCCGGGCCCCTTGGACTGGATCTGCTTCTCAATCTTGGGGGCCCGGCCTTCGGCCGCGCGGTGGTAACAGTTGTCGATTTCCTGCAGCAGGAAGTTGAGCTCAGACGTGAGGCGCGTCGAGGCCAGGAACTCCCAGCCCAGGGCGGGCACGTACATGATGGCGGCGAAGGCCAGCAGCGCGTAGGGCAGAAACTTGTGCTCGAACAGCGACGGCCAGAGGCTGGCGTCCACGCCGGGCAGCGCGTCCCGCAGCTCCGTCCAGCAGTAGCCGCGGGCGTACAGCGCCTGGTCGCGGGTGAAGTTGTGCGGAGTGTAACAGTAAATGGGCTCCTCTGGGGGCAGAGAGGAGACACGGGCTGGGGGCGGGCCCGGGGGGGCTGGGGCGAGTCCGGGGGGCTGGGGGCGGGTCCGGGGGTGCTGGGGGCGGGCCCTGGGGGCTGGGGGCGGGTCCGGGGGTGCTGGGGGCGGACCCAGGGGGGTGCTGGGAGCGGGCCAGAGGGGCTGGGGGCGGGCCCAGGGAGGGGAGCTGGGAGCAGGTCTGAGGGATGGGCTGGGAGTGGGACCCAGGACAGGGGAGGGGGATGGGACTGGGGTGGGGTGGGAGAGTACTAGACGGAGGGGCTGCCGGTGGGACCGAGGGGGTCTGCTGAAGGGAGAGGGGACTGGCAGGGGAGACCACAGCTGAGTTTAGGTTGAAGAGAACAGGTTGGGCCTCGTCCACTTTCCTGCTCAGACCCCTCACGGGGCTCTCTGGCCCGCTTCTGCCCCATATTCCCACCCACAGCGGGTGTGGGGTCTCACCCTGGGTGTCCCCCATGGCAGTCAGCGGCGGCACAGCTGGGGGATGGGAACACCTCCCAACCCCACGACTGGCAAGCACCACACACTCTCGGACCCTCTCTCAACACCGAGCCCTAGTGTGCACGGGGTAACCAAGTCCCCTGAGTGGCCAGGGGGAGACCCCTGGATCCGAAAAGAAAGTAAGCACACCCTAACTGGACCAAGGTGTTTTCCCACTAAAATTTAACGGTGTTTAAGTCTCCCCCAGTTTCTAGGAAAAACGGTCGTCATCAAACTTCCTGTCTCCCCCTCCCATGCAGGCCTGAGAGACCCCAGCCACAGTGCAGTGCGCTCAGGTCCACCCAGCCAGGCTCCCCACAGGCCCCAGGGCAGGGTCTGCTCAGGCCCACCCTCTGCTTGAGCCCGTTGCCCCATGGGAAATGGTGACCAGGAAGCAGCAGCACCAACATGCCATCTGTCCCTCCATCCATCCCCCTGCCCATCTGATACCTGCGTGTGTACAGACAGCTGCATTCCACGAGATGCCTGTCCACAGCTTGGCAGACCGGTAGTCCCTGTCGATGCCACTCAGGTGCCCCAGGGAAGGGCAGCAGCCTCCACACCTGGGCAGAGACTCCACTGTCCACAGGTGTCTCCAGCCTTGGCCCCAGCACAGTAGGGAGCCCCACTGGCCCCAGCAATGATGGTCACCACCCTCACTCAGACCTAGCGTGGAGGCCCTGGCTGCCATCGCCACCACCCTGGCAGCAGCCTTGGAGATCCCACACCACGAAGGGTTGAGGGGGACACACAGCGTTGGACTCCTGGGATTGCAGGAATGTGGCCCAGCAGGGAGGACGGCTTAGAGGTGGGCCCACAGCACTCTGGGGTATCACGGTCACTGGCCATGGCACAAGTGAGCAGCAGGCTGGGGTCATGACTCCATCTTGAGAGTACTAGGGAGTCATGGAGGGTGTGGGAGCAGGTGTAGACGGGCCAGAACGAGGTTTATTAGATGTGGGGGGGGGCTGGGGTAGGAGAACATGAGGAAGCTCCATCTCAGTCTACCCACGAGATGGGACGCCTGGCAATGGTGTGGGACGGGGCAGGGCGGAGGCCTTGGGAGGGAACGCCTGGCACCAGCAGCCTGTGGTCCCCACCCCAGATGAGGACAGGGATTCCGGGGCCAGTGATAAACTGGACTCAGAGAAGGGCGAAATGGAAAAGGCAAACGAACCAGCTCTCTTGGTTGAGAAAACAGCATTTATTTACTTATTTTTTGTCCTCACAGCCATCCCAGAAGCCAAAGAAGGCCGGTGCTCTTCTCTCCGGAAGAAAAGAACAGCAACAGGTTTGTCTGCCCTGGGGTGGGCCCATCCTGCAGCAAGGGGCCCGGCACCCACAGCTCCCGGGGTGGCCCAGGCAGGGGGGATACAGGGAACCAGAAGAGCTTCCCAACTCTGGGGCGTGAGGTGGCCTGTCTCTGACCGTGAGCACTGCAGGATGCTGGATGGAGGTGAGTGTGAGAAGTACCTGTCACTCTCCATGATGTACTTCTCTGCACAGCCAGGCACAGAGGGACTGGGTTGCCCTGCTGGGTGGAAATGGGGTCCCCAGGAGCTCCCATGTGGCTGTTCTGCTGCCTTGATGGGGAAGCATGAGGTGTGGGAGGCACGGGGGAGGAGGCTGGAGAGCCCCGCTTTACTCCACTGGGCTCTGCACGCCTGCCACCATCTCTGCTGTTTCTGCTGGGTGGTGGCTGCAGGCAGAGGAAAAATCTTGGCTCTGCCACTCTGACCCTCAGTCTCCTCGTCTGCTCAGTTGAGGACGGTGACATAGCTTCGCAAGGCCACTGCAGGTGAGAGGCCCAACTCCGAGGGGCCTGTGGGCACATCCAGCGGGGTCTCCTTCCTTTCCAGACGGGGCTGCTGAGAGCAGCAGCAGAGGAAACAGGACCACTGAGGGACGCACAGACCCCTCCTGGGCCAAAAAATGCTGCAAGTGGCCTGGGTGAGGGGGACTCCTGGCACAGAGGTGCCGAGGGTGTGCGGCTTAGGCTCATGCTGGCAGGACCTGTGATGCTGGGCCCAGCTCTCGGACGGAGGGCAGGGTGCAGACATCTGGTGGGTGTGTGGGACGGCTGCCGAGTGAGGAATCCTGCCACGGGGCCTCTGTGCCCCCCTTGGAGCTCCCCCCTTGAGGTTCCCCCTCCTTGGGGTTCCCAGAGAGAGTCCTGGTGGTGGGAGATCCCATGCAGCTGAGCCAGCCTGGGAGGAGCGAGCACTGCTTGGACCCCAACCGCGGTGACCCTGGCAACCCCCCTCTGGCCAGTACCCCATAGCTCTGTCTGCACAGAGGTCCTGGGGCATTGGAGGCCTATCACTACATGAGCACTGGGCCCGCCAATAGCACCATGGGGAAGTTCACGACTCAGGAGGGGCCGAGTGCCTGAGACACTGCTACAGAGAAAAGCAGGCTGAGCTCTGGGCGCGGATGCGGCGCGGTGCCTGAGAACACACCCCAGGTCTACAGCCAGCAGAGGCCCCCGTGCCAGATCCGTTCCAGGAATGTCCCTCCCTCAGCAGTCCCACCCGGCCATCCGGCTCCAGCCTCACCCTCGTGTCCAGCCTGCAGATGCATCACGTGCCCTTACAGACGGCGGCGAAGCGGCCACTCTGTCCCCCACCTACCCCCAACCCCATCAGCACAATCCAGCCTGTACCCCTTCCCTACAGCCCTGACCACCCTACTCCACGGGGGGATGGGACAGCCCCCAGAGACCCCCGTCACCTGCAGATGCACTCACAGCCTCCTCCTCCAGCCTCCCCTCCCCGCCCCCCATAGCCCGAGCCCTCACATGGGGTGGTAGGTGGTGCTGGTGGGCTGAACAAGGCCCTCCTAGCCCGGAACCCAGGCACGTGGCCCTCCTGCAGGGAAGGGGACTTGGCAGTTGTGACCAAGGGAAGTTCTTGGGGGGATCCTGCATTACCTGGGTGGATCCAATGGAGTCCCAGGGTCCTTATCTGAGGGAGGCAGGTGAGAGAGATGTAGGGATGGAAGCTGGGACTAGAGAGGGGGAAGGTGCCACGCTGCTGGCTTTGTGGGGGGGGGGGGGGGGGGCACGAGCCACGGAAGGCGGGCAGCCTCGAGAAGCCAGAAAAGGCCAAGATGGGAATCCTCCCCGGAGCCTCCAGAAGGAACCAGCCCTCTGACACCTTGGTTTTAGCCCCATGGAACCCGCGCTGGAGGCCTGTTCTCCAGGACTGTGAGAGAATGACCTTGTGCTGTCTTAAGCTCCTGAGTTGGTGGGGATTGTTACACAGCACAGGACGCGCAGTGACCATCCCTCACCAGCTGCCTGCCTCCCCTCAGGCTGTGGCTGGGAGGGGTCTTGGCCTCTGGCTTCCCACCTCACCCACAGCCCGTGGCATGACCTCGCCCCACAGCGTGACCTCGCCCCACAGCATGAACTCACCCACAGCCCATGGCGCGACCTCGCCCCACAGTGTGACCTCACCCCACAGCATGAACTCACCCACAGCCCATGGCGCGACCTCGCCCCACAGCGTGACCTCACCGCACAGCGTGATCTCACCCACAGCCCATGGCGCGACCTCGCCCCACAGCGTGACCTCACCCACAGCCCATGGCGTGACCTCGCCCCACAGTGTGACCTCGCCCCACAGCATGAACTCACCCACAGCCCATGGCACGACCTCGCCCCACAGCGTGACCTCGCCTCACAGCATGACCTCACTCACAGCTCATGGCGTGACCTCGCCCCACAGCGTGACCTCACCCACAGCCCATGGCGTGACCTCGCCCCACAGCGTGACCTCACCCACAGCCCATGGCGTGACCTCGCCCCACAGCGTGACCTCGCCCACAGCATGAACTCACCCACAGCCCATGGTGCGACCTCGCTCCACAGTGTGACCTCACCCATAGCCCATGGCGTGACCTCGCCCCACAGTGTGACTTCACCCCACAGAGTGACCTCACCCACAGCCCGTGGCGTGACCTCGCCCCACAGCGCGACCTCACCCCACAGCATGACCTCACCCACAGCCCATGGCGTGACCTCCCCCCACAGCGTGACCTCGCCCCACAGCGTGACCTCGCCCACAGGGCGACCTCACCCTACAGCGTGACCTCACCCTACAACATGACCTTGCCCACAGCTGGTGCCGGATGGCAGCCGCACAGGCCTGGTAAAGATGCAGCCAAGCCCGCCTGGACCGAGACCCAAAGTGGCTGAGTTTTGGGGGAGTAGTGAAGAGGGTCAGGAGGTTCAGTCAGTCAGAGCCCCCTGTGGCTAGCACCCGAGGGCGGGACCCCGCTCAGGGTGGGAGGGCTGGGGGGCCTCCGCTGCCCAGGCTGGGCCTTCCATTCCAGGACAAACCCCCTTCTTGAGCTGGCTGTGGAGGCGGGGGGGTCCCGACTTCCCACAAGCAGAGACGCCTTCACAGGAGAAGGCCTGGCTCACCGTGAAGATGGACGGATGGATGGACAGATGGAGCCCCATGGGCCCAGCCATGACTCACCCGGCCAACGCTGGGAGGGGATGTGTTTCCAGAATGAGGTGGTTCTGGAATGTGGTCCCCACGCCCATGGCAGCATGGGCATCCTGAGAGCTGTTGGCCTCATGGGGAGCCGCTGAGGCTGTCTACAGCACACGGACTTTCAACCCTGAACCCCTGTTATCTGTTCTCTCATTTCTCGCAAAGGAAGATGACTGAGTCGTGGAGACCCCATTCCAGGAGGTACCTCTGTGGCTGAGCCGTCAGAGAGATCTGTCCAAAGTATATCAGGAAATACCCAAAGCTCTGTGACCCCGTTATCTGGCTATTTTAGGAAAAAGCAGTGGTTGGTCCTCTCTCAGCCTCCACCTTCAGGATCCATATTGTTAGCTGTTGTTGGGTCAGCAGTAGAATGAAATGCTGCCCGTCCTGCACCATCCCCATGGCGGGTTTCAGACTGGACCATTGTGATCCATGGGTTATCGCTGGTTGATTTTCTTCCTAGTTCATGTTAGTCTGGAAGCTCCACTGAAACCTGTTCAGCACCCTAGCAACGCAGAAGCCTCCACTGACCGAGGGGTGGCTCCCGAGGAATCCGGGGGATCTTCGGTTCTCCTTTTCCCCTCGGCACGCAGGTGGCCTCTCCAGCTTCCTCCTTCACGGCTGAGCTGGTCCAGGTGGTGGGGGCACCATCACCCGACTTCTTTAGGAAAGAAGTCATCAGGAATCCCCCCTGCCCAGAGCCCCCACCACAGCCTGGGGATGTGCCCCCTGGAGCTCGGCTGGGTCGGGACTGTCCCTGCGCCCCAGGGGAGGGCTGGTTCTAAAACAGGCAAGACGTGACCCACAGAGGGGCCTGGAGCCTGCTGAGCCCTTGGCGCCTGCATGCCAGCCTGACGGTCCTCACCAGAACCCTGTGAGGTGACAGTGGATGAGAAAACCAGGGCACAGAGAGGTCATGCTTCCCGCTTAAGGGCACACAGCAAGGATGTGAGGACTGGGAGTCCATCCTGGCCATCTGATCAGCACCCACACTAAGCCCCCCCACTGCCCTGCCTCCCTGGGCAGAGAACCAAGAGAATGGGCCCTGGCACCCACACCCAGCAGCCCCTGCCCTGGCCACGTACGCCTCTGCTCTGGGCGATCTTGGGGTCCCGCATGGGCCTCCTCCCCAATCCTGGCGAGTCGCGCAGAGCGAGGACTCCTGGCGCCACACTCTTCCAGACGCACTGCTCTCTCTCCAAAGGTCAGGGTTTCTGATGCCTCCCTCTTGCGCCCATCTGAGTGGTCCCCATGTGTCGAAAGGTCCAGCACCCTGGCCTTGCACCCCAACCTTCCTGGGGGGACTGTCGGCCTGTGTGTGTTGGGTGGGGTGGGCCTCAAGCCCTGGAGTAGCACGTGTCCAGAGTGAGACTGCAGACTTCCAGGCGTTCAGGTCGGTGCTGTTCTCTCCCCAGACCCACTCAGGAGAGACGAGAGGCAGCCAACGCTCAGACAATGTGGTGAGGACCAGGGTGCCTGGGG
Source organism: Dugong dugon (assembly GCA_030035585.1). Lineage (NCBI taxonomy): Eukaryota > Metazoa > Chordata > Mammalia > Sirenia > Dugongidae > Dugong > Dugong dugon. The sequence goes on from CM057465.1 coordinate 321,327, forward strand.
CTGTGTGCAGTGACGTTCCTCAGCTAGAGAAACGCAGACATGGAAAATCCACCAGCTGCCCTGTGCTCTCTGCCTGGGACACAAGCTCCAGGGTCATCCGATCCCATTGGGCAGGGCCAGATCCCAGGACTCAGGGCAGCAGGTGACCGCACCCACCACCAACCCCAACAGGCCATGTCCACCTGTGAGTATCCACCCCGGAGAGGGGACCCACACTGCCAGATGGGATGGAGCGGAATATCAGAGGGTCGGGGCGTCTCAGGGATCACTGAGGGGACCAATCCACAGGTGTGCTCACAATGGAGTCTATCCCGCTGTGCGCGTCTGTGACACTGGGCCGGTCTGTATCCCGTACCTGAGCACCTGTGCATGACTCAACGTCCCACTGTGCGCACGTGACACCGAGCGGGTCCACACCCCGTATCTGAGCACCTGTGCGTGACCTGGCATCCCACTGTGTGCACGTGACACTGAGCGGGTCCATGCCCTGTATCTGAGCGCCTGTGTGACTCAATGTCCATTGTGCGCGTCTGTGACACTGAGCAGGTCCACACCCTGTATCTGAGCACCCGTGTGTGACTCAACGTCCACTGTGTGTGTCTGTGACACCGAGCAGGTCCACACCCTGCATCTGAGTGCCTGTGCGGGACTTGGCATCCCACTGTGTGCATATGTGACACCGAGTGGGTCCACACCCTGTATCTAAGTGCCTGTGCGTGATCTGACGTCCCATGGTGTGCATGACACTGAGCGGATCCACACCCCATATCCGAGCACACGTGTGTGACTCAACGTCCACTGTGCGTGTCTGTGACACTGAGTGGGTCCACACCCCGTATCTGAGCACCCGTGTGTGACTCAACGTCCCACTGTGTGCGTCTGTGACACTGAGCGGGTCCACACCCTGTATCTGAGCACCCGTATCTGACTCAATGTCCACTGTGCGTGTCTGTGACACTGAGCGGGTCCATGCCCTGCATCTGAGCACCCATGCGTGACTCAATGTCCCACTGTGTGCGTCTGTGACATTGAGTGGGTCCACACCCTCTGAGCACCCGTGGGTGACTCAACATCCCACCGTGTGTGTCTGTGACACTGAGCAGGTCCACACCCTGCATCTGAGCACCCGTGTGTGACTCAATGTCCACTGTGTGCATCTGTGACACCGAGCGGGTCCACACCCTGTATCCAAGCACCAGTGACCTGACACACCCTACTATGTGAGTCTGTGATGCCACACAGGTCTGCACCATATATCTGATCACCCATGACTCAATGTCCTACTGTGTGCATCTGTGATGCCAGGCAGGTCTTTGCCCTGTATTTGAGCACCTATGACTTGATGTCCCACTGTGTGCACCTGTGACACCAAGTGATTCTGCACCCCGTATCTAAGTGTCCATGACTCAGCGTTTTACTGTGTGCATCCATGCCCTGTATGCCTGAATGGGTCTGTGCCTCGTATCCAATAACCCAAGCAAGACTTGTTGCTCTACTGCTGGCACTGTGCACACTCAGTGGGTCTGCACCCTGAGTACCCATGACTTAACATCCCACTGCATATCTGTGATGCTGAGTAGGTCTGCACTCCTTATCTGAACACTCATGACTTGAAGTCCCACTGCGCGTGTCTGTGGCACCGGGTGGGTCTGTGCCCTGTACCCAAGCATGCGTGACGTGACGCCCCACCATGTGCATCTGTGACGCTGAGTGGGTCTGTGCCCTGCATCTGAGTGTCTGTGACTCGATGCCCTACTGTGCACGTCTATACCTCATTAACGTGTGAGTCTGAGAACGAGCAAAGGACTGCCATGTGTTTCCACTTGGGGCTGCCGCTGGGCCCCCTTTCCTCATTCAAACCCAGGTGCCATGCCAGCCCTTCAGCCCAGTGGCATGTCAGCATGTGTGTGTGAGCTCCGCCCGGCACTGTCTGGCCGCACTGGGCCTCCCATCTCCTGTGTAAGTACACTGTGCCCAAGCATGTCTGTGTGTCCTGCACCAGTGCCCTGAGGACAGAGCCGGCAGAGGGTCTCCTCTGCCCAGGGGTCCACCCCAGGTCAGGCATCACCAGGTCACAGAGAACTCCTGGAAGGTGACAAGTCTTTGGAGGGGCCCGGGAAGGGGCCCAGAAAGTGTGGCTGACACACTGCGTGAAAGATCCCTTGGACACGTGGACCTGAGTCCCCTCTTGCCTCAACACAGATCCCAGGTGTGAGGATGTGACCAGTTCCTGGTCTCTAGCCACCCACTTCCACCTGAACCCCCTAGGTGAGCCTCCTGGGGTCGCCTCCCTGCCCTTTGGGGCTGGTGTGTCCCGTACAGACCCCAGTGCCATGTGTTCCCCCAGAGCCCATCATGGGCCCTGCCGCACCTGCCAACCCCGTCAGAGGCTCCTGATGCCTGGAGGGAGACCGGCCCGCCTCTCAGTGTTTCTCCTTGTCCCCCTGGCTCCCCGTCTGCCCCATGGGCTCTGCACCCCCTCCCTGCACCCCAACACTCTCGACTCTGCATCCATTGGTCAAGGCCCCCACCCTGCCCTGGCCTGAGCCATCTGTTCACCTGTCATGCCTTTCTCTGACCCTCACCGGGTCCTTTCCGACCTGCTCACCGCACTCTCCATTTCACCTTGTGTATGTGACATTCTACACGCCAAACCCAGGGTCTCCTTTAGTAGGGGGTCCAGGAAGGGCATAGCCCATCTCAGGCGTGAAGGATGGAAGGCAAAACAACAATGAAACCAGGAAAGGGGCCTGGGGCAGGACCAAGCACCAGGGGATGGGGGTGGGGGGGCCTGGTTGGGAAATCCCCGGGGCGCGGTCTGCGGTCGACCCCGCCAGGCCTGTGCGGTGGGGAGCGCAGAGCCCGCGGAACAGACAGCGCGGGTGGCCGAGAGGTGACGCGGGAAGAGGCTGGGACACCTGCGAACACCCGCCCGCCCGGGCCCCCGCCTCACCTGCGAAGTTCTTGGTGAAGACCAGGGTGACCAGCAGGATGGGGACAAGCACGGTGCCGATAGTCACCACGCGGTCGAATGGCAGCTCCAGCTTCAGCTGCAGAAGCAGCGCGGCCAGCGCGCCCGCCTTGTCGTCCTGGGCGCCCGGCAAGATCAGCTCCCGCAGCTTCTCGCCCGCCAGCAGCGCCGTCGCCATGTCCGCCGACTGCTCCAGAAGGTGGTGCATGGGGGGCGGGGGGCGGCCCGGCGGAGGGGGGCGCGGGGCGGGGCGGGAGCGCCTGGGGAGCAGCGGAAGCGAGTGGGGCAGGGGGCGCGCGCCAGACCCGGGCGCCGGGGTGGGGAGCGCGGGCTGATGCCGCTGCGGGGGGGGGGGTTCCGGGGGGCACAGGCGGGGTGGGGCGGGAGGCGCACGGCGGATGGGGGCGTGGGGGCCGCCCGGGGGGCGCGGGCCGCGGCGGGGGTTGGGGCGCTGCGCCGCCGCCCGGGGCAGGGGTCGGGCCGGCGCGGGTGCGCGGCGCAGGCCGCCGCCGCCGCCCCCGTGGAGCCGGGCCCGGCGCGCTGGCTCCTCCCGGGCCGGGGGCGGCGGGACCCCGCCCGGAGCGGCGGCGGCGGCTGCTGCTCTCTGCCGCCACAGCCCCGCTCTCGCGCGGGGGTGCTGTTTACCTGCGGCGACTCCGCGCTGGCTCCGCCCCCGTTCTCCCCCCCCCCCCCGGCACGCAGATGCGGCGCCGGCGATGACTTTGCAAAAAATATTTAAATGAAAGAAAATGAATTAATCGCGCCCAGTGCCTCCTCTTTCTCTGGATGGAGTGGGTGGGTGGGGGCTGCCTGGCAGCCCCGGGCTGGCGGTGGGGGACCGGCACGCGGTAGAGATGGGATGGGCCGGCCCGTACCGCTGCACCCCGCTCCCGCCCAGCCCCGGGATGGGGGCTTCTTCGTCTGGCCCCCGCCAATCTCTCTCCCAGGGGCCGCCTTCTCCCTCCACCTCCCTACCCAAAGTCTGCCCCTCCCCCGCCCCCTCCGACGCTGAGGGTCCCGCTCACGCTGGGGTGTTTAAGGACACAAGCCGGGAGGGCTGGACTCCACCCCCCCCCACCCCCGCCTCTGGCAGCCGTCCCGCGACACTGCGGGGTGTCGCCCTGCAGCCCGGTGCCCACCCCCCCGTCACCCCACGCGTGTCCCACCTCCTCCCCGTCCCTCCTTCCATCACTCCACGCATTCACATGGATCCACAGACACTCTCCAAGCCCCTGTGCGTCAGCCCCTGGGGCAGTATCTGGGGGTCTTGGTGCCTCCGGCCGCGGGCTCCCTGCCACCTCCAGGACATATATCCCCTCCACTCCTGCCACCCCCAGTACAACTGCACACACACTTTTGGGTTTGGCTCAGCTCTTCCCACCCTGAGCATCACCACCAGCTGCTGGGGAAGACCCGGCTTCCTTTCAGGGATTTTCCTTCTTTCCTTCGTCAGTAGTCCCTTCCTCTACATACCAAAAAACCCAAACCCGTCGCCCTTGCGTCGTCCATCACATAGCGACCCTATGGACAGAGTAGAACTGCTCCACAGGGTTTGCAAGTAGCAGCTGGTGGATTTGAACTTCGACCTTTTGGTTAGCAGCAAAGCTCTTAAGCACTGTGCCACCAGGGCTCCTCCATAGAGCATACAGATAATATGTAAACTATTTCGTGTGGTTAGAGTTCTAACTTTGTTCAGTAACTCACTCCAGAGGTATGCACTGAGCACCCAACTTTGCAGGCACTGGGATTCCCCGGGAAGGACCAGCTACAGGGGGCATGTGCCATTTTCCTTCCTTTTCTTACCAGTCACTGTGCTTTCAGAGACCCTTCTGTGTTTCTGAACGACGCCAGCCCCTGGTTTCCAGCACTTTCTGATCTCACAGTCCTGGAGGTTGGGAGTCCAAATCAGGGTATCGACTGTGTTGATTCCTTCGGAGGCTCTGAGGGAGAATCAGTTCCTGGCCTCTCTCCCAGCTTCTGGTGGCTCCAGGGTTCCTCGGCTTACAGCTGCGTCTTCACATGGTGATTTCCTCCTTTGTGTCGGTTCTCTTTCATGGACTCCTAGGTGATGCCAGCAGTTAAGTGGCTACTAACTGAAGGGTTCAAACCCACACAGAGGCACTTGGTGATGTGCTTCTGAAAAGTCTCAGCCATGAAAATCCAATGAAGTAGTTTTACTCTCTCCACGTGGCATCAGCATGAGTCAGGACAGACTCAAAGGCAACTGGTTTGGTTTCTTCTTTTATAAAACGCCCCTCAGATGGATCAGGACCCACCCTACCCCAGTATGATCTCATGTTAACTGTAACATCTGCAAAGACCCTATTTCCAAACAAGATCACATTCACAGGTATAGAGGATGGTGGTTAGGACTTTAGCCTCTCTCTGGGGACACGATTCAACCCATAACAAACTCTGTTATCTGTAAATGGATCTCCCTCTACACTCCTTGGTTTACATGTCTGTCCCTGTGTCTTTATCAGTGGGTGTGATGGGTTGAATCATGTCCCCCCAAAAAGATATGCTGAAATCCTAATCCCTGTACCTGTGAACATGACATTCTTTGGAAATAAGGTCTCTGAAGATGTTAGGTTAACATGAGGTCATGCTAGAGCAGGATGGGTCCTACCTAATACCATCCGAGTGATGTCTTTGTAAAAGAAGGTACACAGAAAGACAGGGAGGCAGAGGAAGGGTATCATGTGACACTGCAGCTGCAAGCCCCATGAACATCTGGAACCACGAGAAGCTGGGAGAGAGGCAGAACAGGTTCTCCCTCAGAAGGAAGCACCAAGGTCAACACCCTGATCTGGGACTTCTAGCCTCCAGCCTGTGGGACGATGAATTTGTTCTTATAAGTCACCCAGTTTGTGCTATTTTGTTAAGGTAACCCTAGGAAACCAATAGCATGTTTTTGTAATTTATTGAAAAAAACAAAGTGGGTACTTGACCAATAAAATAATTATAAAATTATGATTTGTAATATAATTGTTTTATAAACTTATAATTTTGTTATACTTTCATAATTATTTTTATAATAAACATTGTAATTTCATCATACTTCAGTAATTATTTCTTATAATCATAAAATTATAAGGTGTATTTTATAGTATACCTTATATTTGCATTTGGACAAGTACCCCTTTTACTTTTTCAATGACGACTTAGGTACTCACGAGTTTTTATTTCTCCATATACACACATCTGTCCGTTTGTCATACCATGGGGGCTTGCATATTGCTGTGATGCTGGAAGCTATGCCACCCATATTCAAATACTAGCAGGATCATCCATGGTGGACAGGTTTCAGCTGAGCTTCCAGACTGTAACAGACTAGGGAGAAGGACCAGGTGGTCTAAGTCTGAAAAAAATGAGCCAGTGAAAACCTTATGAATAGCAGTGGAACACTGTCTGATACACTGCCAAAGATGAGCCCTCAGGAAGGCAGGCTCAAAAGATGACTGGGGAAGAGCTGCCTCCTCAAAGTAGAGTCGACCTTAATGACATGTAGTCAAGCTTTCAGGACCTTCATTTGCTGAGGTGGCACAACTCAAAATGAGAACAACTGCAAACAGCCATTAACAATTGGAACGTGGAATGCACAAAGTATGAATCCAGGAAAATTGGAAACGGTCAGAAATGAAATAGAATGCATAAACATCGATATCCTAGGCATCAGTGAGCTAAAATGGACTGGTACTGACCATTTTGAATCAGAAAATCATATGGTCTACTATGCTGGAAATGCCAAATTGAAGAGCAATGTTGTATTCATCAAAACGAACATTTCAAGATCTATCCTGAAGTACAGTGCTATCAGTGACAAGGCAGTATCCATACACCTACAAGAAAACCAGTTAATACCACTATTAACTCAAATATATGCACCAATCACCAAGGCCAAAGATGAAGAACCTGAAGATTTTTACCAACTTCTTTAGTCTGAAATTGATCAGACACACAGTCGGAATGCATTGATAGTTACCGGTGACTGCAACGTGAAGGTTGGAAACAAAGATGGATCAGCAGTTGGAAACCACGGCCACCGGTGCAGTGGCCACCTGCATGGCCATGCCCTCGCTCCCCACAGGGTAGGGGAAGGGGTGGGGCCAGAGCAGCGAGCAGAGGTCTTTGATGGCACCCTTGACAAAGGCTTGGATCTGTAGCCCCCAGCTGTCCAGCCTTTGCAGGGGGAGGAGTGGAGGGCAGTCTACATGACCCAGCAGGAGGGCTGCTCTTCCTGAAACTTCTCTCAGGGACTCAACCTGTCTGGGGAGCAGTTTTTCCTTTCTCCTGGTATTTGCCACTTAAAAGGATCTCCAACAATTGAGGGGCAATGCTGTAGCAAGACATGTATTCCCATCCCTTTACATGAACATGCTTTCTCAGCTCTTACAGCTGTAAAAACGAAAAACAGAACAGTCGGTGGTGAGCCCCATCTCAATTCCAACCCTGTCCTGCTCCCCCATGGAGATGGGGACTGTCTGCAGAGGAAGCCCCTGCCTGCTTCTCACTGAGTGACACATTCCTGGCTGTTTTACTTCTGTGTTTCATGTTTGTGAACATCTGCAACTCTGTCTGCTCTTACCATCCAGGCTTTCTACTCAGTGTGAGGACAACCGCCCAGAGAAATTTGTCACCTGTGACCCTAGGATTTCACATGGGGACACAGGTTATGGTGTTTCCCAGTTACCATTCAGTTCTTCCTCCTTTTCCTGTTTACTGTGTGCCTCCAGGGACAGGGCAGAGCCTGTTCTTGTCATTCAGGGTGCCTCTGTGGCTCCCTTCTCCTCCTCTCCAGCATTCTCTTCTCCTTCTCTTCCTGTCCCCTCCTGTCTCTTTGCTCTTGCCCCTGAGCAGCACAGGCTACTCTGTCCCTGCCATCCATGAGTGACTCCCCTGGCCCACCCCCACAACTGCCCATGGTTGCTGAGACCCAACCCTGCAGAGTCTTGCCCTGGTGTTCCCAGTGGCTGTGCCTCTTAGCGTGGCTGTCCATACCCGCTCCACTGGTCCTCCCCAAGTCCAGGCCCCGAGCACAGTGGGTGGCTATGCCTGTGTTGGGCACAGGGCCCGTGTCGTGGAAGGGTGGAGGATGAAGTGATGGCTGGGGAGGGTCAAAGCCAGAGGAGATGGGTTCCCTCCCGAGGGTGTTGCAGGGCCCTTGTCCCTCACTGCTGTTGGTTCACCGGTAGGGACTGAAGGCCTTTGAGACTAACAGCACAGCACTGACACAGAGCAATGCTCTCTGGACCCCGAGCACTGGCTGAGGGCAAGGGGACGAGGGCCAGTGCTCTGGGTAACCCTCCCAGGGCCTGGCCTCCCAGACACCATGCCAGAATGCGGTGACGCCTCCTTGGGACCTCCAGATGAGCCCACCCACCAGCCAGTACCACCATATGACCACTAGGCGACCACTGAGTAACCACCAGGTATTACTGAGTGACTGCTGAGGACCTCTGGATTACTGCCCTGTGACCCCTGGGTAAGCGCCAATGCCATGTGGGGCAAAAGACTCCCCCAGGACCCCGACCCACGGGATCATGAGATGCATCAACAGAACAGCAGCAGGGACTTGCTGGGTGCCACCGTGGGAGGAGGGGGGTCAGGAAGGAGCCCTATGCAGAGAGGCCGTCAGAGCAGGCCACCACTGACTGCACTGGCTGGGAGTGGCACGGGATCCCTGCTGAGTGGTCCAGTGGGCTGGGTTATGGCCAGAAGTCCCCACCCATCTCCCTGCTCTCAGAGGCTTCTGCTTGGAGGGGGCTCCAGCCAGCGGCCCTTGGTACCTGGCCTCAGTGCGGCCACCCTCTGCTGTGGGCAGGAGCCGTAGCAAACATCAGATGGTGGGGCGGGTGGGAGGTGGCAGAGCCCCCACCCTGCTCTTCACAGCCAGCTGCTCCCTGGGACTGGGACCTGTGGACCAGCCTCAGCCACCCCGGAGAGAGCACTGCTCTGCGCCCTGCCCGGGGCCTGGCGGTGCATCCTGGCCCTCGAGCAGAGGAGGGGCCACAGCCGCACCGTTACTCCTCAGAGAAGCACAGCCCACCTCACCCAGACGCTGCCAGACATCTGACCACCCATTCTTCACCCCCTACAGGACCCACAGCATCACTTTCTCCGTGTGTCCAGCGGAGCATGGGGACAGGAGGGGGGATGTGGGGCGGTGCTGTGGCACTTGGCCCAGGCCTAACGCTGTTGGCCCCAGCCATCTGTTCTGGCTCCCTCCCCACTGGCTCGGCTTCCCCTTCCTCCTCCCCAAAATCTGGCCTTTCCAGGGCCATGGAGGGGACTGGTGGGAGCCCTGAGCTGGGTGTCTCTACAGAAGCTTCTGGAGAGCCTGCCAAGGCCTGGGAGGTAGCCTGGTACCCCTGCCCCACTCCCAGGCATGAGCCTGTCCCCAGGCAGCACCTCATCTTCTCTGTGGGTGGCCATGGGCATGCCCTTTGCCTGTCACTGCAGGGCCTTGATGAGACCCTCGCCCCCAGCCTGCCTGCTGGTTCCCCAGTGCTCCTGGAGTCCAGCACCTGGACCCCCCAACTCCCAGGGAGGTTTTCAGGAACTGCAGGGGCCCACGTGTGCCAGGAGTGGCCCTTCCACTAGAGACCTAGTCTCTTGTGCCACCAACAGTGCCCGAGGTGGAACCACCTCAGTTCCTGCCAAACAGGCTAATGTTTTTGGTCCTCTGTGACCTTGATTTCCACAGATGCACCCTCTCTGCTCCCAGCCCCATGTGACGCCACGGTGGGGACGTCAGCTTAGGCCCGAATCTAGGCTGGGGCCCATTTGAGTTCAGGGCAGCCACCTGCACCTCAGAGTGGGCTCTGCACGAGAGACGGGGCCCAGAGGCCTAGGGGAGAGAGGCTGGGGATCCAGGGTCTGGGGTCTGGGGTCTGGAGCCTGGTCTGGGGCCCGGGGGAGGGTGGCTGCTGTGCTGTGTCCCACAGCTATGGACTTGGCGGTGTGGACAGCGATCTCGCAGAGCTCGGAGCAAGTCAGTTCTGGTCCTGTCCGGGCTGGGTAAGCCCCCTTCTGGCTTCTCCACCTGCCTCACCGAGCAGCTCGCTGACCCTGATGCAGGCACATGCCCCCGACCACCTCTGCCCTGGTCTCTGGGTACCATGGACAGGCCGTGGGCGACCGCTTGCAGACCCTGCTCAAGGTCCGGCCCCCTTAGAGCCCACCACGGCTATGACAAGCAGGGCCCAGTGCCCCCCCACTCCTAGCTGGAGACGTGCAGGGGTAGGATTGTCCTCGTGAGTGCACACTCCGATGCCCACGGACACCCGGTGCCCTGTTGTGGTAGAAGGATGCTGTGGAGACCCACTTGAGCCTTTATCAGGGAGGTGACCACGTGACAAGAGCAGGTGTACGCCCTGCAGAGACAGGAAGGTCACGGGGGCCACAGTGTCTCCACTCAACTGGGACACGGCACAGCAGCCAGTCCTTATCTACAGAAGGGACTCCTGACTCTGTTCCTGCTCCGCTGGGTGCAGGGCCACGTCTAGTCACAGCTGCAGGTGGAAAAGCAAACAGCCAGTGAGTGGACCAGGTACACACACAGGGACCCCCGCAGGATGGCAGAGACCCACTTCTTGCCACCGTCCCGTCCACAGGACGCAGCTGTGCTCACGTTAAGCTGTGTGGGGCAATGGGAGGGCCGTGGTGTGGGGGGCAGGACAGCTGTGGCAGGTGGTGGGGGGTGGGTTGTGCTGGTGTGGGGTATGGGGGTCCGGGCCCTGCTCCCCCAGTGAGAGGTGGGTGGGGACAAGGGTGGGGCATGGGGCAGGGTGAGTCCTTCAGGAGAGGACCACAGCGGCTCACCTCTGCAGGGACTGCAGTTCGGGAGGGAGGTTGCATCCTGTGTAAACACCATTTGTGACGCTGTATTCCAGCAAAGCACCAAAACAGGGGTCCTGTGGAAGAGGGGGAGGCGCACAGGCAGGTGGAGCATGCGTTCTGCGTGGAGAGCACCCGCCTCTTGAGCCCGCGCCCTGGCATCAGCTGTGGGTCGCTGCCTGGGGACCCGGCTCCTTCCCTCCGTGCCGCCCTCCCCGCAGACCGCAGCCACACAGAGCCATGCAGACTCACTCTGACAAGGACATAGGGGTTCCCCAGCACTATCAACAAGGCTTTAGGTCGGGTGATCGCAACGGTGAATCTTTTTGAGTTGGACAAGAAACCCAAAAAAAACCTATCATCTTCGAATCGGTTTTCATTTGATCGCACCTAAAAACCACAAAGATGAATAAAAAAGGGTATCTTAATTTTTGGCATAGAGAGAAATGCTTGATAGGTTAAATGTTTAGCAACATTAAACAGATGTGTAAGCCCGTTTTTGGTTAAAGAGAGGGACACAGTGCGTGCACCTGCCGTCCCCCTCAAGGCTCAGCGTCTGCACTCAGGGAAATACCCCAGAGGGAGGCCCCCCAAGTGCAACTGGGGTGGGCTGTCGCTGGGTGGTGGGGTTTTAGATGATTTTACTTGCTTTTTCTTACCTGAATTTTCTAACTCCCCTTCCATTAACATACACTGCTTAATAAAGAACACGTGGGAATCCAAAGTGGCATTTTAAGCATGCCCTTGGTTTCAGGCGGGCAGTGGCACCCCCTCCCGGCACCAGCCCACATGCCTTGCTCCCCCTCCTTCTCTTCCTTGCTAATGCTGCAGCCCCCTTTCCTTCCAACATCCTGACCCTCCTCCCAGGCATTTACCATTTCTTTCTGGGTTCTGTTTCTTTACTTTTTTGTTTCCTGGTCTTTGAGTTTTTTTTTTTTTTTTAAAAGAACTTTTGATAGTCACTGCCTGGCTGACTGCTGGGGCCCAGAAGTCACCACCCTGCAACTGCATCCCTGATCAGTCGCTGCCATTTCATTCTGAAGGTGCTAAGAACACACTTCAGAGTAAATGACTTCAAAGCACATACTGGTTCCCCCCACTAAAACCAGGGGTTGCCCCACTAAAACCAGGCATCCCCCCCCGAACCAAGGCTGGCCCCGCGGAACCAGGGGTCGCCCCGCTGAACCAAGGCTCGCCCCGCTGAACCAGGGGTTGCCCCGCTGAACCAAGGCTGGCCCCGCTGAACCAAGGCTCGCCCCGTGGAACCAGGGGTCGCCCCGCGGAACCAAGGCTGGCCCCGCTGAACAAAGGCTCGCCCCGTGGAACCAGGGGTTGCCCCGCGGAACCAAGGCTCGCCCCGTGGAACCAGGGGTCACCTACACCTACAGTTGAGATGATGACAACCAGGTACTCCTGTCCCTGGAACTCCTCGACTGATCCGACCTTCACATCCGTCAGATCTACAGTCCGCAAAAGAATTTTGATTTTCTCCACCTTTAAAACAGATTAAGTTAACCATAACATTTTACAAATCTAGCCACTTCTTTACATATCACAGTGTAAGTAAAATATTAACAAATGTGCAACATTATTTTTAAATTTTGTAGACTTCATCAATCTCTCATCAAAATTCTGTATCAAAACTCATCAAAGTCGTCGATGAGAACACAAACGTCCGTCCAGACGCCTCAGGGGAGCAGCAGCTCAGGCGGAGAGTTTCCCTCTTCCCACCGGCACAGAACAAGGAGGGAGGACCCGCGTGCGCTAGGGAACGGGGAGGGAGGACCCGCGTGCGCTAGGGAACCGGGAGGGAGGACCCGCGTGCGCTAGGGAGCCGGGAGGGAGGACCCATGTGCGCTAAGGAACCAGGAGACGTGTTGCCGCTGTGGCCCGAGACAATGACACCTTTGGGTACGGTGGCCACTGCACGCCAGGCTCCGGGACCCAAAGGGCCCGCTAAGGCCAGCAGGGCATGCCCCAAGGAGTCGAGGCAACAAAGGCCTCTCTTTAGGGGACCCAGTACCCCAAAGGCATGAGTGACAATGACAGAAAAAGCCTGGAAACGAGGGCTGTGGGCTGGTGGTACAAGAACCACAAAAAGGAAAGCATGCCAAGGAAACTACTGCTCTGAAAACGCAGCCAATTAACTCAAAAGTCCACCCCCCTCTGTCAGTGTGTCGCACTTCGGTGGATGGCATGTTGCTGGGGTGCTGGAAGCTTATGCCACCAGTATTTCAAAAACTCGCAGCTTTTGAAACGGTGTATCTTCGGCAATGTGTATTTTCACCAAAAAAAAAAAAAAAAAAAAAGGTTGAGAATTTAGAGGGTTAATATGTTGTGGGGTTGTTAACCATTGTCATAAAACAACATGTGTACTACTGTTTCATGAGAAACTATTTGTTCTGTAAGCCTTCACCTGAAGTACAATAAAATATAAAAAAAAAAAAAACCCGCAGGGCCACCCATGGTGGACAGGTTTCAGCAGAGCCTCCAGACTAAGACAGAATAGGAAGAAAGGACTGGTGATCTACTTCTGAAAATTAGCTGATGAAAACCCTATGGATCACAACAGAACATTGTCCTACTTGCTTGCTTTGGACATTTCATCAGGAGAGATCAATCACTAGAAGGGGACAACATCATGTTTGGTAAAGCAGAGGGCCAGCGAGGGCAAGGAAGACCCTCAGTGAGATGGACTGGCCCACCAGCCGCAGGGATGGACTTGAACATGCCCATGATGGTGAGGACGACAGGACCAGGCAATGTTCTGCTCTGTTGTTTGTAAGGCTGCATTAGCTGGAGTCGCGAGGGCAAGGAAGACCCTCAGTGAGATGGACTGGCTCACCAGCCGCAGGGATGGACTTGAACATGCCCATGATGGTGAGGAAGACAGGACCGGGCAATGTTCTGCTCTGTTGTTCGTGAGGCTGCATTAGCTGGAGTCAACTCGACGGCAGCTATTTACCTCTAAGGCAACAAAAAGAGAACTTGCTCCTGAAGAAATGAAAATAATAGAGCGATGTAGAAAGGGCCTTGAAATAAGTATGTTTAAGATCTTCACAGACAAAGAAAGAATGATGCCAATAAGCAAGAACAGGCTATGTTCATTTGAAAAAACAAAACAATTCTGAAATCTTGGCAAAAAGAGTACGGAAACTGAAACAGAACTCAGTGGGTGGGAAAGATGCTTGATCACGCTCAGAAGACTTAGTGAAGGGGAAGATGACGCTGAGGAATGTTATCCAGAAGGTGCCCAGACAGAGACAGGCTCCCCGAGAAAGCAGTTCAGAGACATGGGAGCGGGGAGCGTGGCCAACATGGGAGAGTGGTGGGAGGCCCAGACGCTGCCCAGAACCGCAGTCACGAGGAGGTCCAAACCCATGCTGGTTGAGTACCCAGTGGGATGGAGATACCACATCTCAGTGATCTGTGCTTAGACTATACAATGTCAAGAACAGAGAATAAATGTTACAGGCTGTGACGAAAAGACACAAAGATAAATGAAATTCAGGCAGAAAGCAGATATCTTACCAAGCATATGCTAGAAGACAAGAGGGCAACACCTTCAAAGCTGAGGGGAAATGCGAGATCAAGTGGTGACTACATACACTTTTTAGACAACTTCTAAGATAATCTGCCATTCATACACTTTTGTTGAAAGAACTTCTAAGGATGAATCTCAGAAGAAATACAAACCCTGAAACATGCAAGAAGCAAATAAACCAGCAAGACATGTTGCTGAATCAGCCCCAAAGAGAAGGAAAAAAAAAGTATATGTAATTTTGGAATAAAGGTGGAATTCCTAAACTTCATGAGAAAGAAGGTAAAGCCAAGAACAGCCAGGCTGGGTCAGAAGAACCCCTGCCGGGGGCTCCCTGTCCCTGATGTACGTGTGTCCTGAAGTCTGGTCAATGACACAGATGTGCTGCTGCCGGGGACACATGGACAGCCACTGCACAGAGCAGCACCTGGAAGCCTCACCAACAGACAGCATCACTCAGAAAGAGAAGGGTGCTCAGTGAGAGGGGTGGGAAAATGGACTGCACACCGTAAGAAAACTGGAATCACATCAAACTTTCAGGAGAAAAGTGAGGAAATACTTCATGCTCTCAAGATAGGGAAGGATTTCTTAGATAAGAAACAAAAATCACAAACCATAAAGGGAATTATTTATATATTTGATTACAATAAAATTAAAAACATATACATTACATATAAGTAAGCAAATAAACAATGCACAGTGAAGATGATTTCTGTAACACATACAACCACCAAGGAACCGTTGCCCAAAATACATACTGGGAACCACAAACTGATGAGAAAAAAAACACGCTCAAGATCAATTAAAAATGGGCACTAGATCTGAACAGGCAATTTAAGGAAAACTTCAAGAAATGACTAAGAACATATGAAAAAATTCTCAAATCACCAACGACTTGAGGGAACCCCACTGTGCCCCTGACCCTGCAGAGTGGGACTGTGACCCTTGCAGAGCCATGGGGACCTTTCTGGAGGGTGTGGACCATGAACTGTGAGCACACCTGGTGACAATAAAAATGTGTGTCCCTCGTCAGCCAGCAATGCTAACTTAGAACCTGCCCTAGAGCAACTCCTGCACGTGGGTGTGAGGAGGTGTCTGCAACAAGGAGAGCTCACGAACAACCTAGTATTCACTAGCAGAGAGGCGAGCAGACAAGTAAAATGCAATAATGAAAATACTCGTGGAACTTCTCTTGGCAGATGAGTGACTCATTCACTTCTGAGCTCCGAGGTCTGACCTGTGCTTGAGTAGGTGCTAAGAGTTTGGTCCCTAGAAAACCACAGCTTAGTGGGACAGCCCCCCGACAGGCAAACAACTGCCAGGATAGGGCAGGACAGAGGACCAGCAGCTTCCCTGCCGCAGGCGAAGGAGGCCTGCTCCATCTGGAATGGCAGGCAATGCCCAGGCCCGGGGTGGTGTCAGTGGACGTGATGATGTCAGAGGCAGCAAACAGGGCGGAGTGACTGTGTGCCAGCCTGTGGCTGTAGCTGTGACAAGCATTTCCTGGCCAAGGCTGCATCCATGTGCAGAGGAGACATGAAAGGGTCCAGAGGAAAAGAAAGCCAGGGAAGACTCAGTAACAGCCTCAACTGTGACGGTGTGCCCCTGCCCCACACAGAGAGTGGTAGCCTTGCTGGCTCAGGTTGTCTGAACACAACCTCTGTCCCTCATTGGTTAACTACTAAGCTACACAGACACAGGGGCGACCCCAGGGGAGCCAGATTAAAACATAAAATAAAACAGTAAAACTGAGCAGAGACATCAGCTGCCACACCGTACAGGAAAGATGGATTTCACAGACTTAGCACAGGCAAGTTACTAAACAAAGAAACAAACAGAAATAAAACAGCAACAACAACAATCTTCAGAAGGGAATCAGAATCTGAACTTGCTACTATCTATTATCTAATATACCCACTTTTAACAAAAAATTATGAGACATGCTAAGAAACAGGAAAGTGTGACCCATACTCAGGAAAAAAGCGTAACAGAAACGCCTCGGAGTATTTCCAGAGGCTGGGTGCAGCAACGACGTTGAAGCAGCTATTATAAATATGTTCTAAGAACTAAAGAAAGCCATGTTAGAAGAATTAAAAGTGTAACACCAACAAGTTAACAGATAGATTCCCAATAAGGAGACTGTTGTTGTTAGGTGCCGTTGAGTTGGTTCCTAACTCTAGCAGAACTGCCCCACAGAGTTTCCATGGAGCGGCTGGTGGATTTGAGCTGCTGACCCTTATAGTTAGCAGCTGAGCTCTTAACCACTACAGCACTAGAGCTCCAATAAGGAGATATAATTATATATATCAAATATAAGAATTGAACTGAAAAATCCACCAGAGGGCCTCAACAGTAGATTCAAGATGGCAGAAAAAAAACCCAGTGAACTTAAAAGACAGATCGATAGAAATTATCCAAACTGAAGAACAGAAAGAAAAAAGACTGAAGAAAAACGAACAGAGCCAGAGACCTATGGAACATCAGGTGCACCAGCGTACATGTAAGGAAGTCCCAGAGAGGAGAGAAAGAAAAACAGAGCAGAAAAAAATATTTGAAGAAACAATGGCTGAAAACTCCCCAAATTTGATGAAAAAAATTAATACATGAAGCTCAACAAACCCTAAGTAGGATAAATACAGAGATCCACATCAGAAAACTGTTTAAAGCCAAAGACAAAATCTTGAAAGCAAGATGAAAAACAACTCATCATAGGATCAACAGCTGACTTCTCATCTGAAATGAGGGAAGCCAAGAGGCAGTGGGATGACATATTTAAAGTGTTGAAAGAAAACAAAAACCCAAAAAATGTCAACCAAGAATTCTATAACCAACATAACTATCCTTCGAAATGAAGGTGGAAAGACATTCCCAAATAAGGGAAGGCTGGAAGACCTTGCCTTGCAAGAAATACTAAAGAAGTCCTTCAGACTGAAAGAAATGACACCGGTTAGCAACTTTTTTATTCCCGAGGCCAAGGATTAATTTTCTTCACTCACTGACAACTGAAAGAATCTCTTATAAAAAAGAATCTTAAAAAAAAAAAAAAAAAAAAAAGCAGTAAGCAAAGAAGAGAGAGATAAGTTGGTCAATTGTTGGGGAAGGCTAAAATACGGAAAATCAACTTGAGTAACGATCAGCTGCAGGACTCAGACAAGTGATAGTACTGAATGTATTTAAACTCAGGGACTCCAAGAGCCTATGCAGCTCAGTATGTGGAAAAGAATGGGACAACTCCACAGTCTACATTGCAGGGAGTGTATTCTTTGCATTCACAGAACCAGCTTACCAGTGTGGTGAGCCTCATAATCTCCTCCTTACCACTGGGGGAGCTAAGTACTCATCTCATATAGTCTCAACTTCAGGAAAAAAAAAAAAAAAGACAATGCTTTTGAAGGGCTCCGCACAGTACATGGCACATCACTGTATGCTTGATAAATGTTACCTATTATCATTATTTATCTGATCAACCTTTGCTCTGCTTTTTTGAGGAGTTCCTCCAGATACTTGGTGGTACACCACAGAAACAGATAAATGCTCAACGACCGAGCTATATCTGTTCACTATGGGAGGTACACCAGCCCCGCTCCCAGCATCTCCAGGGCAGGATTTCTGGTAGTCACAGTGAATGGAGCACGTTACGGGGACTTGGCACTTTGGGGCCAGGAGATCTAACTGTCCTACAGTTATATGAGAGTGTTGTACAAAAATAAGAACTGTCCCATCCAAAATACCAGTAATGCCTCCTTAGAGCCGGGTTCGGCACACTTTTTCTTAAAGGGCCAGATAATATTTTAGGTTTTGCGAGTCTAAAGGAAAACCAAGGATGTTATGCAGGTCCTTATATAAACACTTTAAATGTAACCACTTACAAATGTAAAGGCCATTCTGGGCTCATGGCTGTCACAAACAGGTATCTGGCTGGACTAGCCTGTGGGCTGGACTTTGCTGACCCTGACTGAGCCCATCATTTGAATGTGGTACCCACTTCTCTTACAGACCTGCTGCCATTTACAAGCACTTATTTCTGTGCATCACAGGATGGGGCCTGCTATGGGATGGTATGAACCAGAGAAGTGGAGGCAGCGGCCTCAGAGGATGAGGCTCTCTGTATAAGCAGACCCATACCTGCTTCCGGTAGGGCGTGATGACGCCGATGTCATTTGCTGACACCTGGCTCGAGAGGCTCCGGGCGAGCAGGCAGCAGTAGCGCATGACTTGAACAGCTTCAGCAGGGTTGAACCATGATGGACTTCTACCTTCACGTGCTTCACTGCCCTAAGTTCATGAGGGAGAGAAGAGAATGGCACACATCACAAACCTGCATTTGCTCAGCAAACGTCTATTAAGGGCCTATGAACCAGGAACTAAAGTAGGTGCTAGGAATGCACTGGTAAGTAAGAAAGGGAGAACCCCGATTCTCCTATCCTAGCGGGGCAACTGCCATGAACTCACTGTGATTTAATCCCAGCTGCATTAAGTGCTGCACAAGAGGAGGCCTGGTCACAAGAGACCCTCGCTGGGGAGCCAAAAGGCGAGCGGGACAGCCTGGCAGAAAGCAGGAGGCGGCAGGGCAGGGCATGGCATGCTACAGAAGGAACCAGAGGCCACTGTGGCCAAGCCCAGAGAGCCAGGCGGGCTGCTGTGTCAGTCCAGGACGCTGCCATGATGGCCTGCCTCAGGCCAGGCAGTGCCTACCTTCACTCCAGCCCCCATCCTTTCTCCCCACCTCAAGGAATCTCTTTCAGCCAACACCCTAGCTGCCAGGTGTAGCAGCTTTTACTCCACTCCCCTGATCATTCCTATTAGGGAAGAGAAAAATCCTTCCTTAAAGGTTAATAGGATGGACAAGTATAGCAGAACTTCTAAATTGGCAAGAAAAAAATTCCATGAAGAGCAGCCAGTCAAACTAGGAAAAGGAGGAAAGGTAAAGATGAATGAATAAAATCAAATAACTGTAGACTGGACTGGTTTACTACATTGAAAACAGAGGCTTTCAAACTGGAGTCAATATAAAATCTAGCTGCTTCTAAACAATGTATCTAAAGTAAGATGATAAAGAGAGTGAAAATAGAAGGCAAAGAGACGCCAGGTAAAAAGAAGAGAGCGGCAGCAACCTTAGTATTGTTACAGGGTGGAGTTCAAGCCTACAAACACGTAACAGTGGAGAGGACATAGAATGAGGAAGATCAAAAATCGTAAGCTTGTATGCATGGAACAACATAGCATTTAAATGCACAAAGCAAGATTTATTAGAAACTCAAAGAGAATTTGAGTACAAATTGTAGTGTGAGACCTCAATGCTCTTCATCTCACTAGTGGACAAAATGTAAGTAAGGATACAGACAAGCTAAGTCATGGACTAAATAGTTTACTTAACAAACATATATGCAACTCCCCATCCCTCCACCACAGGATACAGATTTTTTTTTTGGTATGTCCTTAGAACATTCACCAAAACTGATCACCTACCTGGCCCCAAATAAAACCTTAACACATTTTTTAAAGGAGAGAGTTTACAGGCCATAGATCTTGATCGGAACCTAATGAAATCAGAAATAAAAAAGAGGTGACCAAAAAAGTCTTAGGTACTTGGAAATCAAGAAAAATATTTCTATGTAACGGTTTGTCATGGATTGAATTATGTCCCCCAAAAACGTGTGTATCAATTTGGCTGGGTCATGATTCTCCGTATTGTATGACTGTGTATCATTTTGTAATCTGATGTGATTTCCTTATGTGTCATAAACTCTTATCACTATGATGTAATAAGATGGATTAGCGGCAGTTATAGTGATGAGGTCTACAGGATTAGACAGTGTCTTAAGCCAATCTGTTTTGAGATATAAAAGAGAGAAGTGAGCAAGACACATGGGAACCTCAAACCACCAAGAAGGTAGCACCAGGAGCAGAGCGCATCCTTTGGACCTGAGTTTCTTGCGCTGAGATGCTCCCAGACAGAGGAAAGATTGATGACAAGGACCTTCCTCCAGAGCCGACAGAGAAGAGAAAGAACTTGCCCTGGAGCTGACACCCTGAATTTGGACTTGTAGCCTACCAGACTGTGAGAGAATAAACTTCTCTTTGCTAAAGCCATCCACTTGCGGTATTTCTGTTATAGCAGCACTATACGACTAAGACACCCTTGTATCACAAAATAAAACAAAGAAGAAATTACAAGTGTCTAGAAAGCTGTGGCAAGGAGGGCACCCCATAAAACACTCTGGAAAGCCAGCACTGCATTGAAGGAAAGTGGGTAGGCATGGCATCTTCTTATGAAAAAGATGAAAAATACGGGAACTACATATTCATCTTACGGGAATAAAAACCACAGTAAAATAAATGAAGAGAAACTAGCAAGGGGGAATTAAAAGCTGAAATGAATGAAGTACAAAATAAAAAGGAGAAAATATAAATACATCCAAAGCTGATTTTTCAGCTAGACCAAGGATTGGTACACTTCTTCTGTAAAGGACCAGGGAGAGGGGAAATACACACACACACACACACACACACACACACACACACACACACACACAAACACATTGTTGTTCCAGTTGATTCCAACTCATAGACACCCTACAGGACAGAGCAGAACTGTCCCACAGGGTTTTCAAGGAGCGGCTGGTAGATCTGAACTGTCGACCTTTTGGTTAGCAGCTGAAGTCTTAACCACCACAAGAACCAAAGAATGACCCTGAGTGTATTCCACCTGAATTTAGAGACCATCTCAAGAATAGATATGACTCATTAAACACTAATGACTAAAGACCAGATGAGCTGTGGGATGGCATCAAGGACATCACACAGAAAAGCAAGAAGTCAT